>JAWWTY010000077.1:30884303-30929053 GCA_035222235.1 Margarornis squamiger | reverse complement strand
TTCTGTACCCCAAAATTCTATAAGTAAAAGAACTCTTCCCTACTTTACCCACATAAAGTTGTCTTGGAAGTTTTTTTCCCCTTTCTTACGGCAACACACTTAACAGCATGAACTTTGAAGCTTCTGACAAATAAATTAGATATGACAGCTATTGTTTGATAAAGCTCCTGACTAATATTGTCAAATCCAAATGTAAATAGCTTCTGAAGAACCCGGAAAATAAAAATTTTAGCAGTGACAGTAAATCCAGCACAGTAATTGGTACTTGGTATTTCACCTGTACTTCTGCTGTCAACACTAAGACTGCATGCATGAGAGAGAGTGGCTCAAACTTGAAAACTAATACTCACTGACTGTGCTTTACTCAAAAATAAGCTGTAAAGCCAGCAAACCTACAACACAGAAGGCTCATTCAGAAGTGTGCTAAAAAGGCTGCTTTTGTCCTAAGTCAGTCAGGTCACTAAGGAAGGATTCAGCTCCTCTCACAGTCTACATCTGACGAAATATGATAATTGCTGTACTTGACCTAGCAGCTTAAAACTGCTATTCAAGTAACTCACCAACATTTATGTTTATACACTGAGGAGACAGATAATCCTCCATAGAGGTAAAGGCAACACCAGGTCAACAATACACACACACACCTGAGAAGTGGTGTCTTGAAACTACATCTCCCACAAAGATACTTCAGAGCATCCTGGGGCCTCAGGAGGGAGTAAAAAGGCAGCAGTAGGTCACTGCTGCCACTCACTTCTCTTTTCTGAGGCAGCTTTGTAGCTTTGTGCAGGGATTAGCAGGAATTTACTGTGAATTGTAAGGGATTTTATCAGGAACAATGAAATTTAGAAGTACAGTATAGGCAGTCCTGACCTTAAGACATGGGAAGCTTTGCCATAGATTTGAAAGCAGTACCAGGATTTTAGTCCAAAGACATTAACAACTTTCCAAGGCTTCTGCATGAACTAAACATATACCATTCACTTAGTTTAGATCTGTTTTACAACCATTCCTCTGGGTGTTTAATTATGTGGATTAAGTCCTATATTTGTAAGAAAAATCAGTGTGTACACAGAAAATATATTTCCTACTCCATTTAATGGAACAGTAAATCTTTATGTTCTGCTAAAAATTATTATTAATATATATTTTTATTGCTTTCTTAGTTTTAATTTGTTATTTCAACAACTTTAATATTTGGAACTGTTTCAGAAAATATCCCTGTTTGAATAATACTGTATCCAAAATACGTATTCCACGTGCATGCAGCACTCTCTTTCCTTAACACACTGCCAAAATTGTGACACAGCAGGTCCATGCTCCTGAAGGCCAGCAAAGCTTATACCTGCAAGGAGGCTGAGCCCATTTTCTGACAGTCTCCATCTGGACAAACCCAGCAAGCACCCAACAGGTGCCAGGAGCACAGGGAAATTGCAAGGACACAGCTAGGAGAATCCCTTTTTGAATGAGGATAGTGAAGAACAGTCATCACAGGGCACCCATTACATCTGCACCTGGGGCTGGGGCACACACCTGTGAGGGGGCAGACCTGGCCTCACCAGCCTCCTCACTTCAAAAGGAATTTAATCAATATCTCCCTGCTCCCAAAGATGGTGTCGTGCTCCACAAAGCCCCAGGGTAAAAAGGAAGGAGAAGAGACAGGATTTGCCTGCCCTCCTGCCAGCCAAGTACGTAATACTATAGGGTACTTCTTTATTTGAATTTATGTTAAAAGTGGATTAACTCCTTCAGAAAACATAATTTTCCAAATTCATAGACACTTATAGCCATGAATTAACACCAACTTTCAAAAATCAACACACAAACAAAAAGTGTCTACATAAAGAACACTAATAAATATTCTTTTTTATCCGAGAGACATACCATGACTGTTGGTGAGCACAGAGTTAGGAATTATTTTGGCTATTATTGCAAGACATTGCTATAAACCAGCATTTTAAAAACCTTCTCTATCTCTTGAGTAAAATCAACTGATTTTGTATTTACACCAGAACTGCATGTAAATTACACCCTAACACTCAGGAAAAAAAGATATACTGACTGTCAGTTCTGTATATTATATGGGAATAATTAACTTCTTTTTTTAATTTTGGGCAATGTTGATGAGGTATTTTGGTTCACTTTATCCAAAATTATTTTATTCACTCACATTGAGTTTATTCACTCAAATTCTTTGCAAAAGCCATCTCAATGTTTCTCTGTAAGTGGCACTTCTAAATAATTCAGTCACCAGATCATGAAAAAGCATCCAGCAATCTATTCTTGAGAAAATTAATTTCTGGTTTGAAGAAGAAATGGTAAACACCAAACCCAGCTGTACTGGAAGTCTATCTCATGCTTAGTTCCATTCAGCACTATAGAATTCCCAGTATCACAACCATCAAGTTTACAGATACTTTTAAGTAATCAAGGTAATAATAGTACAAATGTCTGTATACAGGGTGCAATATACCATGTTACTGTAATCCGAAAGATCGCGTATTCTCTTTCTGAAGAGCTTTCTGGAAACTGTTCGTTCTGCAGAATTTGAGCCTACCCACATCCAGTTCTTCAGATTTTGAAATTCCAACTTATTAATAAAAATTTCGCAGATTAAATAAATAAAAATTAATTAACCTCTATAAAACAAAACCAGTAACACACTTATGTCTGAGATGGTTTTTGCCATTTGACCTTCTCCCTTCAGGTTTGGCAGACTGAACAGTTAAAATCTGTTCGACCTCAAATAATTAATATGAAGAGAAAAAAAGGTGGGGGAGCAACAGGTAATTCCAGCAGGGCTTTATCCTGGTGGAGTCACTTATAGGATTAAAACACAAGTGGAAATTAATTATCCCATAGAACATGCACACTTAACTTCATTTCAATTTCATCAGATTAAGTTAAAAAAAAGATGAAAAAGAGCAAGCACTCCTAAACACATACTTTCATGTATAAGCACATGATTTATTATAACAGACAATGTTGCTATGAAAATTAAACTTAAATCTTTCCCAGAGGAGTAAAATTGAACCTGCTTTAACCTCTTTTGTAATATGTGCCAAATTAATTTCTATGGTCTCTGATCTCACTTGAATTAAGTAACTGTTTTATGCCCCAAAGGGATGAAAATAACTGTTTCCTTGTGTGTTTAGAAATGAGCGACACATAGGAACAAAACAGCCATGGGTTCCCCAGGCAGACTCCTGGCGGCCTGGAGACACCTCTACCCACTATTATGACCTGCATGGACTTCTCTCAGCTGTCCCCTCACCCCAAAGGGACCTGCTGGCACAGAGCTTTTTAAAATGCTGTCATGGCATCAGTCATAAAGTTACTTTTCCCTTTACCTATAAACACAAAACCCAATATGTATTTTCTTTTAAAACTGTAATCTCAAATCTAGTTTCTTAACTATTTCATAACGCAACACTCACTTTTGAGGTGCTCCCAAAGTATGCTCTGCCTGTCCAGCTAGACCGACCTCATCTATCACCTTTTGCACAGTGAACATTCAGGAAATAAAAAAAGGGACTTTCTTCCTCCCAATAAAAGTGATACTCGAAATTTATTCACCTGTTTGCTGTAATACCGCCATAGCCTTTGGGCATTGATTCCCATGTAGCATATATTGTGCCAACAAATACAGAAGTGCCAATATGAGTCCTCCTAGTTTTTACCATTTAGTAAATTAGCAGAAGAGGGCTTCCCCAGCTCCAGAATCAAACCTAGCACACGTGCATAAATAATGTACAATTCCATTTCCTGACCAACAAAAATGCTCCAGAACAGTGAAACCTACAGAATATCTTTACTTGCCAACATTTAAAAGTGCTCATATTCCCAGCAGTACAGCTGGTTTCAGTGGAAGCATGGGGAAAGCTTATTGATCACACAAGGACAGAAAATGCATCAAGGCAGCTCATCCACAGCTTGTTTGCAAACCCCACATTTTACTGATGCATGTAGCTCTTACCAGCATTTTGCAATTCATAAAAGGAAATACCTACCAAGAAACATGATAAGAAAAGAGACAGCAAACTTATACCAACAGGAAGAGATAAGAAGCAACAACCCAACCTGAAAAGCTTATATGGGTTCTGCAAAATTTTCTTTCATTAGACAAGAAGCATTTTTCATTCTTAAACACACAACATGTGAGTGGCATGGTTGATGACTAATTATTCAGCTCAACTTCAAATTTAATAATCTAATACCGGTGGACAGTACCTATAATTATGGTGTTTATTGGGCAACTAACAGACAGATAAAATCTACATATTTTTTTGTTGGTGTCCTGTATATCAACAAACATTTATTCAGTAGGTACTTATGTGGTTTACAACCCTTACTTGAAGCTACCTGGACAATTAGTAGGTTACAACTATGATTCATGCAGGCATGTTTTAGAACTCAGAGTGGCTACATATCAGGCAGATGGTGTGAAATAAAGGTGGGAATAAACTATGGATCTTTGGGAATTTCATCTTTTGAAAGAGCTGAATGTCCAGTGGTGTCAGATACAGATCATACCTTGGGCTTTTACAAGTGCTGTAAATACGCAAAAGGGAAAATGCTACAGCTTAAGAGATAATCCTTTCCTTGTCTCAATGAGGAATGCAAGGTGATTATTTATTTAAAAGAGAAAGGTGTGTAGATTTCTATGGCACTTAAACACTCTATCAGAAATTCCTGACCATAGATCCTTTAAATAGTGCCTTGCAATTATTCCAGAAGTGAAAAATCTGCATTTTGCAGTTTAATTTTCCAATAAATTACATGATTTTTGAATAAACACTGATAGTTAATATAAATATTAAATATATTTTATTTCATATATTTTTATTACACTTTAACAGTGTTTACAAAAAGAGAAACTAACAATAGACAGCAAAGCCTTTTAATAAAATACTAATGGAACATTAAAGCTAATGTTCTGTTTCACACTCTAATTTTTTTCTCCACTCAGTCCTTTCATTTAAGCCAATCCATCAGTTCTGCCTCAGTTTTAGCTGAGTTTTTAGTACTTACACTATTCTGCCTGGCACACCTGCCTCACTGTCACGACATACAGCAAGGATCTGACTCTCACTAGGCCTTCAAATTATTTTTTATTGCCAGGATTATAAATCTTCACTTATCCAATAACTGACTATCAATCACCTCTGTACACAGTAATCCAGACTTTGGTTTACTTAAGCTGTGAACTCTCTGGGACACAGCTCATATTCTTGCTGTCTCTACAGATGCACAGCTCATGATTAGTGACACATTCCTTTTGATGCCATCCTTCGATATTGGTGCTAATCTCATCAAAAATAATAAGATGCCTTTTATCATATTTAGCTTAGTTCACATTAAACACTCAAGGCAACAGAGAAGTTGAATTATTGAAAACACATTTAAAAGGTACTTCGATAGAATAACCCTATTTTGTACCCTGGAAGCAGATTACAAATTAGTAATAACAGTAATTTGGCTGTTGGTGACATACTGCAAACTGCTGCTTTAAATCTGAGAAGAACATGCTAACCCAAACCACATTTCTCAGAGTCATAGCTATTTGAATCAAAATCAGTTTTCTATATCAGCTTTCACTACTTAAACATTTCTTAACTTTTCTCCACGCTGTTTCTTAAGCTGTGTCAGTACAGAGTTCTGCTCAGGAAAGCAGAAAGGAACTTGAAATATGTTACTATATGTCATGATGAAATTAAGCGAATGCTCAAATCAAAGTACTCTGATGAGTAAGGTCCAAGACACAGATACAGTAAGTAAAACTTCACAGTAGCATCCCAAGTGAGCTTCTTGGTGGAATTCAGTCACTTTGGCCCTCATAAGGCTCAAATTATTTTAATGCCAAATATCAAAATTGACAAGTAACCTTTGAGTTACAGAATTCAGAGAGATGAACCCTTGCTATGAACTCAGTTTTAGAGCCCTGTGCAGCTAAAGATGTGCTGCTACATCCATCCTGTGTTCCACTGATTCCTCTCTGTGCCAGTGTTTCACAAACATAACACTGAAAAATAACCCAAAAGGATGCAGTAAGGAAAACAGTGATGCAAGTCTGCTACTGCACAGTGGCTACAAACTCGTGGTGCAGTTTAGCTTGTTTTGACAGTGAAGACATGAACAGTACAAGAGCAGCCTCAGCATGCACATAACTGAGTAATAATTGCAAAGCAACAGGTAAGCAAGTGGGCAAAAATATGAGCTAGAGAAGCTAGGATGAGCACCACAGTGCTTCTGTTTATCTGTTTATCATCCCTCTTCCAAGATCTAATTTATTAGGCCTTGGGAGAGTAACAAACATTTTGTCCAGCACTCTGAAGCTCACACTCCATCCTAGCCCATCCCAGAGCACCACCAGCTACCCTGGGGCATCAGAACTCTGCTCTCACAGAACCCCATCCTCCCCTCCTTAAAGTCTCCTGAGGTCAGTCACTCTGGTCAGTTCCCATCTCATGCACGAGGAGCGCATGCTTTACATTGCTTGTGTGCTCTCTAGAAACTCATAAGGCAGACATTAATTTAGCGGCTTCATTTGTGGCTTTATGAAGTAATTTATGCTCCCTTAACACAATAAAGCCATTAAACTTCACAGACTTTATAAATCTGATAGAGTTTGTATTTGCTCCAGTAAGGAAGAGGAGCAAAACTGATATTTTGAGGGATTATTTTTCTGGTTTTGAACACTTAAGTCAGGCTATGAGACGTCACTGGTGTTTAGGGACTAGATTTAAGTACCAAGGCTATAAATGAAACTTCTGTATATACTGACTGAGCAGTAAATTCATGTCAAATATCTGAACTTTTATTTCTCTTTCAGTATCTTCTTTGCTAAAGTTTTTAAAATATTTTAAAATAAAATTTTTAAGCACTTTATGATGAGAACTGTTTTGGTTTGGGTTTTTTTTTCCAACACAAACACATGGAAATTGAAAGTTTTGAGATACTTGAGCTAAAAACTTTGGCAGATGCTACTTCTGGGAAATTTTGCAGAAAATGCTAGTTAAGTAAACAGCCACAGTAGTGCTACACATATCATGTGTGACAACCAAATCTTATATATATTTGTTTCCATAACATCAAACCAGGGAAAAAAATAATCCCATTCGCATTTGAAGCAGAAACACCTAATCCAGCTAAATGCCTATATCAGTTTTCACAAAACTCAGCTTCTTTAATAAATACAGATTTAGCAATGAACTGTGAACTTAGCTGTCAGCTTCCTCTTCTCTTTATGCTAGTCACGAGTTGCTCTCAGTCTTTTTCTCTTCCCTACTAATCTTTGGAAAAAAAACCTTGACCTTTCCAAACTGCCCAACAGTGGATTTCAGATGCATTCAGGTTGCTGTGCTTGAAATCTTTCCCCTTTGAAGTTGATGGGAGTTTTGTCACGGGCTTCAATCAGGAAGAGATTTCCGTCGCGGCAGGAGAGTTGCCGTTCTATCCCTGCCCCTATTCATAACCGCTGTCTCTCAAGATCAAATAATGACCTGCCTGAAACCCGAACACTGCTAACAAAGTACTAACAGACAAAAAGAACAGTTTTCATCTTCCTGTCATTGCCACTGGTATTTATACATAGTATCTGTAATACTGCAGAATAAATGGCATGCATTTATTCTCACTTTGAAACATCATTTTTTTCATAGAAATGCAGGAATAATAACAAAAAACTGTTCTGTGAAACCTGTTTGGCTGTCCTGGTCTTATGCTGGAGTTTCCCCAAGTCTCAGCTATGGGCCTGAACCATTGCATTGTCCTCCCTCGAAACAAAATTTGATCCTGCATCTCTGATTATAAAAAATATCCTCAGAACTAGAGTATTTCCATACAAAAACCTGTTATTCTGAAGAACTAACGCTCATCAAAATTTTGGAAAAGAGTCTCAGATAGTCAGGGCCAGGACCAGAGGCCTGATTGGGAACTGAAAAGAACAGTACAACACTTTTCCATGCATGATGTCGCCTTTCGGTACCAAGTGTAGAACCACCATTGCTTTAACCCAGAGTTTCAAAAGCAATTTTAAGGAAATTTATATTGCAAAAGTATGACTCTGGTCTGGATTGCTGTCTCCCTCACCTTTTTCTTTAAGATATTCATACAGATTCAGTTATACTCGAAAATGAAATATTTAATGTTATTCCCAGAACTTTCAAGACAAAAAATACCCCAAACATTTTGTACCCAGACCTAATTCTTAGTGTCTACTACTAATTGTTAATAAATAGGTTTCTAAGCAGCTTTATGACATGTACACTAAAAGAAAGTGCACATATATGAATTTAAATACTTATGCTTTATTCTTTATGAAAATCTTATGCAAGTACTGATTTTTATAGTTTAATCTTGATAACTTTTATAAGACATTTTGAAACCTTGTACACAAATCTCTTATGGTTTACATTTCAGAAGGAGCACAGTTTTAGGAAGACTGGTGGAAAATTAAATATTTCTTCTCTTATTACCTTCTTATGAGCTTTCCTCCTCTATGAGCTATAAAAGCCTTTAATCACACAACTTAATAAACCATTTTTGCATCACATAGTCATCAGAGAGCTGTTTTGAGGTGACGATTCCCTGTGTGGCAAATTGCTGGTGTGGTAGTTTTGTGGCATCATTGCTCCTGAGCCAGTTAGTCATCACTGCCCACAAGGGAAGTGACTCATTCCTCATCTTTCACAATGATATTCACTGGACAAGAAGTACATCACCTTGCACTGTACTGAGGATGGCCCTGGAGACCTGAGCACAGGACAGAATATATCTTTGATGCTGTAAACAATTCAGATGAGAGCAGTCACATCCATTATACAGAAGACAACAAAAAGAAAGCAAGAGCAACATGCTACACAGAACTAAGCCTCCAGCAACAAACCATCCCTAATGATTATGCAGAGAGTGGGATAGCTACTTTTTTTAAAGAGGCATTTTCATAAGAGTTATTTTGCATCAGTTGTCTCTGGTGCCAATTAAAATACCTTTTTCTTTTCTTATTTTTCCCCCCTCTGCTTTATTACAAGCATTTGACTATAAAAAGCTCCTCTATGAAGGCAACTGTATGCTGGAGTAGGGTTTGAGACAGTTCCCCAAACTAAAGATCTTTTCTGTTCTCCATTTCAAGGCATTCCGTGGTCTTCCTCCTAGCACAGACAGTTTTCTGCATCACCTCAAGTGGCACCTGAAGCAAGTGAGATGCAGGTGATTGGCTTGACAATATCACTGTTGCATTACCATTTAGACAGACTAAAGGTGAGAAAAGCCTCAGCTGCCCATCAGAGTTCTGCATCATAGAAGTAAAAATCTCAGCATGTTTTGTTTGGATTAAGTGGAGAAAGCATGGTATGTAAATAGGCAAGTTGCAAATTCAATTATACTACACAAACATACATACATACACGTCTTGTTCTTCCTCCTAAACTTGTTTTTCCAGCTTTCCTATAAATATTTACTGACCTTTTCCAAGCCTCTGGGCTTGGAAATATTATCATACACATAGTCTTTTGAAAACCATCCCTGGATACACCACATCACCTTTCATCATTGCCATATTTTAATATACATAATTGCATCTAGTCATCTGTGCTCTGCTCTGCCAACAATCTATATAGTCTCTCATCTTCCAGAGAGCCTGTTGGTAATAGATACCATCAAGGTTGCATTTCAGGACATGAGGTGAGACTGTCACAGAGCTATATACGGACTCTATATACATGACTCACGAAGTTAGTGGGAACCAGAAGAATATTTCTGACAGCATAATTTCATCATAAATTACGTCTTTATGTCCAAAAATAAACAAACTCTTCAGAATCTTCTTTGCTAGGCCTGTGTAATTCATGATTTGGCAGCTCTGCAAGTTACTGTGAATTTCACAGTAACTTGCTCAGAAATACAGAACTTGAATTTTCATTGAAGCAAAATACTTTTAGCCTACCTGAGAAAGTTAAAATCCGTAACTGAGTACAGGCTAAACTGGGTGAAAGCCAACAAGAGACTGGTTCACTCTGTCACACCAACAAGCGCATACAGCATTAAGTGACCCCTATGAAGAGGTGGTAGCCCACTGAATGGTATCAGAGAGCTAAGACGGACAGAGGAAGCTCCTCAGCAAACGAATAATCACCTCAGAGGTCAGCATGCTCCCTGGCAACTGGAGGTAAGAAATAGCAGGAATCCCAGCCACAGCAAAGCATGACTCCATCAGTAGAAGAACAGGGGGAGAAGGGGAGCTGTGCTACACACAACTAAAGTTTTCACAGATTCTCTCATTGTACCCTACGTTCATGAAAACTACTTATTAGCCACAAAGCTTTTTAACTGGGAGTGAGTTTTACACAGTTCTCATACTTCTAGTTCTCAACACAGATATCACAGAGCCAGTACAGCACAGGAGAAATCAACGATCTTTGTCAAAGTAAATGTCACAGAAGATCTTCAAAACCACGCACAGTCAAGGGAGGCGAAGGGAAGAGAGATCAAGAAGAAGACTGACACTGTAAAGCATCACCATTTCTACTTCTTTGTTTCTATCAGAATTAAACTGTTCTTAAAATGCATCTAGCTTATTTGATAAGAGATACAAGTGGAGCCGCATGGTGATGCAAAGAAGAGTTACAAAAACAGTTAATTTTTGAGCCTGATTTCCTGGTCAAATCAAGGCTGTGGAATCATCTCGAGGTTTTGTTCACGTCCCCCCGTGTCCCCTCAAAAAACAACCTAACAACTTTTTAGTTTCAGGCTGACACGAAATTTCATTGAGAGACGCCATTCTCACTGACTTGGCTGCTGGTTTCTTCAGGTTTTTAAAAAACCAAAACTCTCGGAACTTATAAAAGAAGACACACAAACCCACTGCATTTTTCCACTAGCCGTCCCGGGAGAGGGGAAAAGAACAACCTTCCTAAATTCCCTGGGAAAAGCTACCCACGGGCCGGCAGGAGGCACCCGCGGCGGCTGCCCGGCCTCTGCCTCCCGGGGCACGGCGGCGCCGGGAATAAGGGGCTTCGCCTTGGGGAGGGGGGTCTCCGCCGTGGGAAAGGGGGGCTCCGCCGCGGGAAAAAAAGGGGCTCCCGCAGGAAAGGGGCACTCCTCCCCAGCCCCGCTCACCTGGCGCTCCCAGGGCCGCCTCCCGGAGCTGCGCTGGGGGCTCCAGACGCGGCTCCGCTGCCTCCGGCGCGGGCATTTATTCCCGCACAGCGCACACCCCTCTCGCCGCGTCCCTTCTCCCTGGAGATGGCTCTCCCCGGCCCCCTCCCGCTGCCGCCACCTGCGGTGCCGAGGCCGGGGCCGGAGCCGGCGCTGCTCCCGGCGCTGGAGGAGCGGGGACGGTGCGGAGCGGGGGCGGTGCGGAGCGGGGACGGTGCGGAGCGGGGACGGTGCTGTCCGTCCGCCTGGGCAGCCCCGGGGGGAGCGGCGGAGCCCGTGCGGGAGGAGCCGGGAGCGGAGGGCACGACAACGCGGCAGGATTTGGGGAAATTCGTGGCTGCTTACAGCATCGGGTCCTTACGGAGTAACACTGACGCATCCTCCCCCGCGTCGCCGGGAACGTGTGACATACGAATCCCTGTCTCAGCCTTCCGCTCCGCAAATGTGCACACAAGTGCAATAAATTAACTGTTTGTTGCCTGCCCGTGACTGCTCCCCAGCGTGCCCTGGGGATGCCGGGACAGCCCGTCAGGTGAAAGCTGTCGGACACAAACCAGAGCACAAATGCCCGGCTCCCACTCGGGGCTCAGCGCAGCCAATCCCCCGGGACAGGTCCCGCCGCTCCCGGGACACGCAAGGACAGAGGCTCGGCAGGAAGCACTGTGGGGATCGCGGCTTTGTCTGGGCAGCTCTTAGTTAAACTTCAGGCCAGGAGACAAGTAACTGCCTCTTAGCCGGTGGTGTGAGGACAGCTGCTTTCTGAGGTTATGCCCACTGTGTAATAAACACTTTCTACCGGGATTTAAAACTGCTTCTCGGCTTGTTTTTCGCAGGGGAGGAAAAAAGGAAAAAAGAGAAAAAAAAAAAGTCGCTAGTGTTTGCCTTCCCAATTTCACAGCTGCTAAAGCTGCCTAATCGTATCTGATTAAGCACAAACAAAACACAGATATTTGCAGAATATATGTTTTCAACCCAATGAAAGCAAAATATCTCTGCATGTTTGAGAAAAAACATCCCTTATGTCAGCTGCAAGGAAAGCCAGCTTCATTTGTTGTGTGACGGGTTTCTCTCTGATGTTTCTATCAGCCCATGGTGGTCAGCCAAACTGTAGAGCACCTCTCTAGACAAGCCACTCAGAAAAAGTAGTTTTCTGCCACGTGACTAATGCAATAACACCCTTATAAAATATGTGCATGATCCTGACATGGATGTCTGGAGACCTTTGTGATCATGGAGCTGTTTTTCAGAAGAGCTGGCACCTAGGATGAAATTGTGAGTTGAGTTCTATTACCAACATACCTTAGAATCAATACCTCTAGGTGGGCAAATCTCTGACTGCAGAGCCCTGCACTGCTGCGTGTACAGCTCTCTCAGAAGTTGAGCAATGCTCAGGAACAGCAATCCACCATGTGCCAGCATCCCACAGACCTTTAGAGCCAGCATGCCTTTTCACTTTTTGCAAGAAACTGTAGTGCTCCTTGCTGAATTTTACTCTTATTATTTTACAGCACGGAAGATGTTACACTTCTACCCCTGGTTTCTTTCCTGTGAGCATCTTTGTTTTTCTAAAAGAAGGGGATTACTTCCCTCTCTGTAGGGGTCAGCCAGAATTCAGCAGCGTTGCTAGGGCTTGGAATTTGGCTCTCTCACCAGTGCCATCCATTTGCTTTTCATGCTTCATTTGGTCAACATTTAGCACGTAACCAACTTTTAGAGTGCTTTCCACCTTTCTCAAGGAAACAGCAAGACAACTCTTTTCTTTCGACTTCTCTTGCTCTTTTGGAGACACTGATCTGTGCAATATAGCTCCTCATTGCCAAGCCTGATCTACATTTCTTTTCTGGGATCAGAGAACTGCAGAGAAAATAGCTGCCTTGGTGTAAGTGCAGGGTTTTTTCAAGGCTTCCCCACAGTCAAACCTGCCTCTTGGCTCACATCCAGAGGAGTCTACAAACTTAAACAGGTGCTGGTGAAAGAATCTCATCTATCTATCTATCTATCTATCTATCTATCTATCTATCTATCTATCTATCTATCTATCTATCTCAATGTTTTCATGTCCTTGTGGG
The DNA here is from genome assembly GCA_035222235.1 of Margarornis squamiger. Classification (NCBI taxonomy): domain Eukaryota; kingdom Metazoa; phylum Chordata; class Aves; order Passeriformes; family Furnariidae; genus Margarornis; species Margarornis squamiger. The sequence continues at coordinate 30,915,830 of JAWWTY010000077.1, read as the reverse complement.
GTAATCAAGTACAACATGCTTTATAGGAACCTTAAAAAATCTGTAATTAAACAAGGGCTAAAAATCCTAAACGTTGACCCCAAGTATCTTCATGACTTCTGTAACCTCAGGGAGTGACATAATTTGTCCTCAAGTTTTTATTTGCCTTATTCTTTTCTGATAATCCTTTTGTTTCTTTAAGTGTTATCTCAAATATTCAGCAGAAGGTCTTCTAGCAGTGCACTTCAGCAAGAGTCTGAGGGAAAGCTTCAATGTAAATTTTGTAGTTAGCTGCTGCAGCTGTGGCACAATGAATAGACACATTCAACACGATATGTAGAGTGGATATTTGAATCTCTTAGTTGGCCAGACAGAAGGACAACTAACAGATGATTAACAGACAAATTCAACAGTAATTTGAAATCATAGTATTAAATCTTGAGGGACTTCAGGTGACAGTTGACTAGATGTACGTGAAAAAGATATTGATTTCTAACATCTCAGTGAAGTAGTAGAATAAAAGCTTTTCTTTCCTGAAATGAAAAAGGTTGGCACCTTCAAAAACTCATTTTCCGATCCTTATTAAGAACTGCTGGTAGTATCTTTCTGGAGAGTTTTGTCTAGTTAGTTCAGCTGAGGAATCACACAGTACATTCTGTCAAGTCGTTCAAATGAAGGGATTCATACAGATCATTCTGGTACATAAATATTTATTTCTTCAATATGACAAAAAGGTAATCGCCCCCAAATTATTTCTCTGAACCTGTGACACATTTGAAATCTGTTATCATCTTTCACAACAACTTCCACTTTTTATTTTCCTCCATGTGACATTGCTGTCCAATTGGTAGGGGTCAATTTCCATAAATATTTGTCTCAGTCAACTTCTTTTCACTGCATGTGTTCCTGTGTATTTGCTGGACATCTTTTCAAGATAGAGACGATGATTTTTAATTTTTTTTTCCTGCAGGGCACATGCAGAATTTGAGAGAATGGAAGAGATCAAATAGAGACAGGATTAAATTTAGCATTTTTCCAGGTAATGTCTCTTACATATTGGCTTGTTACACACTCCATTGCTCTCCAGCTCTCTCCTCTTAACATGCACATTACCAAGTGATCAGTCAGCTACCACCAATTAATTACATAACAATCTGTTACAGACTAATGTTCTTAAAAGATTAAGAAATTTTATTCTAACAGTGTGGTAACAGACTACTGTGCTAGAACCAGCAGAAGATAGAGGATATTGAACAATCACAACTAAAGGAAGAACAAGGATGCAATCACTCATTATTACTGGCTAAATAGCAATAATAAGTAGCAATCATAGTGGTTTCTAGGTGATCCACAATGGCAAACTAGTTTTTAAAGCTGAAAGTGTAAAAAAAAGTGGCTACCCAAAGGTTTCAATATTAGTTTTAGAAGAGGCTTCAGGCATTTAGTTCAACAAAAGTGAAACTTATAGATGCTAATGTAGAAGTGTGGATTGTGTTTAATGTGAAAGCCATAGTCACCACAACATATCTGAATTACATCATCTGAATGTTTTCAGTAATTTGATATTGGAAGACAGAGAAATCAGTTCTGCCTATATTTAAGAGCAGGAGCTTAAATGTATTGCTATTTCATGCCCTGAGCTCTTACCATTTAAACTGGGGTATTTTTTTCCACCAAGCTTAGCAAATTGATTTCTGCACACTTTCACGCTGCTATAAAAGAGGAAGAGAAAAAAAGTTGAGGGAAATTTAATTTTTTTTCTATGTCAGTAGAAAATCTCTGTTTTATGACAACCTGTAAAAATTGATTGCTTGTCTTAGTGTAAACAGTGGTAACAGATCCAGGATGATTGATATTTACTATGTCCATGCACAGCTTCCACAGGACTCTACTTCTAACCATATTTCACTATCTGCAAATCCAGCAGTTTAGAAAAATAAACACTAACAAGGATTTCCACTTTCGAAGACCTTTTAGTAGTGAGTCTACAGAGTCCTTATGACTTCTTCTCAGGATAGAAAGAAGCTGCCTGCACCTTGTACATGACCAGCGTTGATTCAAAAGTCAAAAGCATAAAAAAATGTGTATTTGCAAAGGGACAATCCTACTTATCCTCCACCTCCTTCTATCTCAATAGTTTTCCATATTCCTACAGTACCATTTTTGATTCCATTGAGGTTTGGTTTTGTTCTTTAGTCTCCTGTTTTCTAAGGTACTCTCCCCCCACCCCACCTTAAATATTTTATCACCCTTCTCATCCCACTCTCATGTAATTCTTGCCTCCTTCAATTATTTGGACTTTGTTTCTCTTTATGAGTAGCAGTAAGCTTCAGACAGCTGTCAATAGAAGCCTAAGAATTCAGAGGGAAAAGGTACACCAACCAGCCTTTCTTTCACATTTAAATAAACATTTCTTCCACATCTAGTTATGGAAGTTTCCTCTTACGAACTGACAGAAGATGATAAGAATCTGGCATGCCTATGCAAAAATTTTAACAGGGTAAAACACGTGACTAGAAAACACTAATTCACTTGGTTTGGCTTTCACTTTCTCGGCTTTTTTCCACCCATTTGTTTAATTTTACATATTAATTCCTTAGAATTTTTAATTTGTAAGCCAAGAATGCATATTTGTAAGACTTAGATAGAACTGACTAAAAGGAGTTAGTTACTTGTTGCTCAACAAACTTAAAAATCTTTAAAGAATCCCTAAAAGATGCATATGCCTCACTTAGTACACATATGTAATACCTATCAGCAGTAGTTTAAGTTAGTAAATTGAGCTATGAAAATAAATCAATACATCATTAATTCAATTACATTTTTTAAAAACCTGAATGTATCTAGGCCTGCGAAAAGCATGCTTCCCTTACTGCTTGCTTTTAGTTACTTTAAAGATCTTTCAAAACTTCTACAAATGCGTCAAGACCGCAAGACTTTAAGATTGGGTTCTTCCTGGAATTTGTCACAAGACTTTCCTTTAGAATACACTCAAGTGACACAGAGCTACGTATCGAACTTACAACAGCTTAAAAATTAACACTTAACAGAATTTCAGACCAGCAATACAAACCTTTTTTGAGGAACACCTCCTGTCCTTTAAATGTATCTTGCATTCTGCCCTGAACTATGCTTCCATAATATGTGGGTATGGAACAGAGACCTCATTCAACTCAAATACTTTCCAAAAGACTTTTCCAATATAAATACTTGAAAGAGTACTTCTTTTGTCTGCTCTGTGTGTTTCTGCAATGGTTTTAGCAAGAAGCAAGAGATCATTCAAATAAAAAACTATAGCATTTGAAAATGCAGTGAGAAAGGTCTTAATGGCAACCTAGGCTAGCATACAGCACAAGGGAGAGAGAAAGTAAAAAATTTTAGAAATGCTGTAAAATGTATATCTGGTAAAGAAACCTCTGAATATTTATGATCTCCAATACAATTCAGTTGAGAACAGCTTCTCCTTCCTAGGAGAAACTATAAAGGTTGAAATATTTTTTATTTTTTAAGAAGTTACGCTAAAATATTATTATAAGAAATTTTAGATGCTTCAAGGCTAGGCATTTTCCACATACAAAAGTAGAAATGACAGGCAAAGCTTTGAATTTGTATATTATGAATCTTACATCGCACATTGCTGCTCATGTAAGTCATGTGATGTTCCTTTATCTGCCAATTGAGAGGGAGGTAATTTTTGTTACCTGATATGAAAACCACTCAACAAACTAAAATCAACTGGACAGAAAAGTGTCCCAGTAATAATAATGGAACAAGTACTTGAACAAGTCACAATATCAGAGCCTGTTAAAAGTCTTTTGCAAGCTATAAATCTAACCCACATGCTTCTGAAGAACTGACAGACAATTCCATGCCAAAATTAGGGACCTTCCAACATTTCTGTTAATGCTAAATGACTTGCGTGGGCACAGAGCCAGATCCCCCACTCATGGTTGCTTACTGTCTATTTCAGTTGAAGAAAGTGCCTATCACGACATCCACATCAGTCAATCACAGCACCTGTGATAACAACTGGTCATTTTTTAGAGCAATGCTGTTCTGCTAGAAAAAGGTATCTTGCTGTCCTCTCTCCATGGAAATTTTTCTAGCAAGCAAAGATAGCACATGCTAGCTCTAGGTCCCCACAGCACTTCCATATGCATTGACAAATCTCAAGATATCAAGAAATGATGCAAGTAGCTTTGGGGAAAGGGAATGGGAAGCAGGGCATGGAAAGCATAAGGAAGTGAAGGTGACAGCAGGAAGTTCAATATTAACTGTTAATATTACATATAGATAAAAACCCAAACTGGTATTTGCTACCTAGCTGGACATAAAATTAAGCTAATGGAATAAATATAAAATGTAGTTTCAGATAATTCTAGCAATGGTAGTGAATCTACAGTTGCAAACAAAATTACTCATCTCGGTATTACACTTCATGCTTCACAGAGTAGAACTATCACAGTTGAAGGACTAAAAGAGCAAAAATGTAACATGCACATTCATACTTAATGTCCGTATCTAAGAATTTGTTACATTTTCTGATATAATTTTGTAAGTGGTGGACTAATCTTTTACCAATAATGTAGAATTTGCTTCAAAACATGCCAGTGCCACAATACTAAAAAACTGGCCAATAAAGACATATTAGTTGGTCAGACGCATTTACTTCAAATTATGCCATAGTTTAACTTTAGTTAATAAGTTTTTGTGACATTCAAACAGAGGGTACTGAGACTTTAACAGGTATTTCATCAAACACAGAATAATTTATTTTATATCTCAGGAAAGATTATTTTGTCTTGCAGTACAAGGCTAGAAGTCACAGATTTTAAACGTCTTGTTTTGGAAGACGGAACAAGAAAAGTGGCCTTATTCTGTGCAGATGTGGTGCTTAGGAACATAGTTTAATGGTGGGATTTACTGTGCTAGGTTTACAGTTGGGCTTGACAATGTTAAAGGTCCTTTCCAACCTAAATGATTCTGTGATTCTCTATTTATTATTTTGTTAAATACTATTACTTGTTCACTGCAAAAAGTATGGTAAAGTTTATCATAAAAATTCTTTTGGTATTTAAAAAAAACACAACAAACTATACCATTACAATTAGCAATTTAGTATACCATAAAAGTTATTTTAGGATAACACAGTGCAGAAGCCTGTTGACATCACTTTGAGAAAAGCTCAAAATATTTTCTATGAGTTGAAGTCAGTACTTTCAGATTTCCATTTTTTTGTTATATTCACTCCTGTTGTGCAATACACTGACATTTCTATAATTTAACTCTTTCAAACTGAATTATCTTCAGTTACTTAATGTTTTATTATTTATCTTTGTGTGTGTATAGATGGTCCTTACCTTAGAGAATTTTTCCCTTTAGTTATTCCTTTGGTATGTTCAGGAATAACCGGAGCTTCCATTCGCAAGAGCTGAACAAACCCCACAGAATTCATGCTGAGCTAGAATCTGCTGGTTTAATTCCCTGCTGGGAGTCTGCCAGTTGGGAAACGCTGACCAGCAAGTACAGGTCTTAATTACACAAATCCAGAAGCTGCTGCCAACCTTTCCCCATTGAGAAGCATTTGTTTTCTAGTGTTCTTCTTGATGAACAGATTATCACACAAACATAATTTATTGCTGCTTTATATTGTAAGCAATTAAATGAAGAAACCTTTTAAACTCAAGGGAATTTTAATAGGTTACTTGCAAAGTGTTATTGCAGGCAACAACTTGTACATGATTTTAGTTCCAAACCCACCAAAAAATTATATAAATCAGCATTGTAAAAGTGTCAGATTAATGCCTTACAGGCTTTGCTGGCAGAATTAATTTCTAAACTCTAGAAGTGGGGAAACATTACTCTCATTTTTTTCCTTTTCCATTTTTTTAGAAAAATTTACAAGTGAAATATTACTACAAAACTTTTTTATAAGGAATTTTTTCAAAACATTTACATTTTTACCATCAACTATTTTTCTGTTTCAAAATCATTATGTAGATTTAATACCCTATGCTGCACATCAATTCTTGCGGGATGACAATTCAGTGACATGCATAAAAAAACACCACAAGGCATTAAAATGAAGACTTAAATACAAATATTGTTACAATAAAACAGTTATAAAATTGAAAAATAGGACCTAAACATCATGCTTACTTAACTTTGACAAATTAACTTTTTCTCCTAGATTACACACTTTTATTACTGCTCTCGTGAAAGAATGTGATAAATAATGACTTAACACCAATTGCTAATGTAATCGGCAACACATACACAAACATAACCAAAGAAAATATATTGTAAGAAAAAAACTATTCTAACACTGGAGTTCTACCATGGTAAATACACTTCGCACTGATAATTACAATAAAGCAAAATTTTTAACGGTGGCAAAGGGAATGAACAGTGAAATGCCATTAAACAAGATACTACTGCACATCTGTGCCCTATTACTTACAACAGCTATATCCCACTGAGTCAAATAAAGGACACTGAAATTTACGATCCTTTTAAGACAGAAAAGTGGATTCAGAATGGTATGCAGAACAGACTGTCAAAATGCTTCTAATTCCAGCGGTAAAATGTGCACCTGCTAACACAAGTTAATGTACTTGGGATGCTATGAAGCCAACCGGATTTAGATTTTGATACATCTATAACAGGGAATCATTGTGGATTAAAAATTACCTGTTTCCTATATGCATACGTAGGTATGCATGGAAAAAATTACATATGAAATGGTTGTGCAGAATGCTTGTAACTTCAGTTTACAAAAACTGTTAACTTTTAGGAAACATGATATTAACATTAGGAAAGTTCTTCTTTGCATAAAGAAATGCAGAGCACTGATTGTGAAGCATAATGATAAAATATATATTTGATGTTTCATTTCCTATATAATAAAATTAACAGTTAATACTACCTAATGTTCACCTGTATTAAATGTAACACCTAATTGATTCTGATGTTTTAAATCCAGATACATCAGTTAAGAGTACTTTAAATAAAATATATAAAATAATGTACAAAACCCAACTAAAATTTAAAGACTCTGTTACAAGTCTAAAAAAGCTTTAAGAAACTTGAAATTTATAACCACAGTGTAAAATTGCTTTTCTTTAATCTCAAAGCTTTTTATGTAAACTGAAAGTATAAAATACCCTCAGCTTAGTATTTTGCTACAAAGGGCTGGCCTAAAGTGTACACAGTGTAAACAATGATTGGTATTTCTTTTGCTTCAAAAATACAGAAAACACCACAAGATTGATAAAGTGTTCAGATGAGAAGTATATGTTTTTGAAGGAATGCACAGGGTATCTGTTATGTTCCACACACCAACAGCTACCACACACATCCTTCCTTTCATAATTTGCAGGGGCAAAATATCTTATCCTTCTTGCACTGTACTTCCTTTAGTTATGTCAAAAATATTTTGATGTAAAAATCTCTTTAAAAACTGGTCATGAGAATTAACAAATTACTTTAGATGTAAAAGCTTACATTTATGCCTATGGGAAGTAATTAAAAATCTTGAGCATGAAATATTTGGCCATCTTTACTCCCTGTATGTACTGCAGTTTTCACAAAGAAAATGCAGTTTTTGTTGGTTTTTTTTCCAATTTCCTCTATATTCACTGTCATATCTGAAAATGTACCCAAACTTTTGAAACCAAAATTCATGTTGCAAAAATGTAACAATATTTCTCTTTTCCCAGCTTCTTTTGTGGTTGAAGGCTCAGTATAAGACTTGATAAGTAACAGATATTTATTACCAGCCCACATATTATCCTTGAAGAGATATTAGATACAGTAATATTTAGGGGAAAAGAGAGAAAATGTTTACTTACTTTTTTTTTTTTTCCATTAAAATGTGATAATTAATTCTCTTCTTTGGCTATTAAATCAAAGCACAATGAACTCAGCACATTTACCACAACATAAAAAACTAGTATTTACAGAGAGGAGATACTGGAGAATGAGCTACAACACTCAATTGTCTGATTAATTTCCATAAATTCTAAAATTAAAACATCGAAATACCTAAAATTGAGTTTTTAAGATTCAAGTTACCTACGAGTTAGAGATGGGCCACAGATGTTTTAAAATACATTATCACAGAACCATAGAATGATCTGGGTTGGAAGGGACTTTAAAGATCATCCAGTTCCAACCTCCTTGCCATAGACAGGGACATATAATGAAATGAATTACCAAAAATTGACACAATTTTTTTCATCCTACATAAAGATAACATTACTTTTGTAAAATCTTATGTTAATATCTTTCTATGGTTTTATCTTTCCTACTGTATACACTAATTCTACATAACCTTAGCTCTCTACACAAAGAGAGTAATTAAAACACTGATTGTCATTTATGCACACTACTATAATGTAGTGGTCAAAACTAATCTGAGATCCACCTCAGAACCACTTTGCAGAATGCATCATCCAGCTGCTATTTGAGTAGTTCCAAAACTTGAGAAAAGATGGCCAAAAGTAACCGATGTGTTGTATGGATTGAGCAAAAACCTAAAATATATCCATTGTTGTTCATCCTGTGTTCAGTTTTGCTGTGCCTTATGGGAAAAGGATGCTCTCATGAAAATATTACAAATTTATGTTAAAAACAAAGTACCTTCATCAAATGGTATTAATCCTAGTCAAGGTCCACCCTGTTTTACATTGATACTATTTGATTTTATAAACACATTAACATACAGTGCTAAAATAGGGGGGTAAAGTTCACTTAAAATCATTACAGAATATACAGACATAGAACTAAAAAAGTACAGTATGGAAATATTATTCCTCCATCTGTTTATCCAGTCATCAATTTGCGCTGTTTGTATTTTTGAAATTTTTGCCTTGTTGCACCGGTGTACACTTCCCATGCTGACCCTCCAACCTGGAACACTTAGAGAAGTCATGACTGAAAAAAATGATTTCCTGCTCTGTAATCCACTTTACCAGCCCACTTCCATATCCTGAAAGGTATGTAAACTTAAGTGCAGCACTAGGTGTCCATATAAATGATCCTTTCAGAATTCTTCCATGTTTGTTGAAACATTAGGGGTTGCTGGGTTCGAATCTTGAGAAATGGCAGCAACAGTGACAATTCTTGGAGAACCAAGAACCTCAGTAACTGAAGAGTCCAGTTCTCCTGAGGTAACAATAGCAAGGGCTGTTCCACCACCCTTCTTGTTCTGATGAGTTTTGACATGTTTCGAGAGATGGTCACTTCGCATAAACCTTTTAGAACATTCTGGGCACTCAAATCTCTTTTCACCTTTTTTAAAAGAAGAACAAAACCAAAATGTTACTGAATGAGAGCACTGAACACTGCTTGATCATTTGAATCTGACCTTATTCTATTCAATATTTGAAGTGTCTTTAAAAGCATATAGTGTTTTCTTTTCTACCTGACACATTTCTAGGTGTATTCTGTTCAGTCACAGGCTTTTGGCAATCTACTCTTTACTACTAAGAAGTTCTCAACAATTATTTGCTATGCTGTGATTATCCAGTGAGAAGTTTGAATTTCAGGTCACCAGAGAATTTTCATAAACTTAATAAACCTAACTTAATAAACCTAACAGGGTGAGGAGGGTAAAAACCCTCAAAGAACAACTTGATAGCACTTTTTAAGAATATTTTTGTTATTTAGATTACAGTGATGGGAAGGGAATTTAGAAACATGAATCCCAATGCTCCATGAGGATGTATGAAATCTACATCGAGAGACAAATTCAACATACTAAAAGGTCCTATCAGTGTCCAGATGTAATTAGCACCTAGACATCAGGTGTTGTAAGCTGGGGGAGGAGGGGCAGGGAGAGGGACACAACCTTCTAGGGCTAGAAATATGAAGGCTGATAAAAATTTCAGCTTCTAAAAGGTCCACTTTTCCAATCTGAACTGTTAAGAAAAATTGCTTTATCAGTTCCCACTTGAAATTTCAATAAACTTCCCAAGAAGACCAAATCTAATGTATGGACTAGGTTAATAAATTTCTTAAATATTGAGCTAGTCCAAGTGAGAAGTAATGACCCTGGTCCATTTCTTAAATTTAGATCAGTCATTAGCTAATGTACATCAGCTATCTGTGATGAAATGGTCATCTTTTTCTAGCCTAGATACAGAAGAACCATTGAAACAGATCCCACTATGTATATGATTTCACAGTCAGCTTGAATTGATGAAAACTGAAATCTACCACTTCCTTGTTTTACAGTTATGTTATTTACATTTAAGAGTAGTTTTCAGGTAACTTTGACACCACTATGATTCAGACTTGCTGTACTGTGCATACAGAGAGGGCTGACCAACCTGTGTGGGTTCTTCTATGTCTTTGTAACTCATCGCTCCTTGTAAATCGCTTGCCACAAAAAATCCAGTTGCATATAAATGGTCTTTCACCGGTATGCCAGCGCAGATGTGCTCGAAGATGAGATGTCTTGCCATAAACTTTTCCACATCCTTCAATATGGCAGATATGTTGTTTCTTTTTTCCTGGCTCATTGCTGCTTCTAAAAAGATCATATTTAAACAGGTAAGCAGTTATATTCTAAAATATTATGAGCTATTAGAAAAAACATTTCATGCTAATAGAGACAACTATAATCCCCTGCCTAAAAAAACCCCCACAAATGTACTTTCTAATAAAAAGCATTAAAAATCTAGGCAATATAAGACAATCTCATGCCCAAATGAGGCAAGCTGTGATAAAATGCTAAAATATATACTGATAAAATTTACAGTTACCTTCCTTCTCCCTCTCTGCAATTAGGACATGAGCAGGCAACTCTTCTCAGTCTCTTGCCAGGCTGCACTTCCTGGTCAGAAGCTTGTTGAGCTTGTTGCAGCTGCACTTGTGTTATCTGATCCGGACTAACAGCACCAATTGCTGCATTAGCAATGCCACCTACTGCTACGGTAACAGGAGCTATTGTGGCTTGCTGTACTTTTACTCCATCCTGTCCTTGCTGTTGTCCTGTAAAATAGAAAGTATTTGCACCTTTTGTTAGTCATTTCAATAAGTGGAATGCACCAATAAACTTTATGCATTTTATAGGAAAAAAAATCCACCTAATGTTAAGAGAAGCCACAAAGTATTAAATCCAACCATTTTGCTGAAGCACTACCAGAGTATCTATCTTAGATAGGCCTGTTTAATGTAATTGGTTATTAGAACAGCACAAGACTGCAAATTACTATGAAACATTAATTAGTTTAACAAGTGTTTTCTGTTTCTCTAAAGCTGAGATAAATTAAACAAAATTTTACAGAGAAATATTGTTCAATCAATTGCCAATGAATGTCTTTCTGATAACCTCTGGAAACATAACCTGCATTCAAAAAACTACTAATTAGTTAATTTTAAGAGTTGCTTTACAGCACTTACAGAATTTTCACTTCTCTTACAATCTGTCCTGAGTCAACATTGAGCCATAAAGAAATTTTCACAAAGAAAGGAAATGTTGTATGGCTAGACTTGAACAAGCTAATACACCAGAGCCTTCTTGGGATTGTTGTTTTGCAGGATTCTCCACCTGGGAGAGTAATTCTGGTTATATGTACAAATGGGGAGACAAGAAGCTGGAGAGCATCCTCGTGGAAAAAGATCTGGGGTTTGGGCTGAGGGCAAGCTCTATATGGGCCAACAGTGTGCCCTGGCAGCTGAAAGGGCCAGCCGTACCTGGGGGTGCACCCAGCACAGCATAGCAAGCCAACTGAGGGAAGTGACTGCCCCGCTCTGCACTGCACTGATGTGGCTTCACGTCGAGCACTGTGTGCTGTTTTGGGTGCCTTAATATAAGAAGGACATCAAATTACTAGAGCGTGTCCAGAGGAGGGTGATCAAGATGGTGAAATGTCTTGAGGGCTAGACTTACAAGGAGCAACTTGAGGTCAGCTTGGTTTGTTCAGCTTGAAGAAGGTGGAGGGGTGACCTCCACACAGTCTACACCTTCCTCAAGGCGGGACAGTGGAGGAGGAGGTGCCAATCTCCTCTCTCTGGTGATCAGTGATAGGAAACGAAGGAATGGCTTGAAGCTGCACCAGAGAAAGTTCTAGTTGGACACTGAGAAAAGGTTCTTCACCGAGAGGATGGCTGGCCACTGGAACAGGCTTTCCAGGGAAGTGATCAAATGGAATTCTAAGACTGATTTGATGAATGAAAAATTCAGCTTAATTGCCTAACTCCATTTATCTCATTGGCTTTCTTGATCAAAGGAACTCAGGATTACTGTATTGATATTAAAGCAAAAGAGAGTATTCCAATACAGGTAAGAAATGTAGTTTCTTGAGCAGCAGAGTAATATTATGTTTGCTTTAAAAATTAATACTATACAGCCTAAGAAAATAACATGATAAACTAAATCTGATGCAGAGGTATGACTTCCAGCTGCAATATGACAACACAATGCCAGTCCTGCCAGTAACAGAAATGGGACAAAATACAATTAGATACTGCCATTTTCAAAAATTCAGTGCCTTCATTCAGTTGGGAAATTAAAGGAAATAATACCTACTTATTGAGATAGTGTAATGGGCAACCACAATTCCTTAGGACAGACTACAAATATTTTAAGACTTGGAAGTCCTCAATATTGAAACATTCATTTAAAAATTAGAAATCCCTTGGAGGCAACGATTCAGAGAGATTCTCGCGGGTACTCCAACTTCTAAAGCATCCATAACAGACACCATCAACATGGACTGGGAAGACTACTTTCCCTGAAGTCTAAACTGCTCAGCTACTGAGTTCAGATACAACTCAGTACAGGACAGTGACTGTTTCATTCACGTGATTGCTGAGGAGCAATAGATGCCTGGACAGGCTATCTAGTACTAACAGCTGTAGATGAAATCTAACACACACCACTTACTAGCACCATGCACATACAGAGAGATTAGGACTGAAGAACAAGATACAAAGAGAACCTCTCAAAATGACTTGACTTGTCCAATGTACTAAAAATAAATTTATTTTCCATACTCTAATGGGAAAAAAAGTACTCATGAGAATCCTTGAGGAAGAATATAATAGGGTAAAGATAACATCATGATATAAATGCGAATAGTAATATCTAGTACTTTGGTCTAACACTGGCAGAAAAGGACACAAGAGCTTCCAAAGAAAGTGCTAGTTAGGGGCAACTCCTTGTCAGGCTGTTAAGCTGTTGAAACGCCGACTGTGTGCTATAAATAGCCAGAATAAAAAAAAGGCCAATTATTTTTCTTATATCTAATGCTTATCTTAATATGGTAATGTGATTGCTTGTGTTGAAAACCAGTTGCACTTTTTGGTGAGCCAAAAGTAAATGAGGAAGAACTTGCTCAGCTTGTAATCTTTCACGGAGCAGTCTGCTCGCTTGTAATCTTTCACGGAGCGGTCTGCTCACTGTTAAATATACCCAAGATGCAAACTCCTTTAATTCACAGAGCAGCACTACAAATGATGAGTCTGTGAATGGTCATGATAAAAGCTAAAGATGTAGCAGATATTATGGCTACACCTCCTACAGCCTTTTATTCTGTTTTCACTATCAGTCACAATTTCAAGTACATTATTAAGAATTACCCTTTATTGTTACAATCTGTTAAGAGGGATAACCCCATCTGTGTCACAAAATCCTATCTGAGCAAAAAAGTCCTGTAACCTAACCAGTCTGTGGTCAGAACTCAGCTGAAAACAATTATTTTCTCTTCTTCTCTGATTTTCTTGAATTGATATAAAAGTTTCAATGCAACCTTTCCCTGGGCCACCAAACCGAGGCTTTTCAAGTAAGGTGTGAATTGAGGCACTTGAACCCTGAGGAAGATGATTCCTTTCTCACCCCATGACTAGTGATTAATGTCCACCACATAACTCTTGCTGGAACTGAACAATCCACATTTATAGGGAAGCCTGTTTAGCATTTCTAAAAGCTCAGCATATTGTGCTAATTCAATATGAACCAACTTTTGCTCTCCAAGTCATGAAACAAACAACCACACAAGGGTCTTCTGATACTTCTTCAGAGTATCAATTACCATTGCTGACACACACTGTTCTGAACTTTCCTTCTCCCCATGTGAGAACCAGGTGTATCTCAGAGCATAGGATACAGAATACTGAGCTACAACCTTAATCTAGTTATTAAATATAATATAGTGATCTGAGTAGAAATTCTTCACAATTACTATAAAGGTGACCATAAAAATACAAAAGAGAAAATGCCAAGTAAAGTTGCTCCAGCAGAAAATTATATGATCCATGTTTTCAGTTAAACAGTAATTCAATGACTGCTCTTTAGATGGGATTAACTAATTATAACATTTTCTAATGCAAATGTTGATTTTTCTTCTTTAAATTAATCTCATGGAGTTGCTATTTTAAAATCCTTTCCCTTGGATTCCACTTACTAAATTCAGAACAGAAGGTTCTGAAACTCTCAAAATACCATATAAATTGCCTTATTTAAAGAACCATGCCAATATGCAAATCTATTTCTTTTAGGCAGAAGAGTAACTGAAGGAAGCACACATATACAATAAATATTCTTTGTCAGATATTTACATATCTGATATTTATCAAAAAACACTGGAAAGTCCAATAATGTAATTCCTTATTTTTTGTTTTGAACTCCTGAGAGACTTCCCAAAAAGCTAGCATACTAGTGGTCTACAGGATAGAAATTTATCTATTCTCATGTTAAAGCTGTTAAAAATAAGAACAAGAACAAAGAATTTTGAGAATAAAAGGAATGTAGTTTGGACCACTTGAGCAATCATAAAAATCAGAAAATTAAAAAAAAAAAAACAACTGACAGAACTTAAAACTTAAATCTTAAAGTGAACCTGCTGTAGTGTTGAGCTGCATGGGATTTTGATTTTTTTAAACTATATACCTATCCACTATGGATCACTCAGGGCTTTATCTTTTACATTATTTGTACTTATTGCGATAAAAGAATTTCATTATTTATTAAATCAAGCCTACCAGGGAAAGATACTGAGAAAACTTAACAGCTGATAAGATTTTGTCAGCAGCCTACTAAAATTAAATCAGGGCAACTTCTAAAAGGTTATAAAAATGAGGATTTTTCAGTTGAGACAATCTAGGTATAAATTAGCTTTTTATTTGAAAAAAACCCCAACAAACAAACCCACTTATTCTAAAAACAGGTGGTTGAGATAACATTATCCATAGAGGAACAGAGTGATCTCCTGACACTTTCTAGATGGAGAAAAACGACTTATTAAAAATATTCCATTTAACTTCTTACTAGGGTATTAAAATACCATTTAAAGCCTTCTAGAATTTTTGCTACAATCATGAGATGACCTAACATTGCTTCTTCCTGACATACTTCAAACCACAAGACCTGATATCGCTACACTTCACCGTTCATAACCAAACCTTTCAGTAACAAGAGCTCTCAAGTTTCAACACGGGTTTCAGAAAAAGGTCTAAACAAATCACTACATGAGGGAACAAAGTCACACTTGAGTTCATCTGTATTATTCTATGAGTTTTCAAAGCAGACACTACACATTTACACCTCCTTTTAGAAGATAAAGTTTTCCTCAAGTTTCCATGATTTCTTTAATAATGATTTCCTGAAATTGTGAAATATTTTGATTAACAAAATCATCACTGAACTTGTGTATGACTGAACTTTACTGTACATGCTGTCAGGACATAAAGTTACAACAAAATACTACAAAATAACATTGATACAAAATAACTCTGATGGCAACTACTCCACTGCATTTCATTTCTCTCAGGTCTAAGTTCTCTTTCTTTTGGATAGTAACCATTTATTTGACCACAGGACAAAAGGCAAACAGCAAGGAAACCTGATATGGTATTTACTTTACAAATCAAGTGCAATAAGACTTCTTTTTATTGCACTTATTGCAGTATAACATATATGATTATGACTGAATGTAATTAACATTCTAGAAATTTTTTAAGCTTCTCAGACAGAAGAACCTGCATGATTTTAGTCACCAATTTTTCCCCACTGAAGCCATTACATAAATGCATTAATTATTAGTGCAAGATACAGGATTATCAAGATAAAGGATTACACATCCTTTGTTCTTCAGCATTACCTGCTCCTCTTTCCAATTTTGCAGTAAAACTGTATTTTAGCAGGTACAACTCACATATACTTTCCCATACAGGAGTCTGTAACACATTCATGCAAGAAAATTCAACAACTCTTAAGTATTTATTATGAAGTCAAATACTATATAAAAGATGGATGATAGATAGATAGATACAGATATATATGTGTATATATACATATATATCTCAATCACATAGTAACTCCCATAAGAGCACCAGGATAATTAAAGAAAGCTAATGCATGGTACATAGGAAGTATTTTCCTACAAAATGACTGACTGCTGACGACCATGGTTATTAGGCTTGGCCATCCATCATCAGTCAAGTTTCCTTTTACTACACACTGCACCTGCACTCCTATTCTTGTTCACCTGAAGTAGCAAGCATGAAAAACGACTCTGTGAGGCAAACAGGGCAGAAGGGGAAGAAAAGGATTTAACTTTAATGATCTACAGAAATCATGAGAGTCAAGTGTTAGAAAAATGGATCTTGGAAATCTGAGAAATTTAAGACTAAGAAAAGGACACTTCTAAGTTCTGGTGCTTAGTTCCTTGGAACAATTTGATAGATTTCCTGTTGCTCTTGTGCAACCAACATTCAGCAGCCCCAAAGATGACAGTATTAATGACAGAGTCATCTCAGTAGGGTGCACCTTACTGCAAAATCTGAGAAACACTTTGCAAAATGTACCTAGAGCCACAGTGGCTAAAAAAGAAAATTTGTTCAACTGCGCATTCTAAAAACCAAAGAGGAGGTTGTAGTTAACATTCATAATTCAATGCCTATTACTACAGAACAGCTAAAGTCAATGATGGTCTGCAGAGTTCCAAAGCTTTACAGGCATCAGAGCTGATGATGCAGCAACTCACCCATTAACAACTTACTGATGCAAAACAACAGGGAAAAAGAAGTTTCTTATCTCCCCTTGCCCCGCATACACCAGGTACAGTCAGCTTGAAAACATCCTTTATGCTAATATTCTTTTTTCGCAAAGACATACAGATAATTTATAATAACATACCTACATATTTTATATATTTATAATTAAATATATTTATAATGCAGGTCTATATAATATAATTAAATATAATACTTTTAGTAAGATAGGACGAGGATTTTAACATTTTAAAAAAGTCTGTGGCAACAGTTCATAGTTAAGAGATAATTTTTTTTTTTCAAAAAAAAGGAAAAAATGTACAGAGAAAGATGTTTCATGCTGAAGAAAGATGTGCAAATCATATTTCAAAATTAAATATATGTGAAGACAACAGTGAGTTTCAGTATTTACATGGAAGATGATGAGGTATGAAGACAATTTGGCTCTCTATTCTAGAGCAGTGGTTTATAAAGATTTATGAAGAAACAATACATGACAAAAGGACTCCCCAAAACAGAAACTGTGCAAGCATTGATGCAAGGGACCCACACGTTCTGCAGAGAAGGTCAATTTGCAGTAGAGAGAGGAACTGGATTCACCCAACTAGTAAAAGAAATTTAGGTCATCGCAAATTACATCATTGCGTCCAGATGCTACTACAAGCAGGGTTTCAAGTGCCAACTAGACATCTTTTCTACCTCCCACAGGGGCACTGCAGCAAGTTTCTATCTTTTGCCCGTGGCCAACTTTGACAAGATTTGTAAGAACTTGTTATCCTCTTCTTCAAAAGCTTCCTGTGTCTCAGTGTGTTAAGAAATTACTGAAGAGCATCATAATTAAGCTTAATTTCTGCTAAAAATACCACTTAAAATCATTATATTTAAAGCAATAAAAAGTTTGAGGGGTTTAAGCATCTTTAAAAAAGTGACGTCTGTTTCCTTTAGTGCAAGAATCTTATTGGTAACACAAAACCAAACCAATGTCCAAAAAGTTTCACAAAGTTACTTTAATGACTTTTCAAATATGTAAGGCTATACTAAAGTGCTTTAGGACAACCTGGGGTCACTATTGTACTCTGAGCCAGAAAAGAAGTTTTCCAGTACTATCTTCCATCAAACTAAAAGCAAGTTTCCTTTTTATTACTTTATTAAACACAAGACACAAGAGCTACCACAAATACAACACAAAGAATCCTATAAAAAACCAACATAAAAATCAACCACAGAGCTACAGTTTCACAAAATTTAATCTTGAACAACCAAGTAGTGATTTCAGTTAAAGCAAGGCAATATATCTAGTTGTTCTGAATACTGTGACTTCAAATGGAAAGAAAAAGGGCCAATTTATTAGGTATTCTAAAGAAGAAGATAGAATCAGAAAAATAACTTGTTATACTAAAGGCAAGAGTTGAATCATTGAATAAACAGTCAAAAAGAAAGTGTATTTAGGACAAGTGCTCAAGAACACTTCTCTGCAGATGAACACAAGTAGTTCCCTTCATACTGAATCTTAGAGCAATAGATGACTGAAAACCCAAGCACCAACTGTGCTGCGAAGTGTCAGATACATTGCACAGAAGTAGTGGCAGATCTAAGAAACTGAAGTTTCTGGGTTTACTTTTATGGGACCTCTCCCTCTACCCCATCACCTCTCCCCAAATCTCTGATTATTCTACAGCTTATAAGCACAACAGAATGCAGCCCATTTCATTTCTTCAGCTCTTCCCCCTAACTGTTAAACAGGGATAGGATTAGAAAGAAACTTGTAGACTGTCAGTCTCCACAGTCTGACTAGAGGAGCTCAATACCTGATAAATTGAAACAAAATAAAACAGAACCTCCCTGCATTCCCCCCACAAAAAAATCAAATCTCTATCTTACACACTTCTGCCATATAGAAATATAATCACTGTCTCAGAAAGTGTCTTTTTGGAATCTCCATTCAGTGTCTGAGTATTACCAGGAAATAGTAATAGACGAATCTTGAAAGGACAGAAGTAGGCTGACATGAAAAAATACAAAATAAGTTTCCAGTACTCTCTTTGGATTTTGGAGAGGGATGGGGTTTTTTTTGGTTGGGTTTTTTGGGATTTTTGATTATAGTGTAGATAGCTTACATATTTTCACTTGACTAGAAGGTTCATGAATGTCCTTGAAATAAACATTTTGGCTATACAAAATATTATGCTGATGAAGAGTAAATATGCCTCTATGCACAGGAGAGATTAGTTAACAGATTAGATTCCATACATACACGGAAAACAGAAAATCCTTTCAAGAGAAAGGAAGATTTTTGACTTTAAAACTAGCTTAAATTGTATAGCAGTTGATAATTCATTAAGAACAAAAAATAATGGCAAGATAATTAAAAGTTATTATCAGGAATAAAGCAAGATTCATAAAACATTTGCAAAGATCTTATAGAATAAGACTAAGCAGAAGACACAAGCCCCGGTTTTATTAATAGCCTATGGGTATATAGGTTAACCAATATTAAGACTAATTTATTTAATTAATTTTATTAAAGATGTAAAAACTGAAATTTTGTTACAGCCTTCATCAGACAAGGACCAACAAAACTACACACTACAGAATCACAAAAGCAGGGCTATGTAAATCTCTAAGATCCAAACCCTTTGAAGCTCTGACACCTTCTGTAACACTGTTAACCCTATAGAACTGTATGCCTAGTCTTCTCTTTTGGTTCAGAACAAACTTAAGAGCTTCACATTTTCGTCAGTTACTTCCTGATTAGCAAAGAAACAAGACAATCAAAGCCCATATTTCTTAAACGTCTGTATTTCTCTCAAGGGAAAAATGGTCACATCATCACTTGAAACCATAATTAAGGAAAGTCAGACTTGTACCTAACGTGTATCCCAAGGTTTTTGTAGCAGGAGGATATTAATTGCTAATTTTTTCTTTACAACAGCCTAATACTACACTACCAATCTATGAAGTTAAATATGCATGTTAGGGTAAAATTCTTTCCTGATGACCACCTGATCAAGGTATACAAACAACTGTTACAAACTCTCAGTAGTATTAAACATCAGTGGAAACTCCATTCTTAAGAATGGATGCATATAGAAATCCATATAACGATATAACCATACCCCAAACTAATTTAAGCGTGCACTCAGATGCTACATTTCTCAAGAGACTGCAGATGCCCAGAGCTACTGTTTTGGTGAAAGTGTCAAGACAAGCAAAACATTAATTATAAAAATAACATTTTGTTATGCAGTCCTATTCTGTAGCAAATATTTCAAGCAACATTCATTAACTAAATTATTCATTAAAAATCATTGATCATTGAAAAGCATAGTTGCTTTTCAATGAGCATAGAATATTCTGAGTTAGAAAGGACCCACAAGCATTGAGTCCAGCTCTTGGCTCTGCACAGGGCAATCCCCAATAATAACCCTGTTTATACTTGAAATTAATATTCCCCTTAGAACACAACATGCCATTCCATACATAGCTAGATTTTTCAATAATCACCATTGCTATTAAACGTTTTTAATATAGTAACCAAGCAAGGATTATTTCATGTACCAGCACCAAAACCACATGAAACTTAGTACGCCATAATTTAAATTACAGTGAGGAAGTTATTGAAATCAGATTTTGAATATGCTTCTTGCCTTTCCCTCATGCCAGATGGTAATGGAAGAACAAGAAGGCTGGCTTAGTGCAGATCTAAGCACACCTTAAAAAAGAAAAATAATACTAACAGGCTGAAGATGTGCCATATTACTAATTTTATTTGCTCAACATTTTATGAACAAGAAAGCTCAGCCAATTAATTTCCTGCTCTATATGCTCTGATTTCTGATAATAGGGAGTGAGAGAGGGGATGGCAAAACTAAATATTCTCAGAGAGTCTGTCTGTATTGATGAAACATTCTTATAAGACCACACAATCTAAAGTGGAAATACATCTTTAGTAACATTCTTCGCTGAAGATTTTAAAACTTACATTTTATTCTTGAAGTTTATAGCATAGAAATAGCTCATTATAAACTTATTTTACCTGGCAATTATGAGCAAAGTTGGTATTTGAAATGCTTCCCCTTCCCACTTTATTTTAGAACTAATGATGAAGTTATGCCTTGCTACTCAGAGGTCAGGCAAAAAAGAGTTGTTTTAATGAGGAGTTTTTACAAGGTTATTCTCCATTGGCAATTTACATGAACAGGTATATTGTGCATTCCCTAGGCATCAAGTTCAGGACCAGTATACCAACACTTTTATGTTACCATCACCAAGGCAAGTTTATTTTCATCAGCACAGTTTACTGTTAAGCTGTTTCTGCCACTATTTTGAATTTCAGTTTAAGAAAATCCCATAACCAAACCAATTTTGTCACTAAAAGACTAAATGCTTCTTCTGTAATTACTCTGAAGCATTTGAAAAAGATGCCAGTACTATAATATTTAGAACACGGTGGTTCTGCAACAATTCTCAGCTGAAGGCAACCTGAGAACAGTGGTGACCTTTCATGACTTTGGGAAAAGTATGCTACATTTCTATACTCCTCCCATCTACACTCTCAGAATGCCAAGTCACATACTATGAAGTAAAAAACTAAGAAAGATTCCTGGTTTGGGTTGTGATGGGTTTTTTTAATATAGCTCTGTTCTTTGTACTTATCTTTTTACTGCAGATTCCGTAGCTTGCACCTTGTTTCTTTCAAGGTCTTTGCTGCATTCTGCTTGCCAATGAACAGCCAGGGAAACAATGGATGTTATTTAAAAATTTTTTAAAAATGAAAATCATCCAACCCCTATCCTTCAGCTCCTTTGACTTCCATGCTTAGTGTTTATATTTGCCAGTTTACTTGTATATAATGCACCTACTTTAAACCTACAGGCATCCCCTCCTTGCTTAGCTACACCACTCCCTAACTTCTATTTCTGCACATTTTCACTATAACATTAACGTGAGCAAGGAGACCCACAGGATACATGTCACAAACATGCACTTTCTTTAATTCAACAACATAAGTGTAACATTCCAGGACTTCAGATTAAACACCTTCCCTTCCCTCAAAACCTAGGATACATGATAGAGAATAATGGAATGTGAGTGGTATGAAGGTGAGTCAGATATTTTAAGTTTCCATAATACAGGAGTTTGAGGACATTAAATAAAAACATATCTTATGCAGCAACTAAAACACAATATATTGCAGACAAGTGTTGAATGTGCAAAAAAAAACTAGGCAGACTCAAAAAGACAAATTCGGAGAAAAATAAATCCATCAAGAACTATTAAACACATTACAAAAAATATCCCACTTCTAGCTCAGGAAGACGTGAGCTGCAGATCGCTGAATGGTGGCAAGAGTATCGGAGCACTGCTCTTGTATGCATCACCTGCAGTCACCATCAGGCAGAGTCAGAAACACCTTCGATTCTTGTATTCATAGAGTCATAGAATGATTTCAGTCACAGAGACCTTTAAAGATCACTTTGTTCCAATTTCCATGCCATTGGCAAGGACATTTTCAACTAGATCAGGTTGCAACCCACCAAAGAGCCCACCCAACCTCACCTTGCACACTTCCATGGATGGGGCATCCACAACCTCTCTGGAAAACTGGTTCCAGTGTCTCACCACCCTCATAGTAAAAAATTTCTTCTTTACATCAACTCTAAAGCTACCCTTTTTCAGCTTAAAACCGCTACTCTTTGTGCTGTGACTACAGGCAGGCCTTGGTAAAAATCCTGTCTTTCTTACAAGTTCCCTTTGTATATTGAAGGGCTGCAACAAGGTCTCCTCAGAGTCTTTTCTCCACCAGTTTGAGCAATCCCAGCTCTCTCAGCCTGTCTTCTTCATATGAGATGTGTTCCAGCTCTCTTATCATTTTCACGGCCCCCCTCTGGACCTGCTTTAATAGATCCACATCTGTCTCCTACTGGAGATCCCAGCACTGGACACAGTACTACAAATGGAGTCTCGCAACAGTGGTGAAGAGGGGGAGAATCACATGCCTTGAATGGCTGATCTTTTTTCTTTTTATGCAGCCAGGACACAACTGGCTTTCTGGGCTGCAAGGGTACATTGCCAGCACATATCCAATTTTTCATCTGCCAATAGGTCCAAGTTTTTCTTCACAGAGCTGCTCTCAGTCCATTCGTTCATCACTCAATCTGTATTGATATTGGGGATTGCCCCATCTCAGGTGCAGGACCTTTCATTTGGCCTTGCTGAGGTACATGAGGTTCATATTGGCCCACTTCTCAAGCCTGTCAAGGTCCCTCTGCATGGCATCCCTTTCCTCAACTGCACCACTCATTTGAGTGCCATCTGCAAACTTGCTGAGGGTGCACTTGATCCCACAATATTATTAACATGGCTACCAGTAGTGGTCCCCTGAGGAACATCACTGACTACTGATCTCCATTTGGAGATTGAAAAATTGATAGCAACTCTTTGATTGTAGTCATCCAGCTACTTCCTTATCCATCAAATAGTTTATCTATAAAACCCAAGTATCTCTCCAAGTGAGTAACTAAGTCAAAGTCCTTACCTAAGTCATGGTCAATGAAGTAGATGATAACCAGCTGCTTTTTTTTTTATCTACCAATACAGTCACTCTGTCAGAAGACCACCAGATTTGCCCTTTGCAAAGCCATGTTTGATGAGGACTTGGGACAACATGTTGGCTGTCTCTAAATCACCTCTGTCAGCCATATGCCTTGACATAACTTGTAGGAGGTTTTTTCCATGATCTTACCAGACAGAGATGAGGCTGATTGACTGGTAGTTCTCAGGGGCCTCCTTTTTAAAAACAGGTGTGTTGTTTCCCTTTTTCCAGGCACTATTCCTGAGTGACATACATATCATCTTATGCATTTTATTCCTATTTAAAGAATTTGGTAGAATGTTTCAAACTCCACTGCAAGCTTTGACCCAGAATGATAGCAATATCTAAACAATGTCTTCAATCTTTGAACAGCAAGCCCTAAAACTAGTGACTGTCACACAAGAAGAGTTAATAAAGATGGAAAGGGAAGAGAAAGCCTTAAAGACAGGCAAAAGCTGGATGCAGACAGATGGGAAAAGGCACAAGAAATGAAGGAGACCTCAAGGTACTGACAACTGCATAACTACTAATTGCAGTGAAGTGAAAATATTGGTCAAAGAGGGAAATGCCTTAGTAGGTCATATTGCTACGAAGTATGAAACAGAAGGGCAAAGCTTGTTGCATTTTTAAAGTACTCCAATAAGAACACTCAGCATTGGATTTCATTGCCATTAATAACTGTTTAGGAGTCCACAGCAAACCCTGCAAAAGACTTAAAACTATTCAGTTGTAGTAGTGCCAGGCAACAGACTGTTTCACTGAACAGAAGTCATTGCTCCAGGTTATTTTGGTGGATGAACTCCAAATTCTCCATAATTCAGGCCACTCATCTTAAAGAAAATGACTTGAACTTGTGTTGCAAGATGATGAAATCTGGAGGCTTTTGCCTAAAACAAGTAAAACAGCTTGGAACAAGTATATGTAAAACACCAAGTAATATTTTTCACAACTTTAAAACAAAGGCATCTCATTCACTTTTGTGTGGGACAAATACCTCCATCATTATGTAACAAAATTACTTCAAGATGTATAACTAAGGTAGATAGGAGTTTGATGTTACTTTTTTCCTCATAAGCAAGAGAAACTTATTCTGAGGGACAAAAAACATGAAAAAAAATCAACCAAACAAAACCATTTAGCCCACCAAAAGGAAATTGTTTTAAGAACTATATATTTTCTTTAGAATCACCTAGTACTAAAGTAAATTTCTTATATTTTAATTATAACATCTGGACAATTGGAAGGGCCTGCAAATAAACTTTAAAAAGCCAAAATATACCTTACGTTAAGAAGGGAATGGGAACCAGGTATAGGAATCCTTTGATTTTGCATCCACAACTCTCACAGCAGAAGCCTTGAAAAAAAGCAAGGGTACTGTGCAGTACCTCCTTGTCCCCAAGCTCACAGGGGCTAAATTCAGAAGGTCACCACCTATAACATTCCAGGCTGCCCTCTTCCACAGGCAACCATGTGCAAAACAGCAACTCACATAGCACAGAAGAAATGTAGTTTACTTTGTACAGTACTAGCTTGCTTTTTAAAAGGCCATGACAATACTGATCTCACAGGAAGGCTGGTATTTGTAGATCACTGTTCAAGTAAACACAGTTGCTTTTATGTAGCCTGTTATTTGATTAGCTCTTAAATAATTGTTTAAGTATCTGGTTTTAAGGCTCAGAAACTTAATTTTTATCTTTTCATCCAGCTTTCTTCTGTACATCTAATTACTCCTTTGACTGACACTTTGTACATCTTAACAAAATTTCAGAGAACCACAGAATGGTGTAGACTGTAAGGGACCTCTGGAAAGCATCTGGTCCCACCACCCTGCTCAAGCTGGGCCACCTACAGAAAGCTGTCCAGGACCATGTCCAGACAGCTTTTGAATATCTGCAAAGATGAAGAGTCCACAACTTCTCTGGGCAACGTGTGTCAGTGCTCAGTCGTTCGTTCTCACAGTAAGAGAGTAATTTTCCTCTGCATCACTGATATTGAAGGAGGTCTCCCTCAGGCCAGAAAACAAAAGGCTGTGAGAACTTCTCTGTTTTGCCTTGTTTTTTGACTACATGCAACATATAACCCAAAGCATGACACTTACCAAAATCAGCGTTTGAACTTTTAACTGAAAAACACACAAAAAAAATCCCCAAATACACATATATCTTTCTGGGTTTATAGTAGATTTTGAGTAACAAAGGTTATAAAAAGCAGACCAAAATATAATATTTTCTAGATGATTTTAATATTTTTTCCTCCCAATGTGAAATTTTTCTCTTTTGGAATTTAGAATCCATTTGACAAAACAAAAAATCCCAAAAAGACAACAAAAAAAGTACCTAAATTACCTCACTGTGGTAATAACTAGGAAAACCATTATTCACGGAACAGAAACATGACACAAATACAAGAAAAATTATTTATTGTGTTTTTTAAAGTTTTTTTCCTAGAAACTCAACTGTCTTGATCAAAGGGGTTTGATTGAAGGACAAAGTAACTTTTGTTTGCCTAACAAAATCAGAGCACTTCAATCAATGCATGTCTTCTCCCTAACATTTCCTGGATATCCTCCATATGGCTCATTTCTAACACCTACTTCCACTGCTCAGTTTTGGCGAATGATCCACTTCTGGAGAGTTCAACTTATTTTCAAGACACTTCACATTGGCAAGCTCAGGCACTACAGAAAAGAATGAAAATACCTGCAGACACTGAGGTAACAGCTGTTTATTTTTTCAAAAGGTTTGCTGTAAGAATAATGAAAAAACCCATTTAAAGCAAAACCCAGCAAATCTGAGGCAGTTAATAGCCCTGATCAAGTAGGCTTACTCTTTTTAAGTGACAAGCGAAGTTTAGATCTTAGCATGCTTGTAATTTTCTATTTCATAACCATTATTTCCTTGAAATCTTAATACAGCATTAAGGACTGCACATCATGGTCTTCACTTTCCTTTCCATGGTACTGTGTCTCCCATTTCCAGAGTGTTGCATCAGGAAGTTTCACAAGAGAGAAGCAGAGATAAGAGAAGGAAATTGTAACTTAATCTCTTGCATTCACAAAGCTTGTTCTTTCTCCAAAACCTCATATCTTGGAGGAGCAATAGTACCTTATTGACTAAGGAAAGGACAAAAGCTCAGAAGATGATTATAAGAGTGGAGCACCTCTCCTGTGAGGAAAGGCTGACAGAAATGGGGTCATTCAGTCTGGAGAAAAGGCTCTGAGGAGACCTTATAGCACCCTCCAGTACCTAAAGGGGCTACAGAAAAGTTGGAGAGGAACTTTCTACAAGGGCATGTAGTGATAGGACAAGGGCAAATGGCCTTAAACTGAAAGAGGGTAGGTTTAGATTAGACATAAGGAAGAGGGTCTTTACAACGAGAGTGGCAAAATACTAGAACAGGTTTTCCAGAGAGGTGGTTGATGCCCCATTTCTGGAAACATTCAAGGTCAGGTTGGATGGGGCTCTGAGCAACCTGATCTAGTTGAACCCTGATCACTACAGAGGGATTGCACTAGATGACCTTTAAAGGTCCCTTTCAATCCAAACTCTTCTATGATTCTACGATTCACCGCAGTCAGCATAACATTAGAAGTGCTACAGAAACAGCCATAAGGCCTACCTGGAGCAGGGTGCAGGGAAGTGGGAATGGTGGAGAGGAATTCAATGGTCACAAAGCTTAAGTCTAGTTAACATACAAACACTGTATGACTAAGGCTTGGCTTGTCCAGGACCATGCTTGTGACTCATTCCCCTTCTTTCATCCTCAATTACAAATCTCAATCCCTTTGTTTTCCGAAAGACATCATATGTGAACAGAGGTAAGGTCAATATAACCAAGAGGGATGAGACTCATAATCTCTTGCTATAATACTTGCTAGTGTGTATTAAACACCTGTACACCATTAGTAAGAAGGGAAAAAACTGCATGCAGAAAGGTTCTTCCTGTAGCCTCAAATCTCGGTTGTTCCCAAAGCAGGCTTCCTATGAAGACTCCAGTATCAAAACCAGAGATTCCTGTCTCATAACAATTGTCAACCAGCACCCTCCCATCAAGAAAAAAAATGTTCCAAGGCAAACAGGACTGCAAGAGGTAGCAGCTGGTCAGCTCCTGCAAACCAAAACTTCTTTTTGAACCATTACTAAACACCAGGTCAAGATTTTAATTCTGATTACCGAGATTAATATTTCTGTGATACTCCTTAAACAAGCCAGGTTTAGCTCTTAGTATTTCAACGTGCCATCAGATCCCAAAAAGTACCATAGCAGATGAAATTCTCCCAGTGGCAAATTTCTTATTATCAAACTATGTTTAGTCTCCTCAAAAGTATTTCTATTAAAGAGCACAATTCTTTACCCAGTTAAATATTTCTCTTCTTAACATAGGATTAAAGAACCCAAGCAGTTTAAAAGTCAATATGATACTAACATTTGCTTATGCAGACTAGACAGTAGTTAAACATAAGGTTTTTTCTAACAGTTTTATAGTAAAAAACTATGCCTGTAGTCAGGTGGTTTTTAAGACAAGAGTTTACTGTAACTACTACAGCAGCAGACTTTAACTGTATGACAAACCCAAGCTTATGTAAGCAGTTATCAAGCTGGCAAAGAAAACCCTTATCTAAATCAAGTTTTATCTGAAACATTAAAAGTTGGCAAATTTTACATATAAAGTTGCCCTTATGGGACACTGCAGAGACCTTGCATGGTATTTACCATAGAACTAAGCTCAGTTATGCATCCTAGAGCCCTTTAATAGCTCCTTTCCCAAGTATTAGACCAGCATAACCAAACAGGCATTTCATAATACATATCAAAAGTTCATCAGCAACTACTGAGGTACAGTTTACCAGTTGTTTTTATTTTTATTTAAAGATAAGTCACAGAAACTATACTTGCATGAGCACACCTTATTCCACTCAATCTCTGCAGAATTTAAACTTTTAAGGGAACAATTAGTGAGCTAGTGTAGAATGCAATGAGTAGTTCCATATAAATGCATGCCAGAACACAAGATATCCCAGTTCACATATTGTCACTTTTCTCATTCTACATCCCCCATACAGCGATTAGGAACACTGCCTGGTTGGAAAAAGGTTTTCTTGTTGCTTTTCAAACATAAAAGTTTTAACAGTAAAATCTCATGTTTGCCTCTGCAGCCTACAAGCTTTAGTAAGATGGAGGCCAGAATCATTTAAGTATAGTTTATCAAAGACAAACAGTTCCATTTCAATTGACATAGCTGGCAATATTAGCTCAATGTTTAGCAAAAATTTCAGCTATTTTAAAATCTGAATTTTAGTTATAAGTGCAAGATATCACCTCACAGTTAAGGGTTTAATGTTTATTACAGAAAATTCCAAAGAAAGCGATAATTTAAAGCCATCTGGTATTCTTGCAATAGTAAAAAAGCCCCACAAAAATACAATCACCTACCACAAAAAAAATCAGAAACAAACCCCAAAAAAATTTTGTTAGACCACTCACCTGCAACGCTGGTAATGGTAACAGGAACTCCTTGAACTTGAACTCCTGCAGCACTCAGGTTGGCAACACTTACTGTTTGAAGATTAGGTACTGAAGCAAGCTGTGCAGCGTTCAGAGTGATGGGGGTACCAGCAACAGCCACTGGAGCAATCTGGGCAATGGTTGTGCCACCACTTGAAGACACAGGGGTAATGGTTAGTTGTTGGGGTAACCCAGCATTCTGAACTTGAAGATTTGAAAGGCTTTGCAGATTCTGAACCTGCACAGTTTGCCAGCTGATCTGTCCAGATGGTGTTAAAGTTGGAGCCCTGATGAGCACCTGAGTTGGGCTCACTGCCTGCAGCTGAACGTTCTGCAAAGGCTGCTGCTGGATGGTCTGTATAGTCTGCCCTGACTGGAGTTGAAATGACTGTGGAGGAATGGCCTGAATAATCTGCTGTTGAGGCTGCTGGATCTGTATCTGCTGCAGAATAGGCTGACCTACGATTTGGACCTGCTGAAGGGAACCTGACTGATCCTGCACACTCTGTAGTCCATTGGACTGAAGCTGACTGGAGCTTTGGGCTTCGGAGTCTGTAGCAGTTGTTTGAGGTTCTTCAGTTGCCTGCTCTGAACTGCTGCCTGCTGTGCTTGTGTATTGGCCTGTTTCTGCAGAGCTTACCAGGGTGTCACTGCTAGTCAGAGATGTTGAGGCAGTGGTCGTAGCGGTGGAAGATGAGGAAGGAGACTCTGGCATGGTACTACCAGAGGCAGAAGTGACAGGTGTAGATGCTAGCTGATTTCCGTTGGAAACTCCACTCTCAGCAGACTGGCCACCTTGTCCTGAACTTCCTCCAGCAGCAACATTGTTAATGACAGGCAAAGCCAGGGTTACCCCACCAATATTTATAGGTAAGGTTGTCACAACTTGTGCCTGAGTACCAGGAATAGTTTGCAGTTGCAGTGGTATGGAAACACCAGGCCTAATTTGGACTGGAACTGTCTGATTTGCTAGGTTTTGAGCAATAACATTCCCCGAAGCTGTCCTGTTTGCAGTTGTGAGGATAGCTTGATTATTCCCTGCAGGAATAAGCTGAATTTGACCCTGTATGTCTTGCAGACCTGTAGTGTTAGATGAATTGGCTTGACCTTCTGATGCCTGAATCTGTGGGATCACTTGGTATTGGACACTACCACTTGGATTTTGTACTTGAATGACTTGGAACTGTCCAGGGCTTGTTGCAGAAGAATTGCCTGATTTGGTTTTTGAAGGAGATGCACTTCCATTGTTACTGCTGGAGGGACTTGCTGCACTTGAGGCAACGGAAGATCCTTGCTGACCAACATTATTTTCTTTTGAAGCAGAAGGAGCAGCAGCAACAAGCTGCCAAGCGTTTCCAGCAAGCTGAGTTGTTACCAATTCCAACTGCTGTGGCTGATTCTGAAGCTGCACCAAACCTTGATTTGGGTCTATAATAATCTGCTGCTGTCCAGTTCCTTGATTCTCACCAGGAGTTCCTATTTTGCTGCAAGTGGCAGCTAACAAAGCGAGAGGTGAAGGCTGAGAATCCTGTCCACAAGAGGGAAAACATAACAAATTCAGAAGAGCATGAGTTTAAACCACCAGAAGTGAGCATTAAGGTTTGTACAGGAAGCAAAAAAAAAAAAAAAAAGCTTCTGCATAGAGACCAATGACACAGTTCTGAACAAGGAAGTATGAATTGCTGTAAATAATATTTAAACATAAATTCCTTAATTATCAATGAATATGTGACAGCTAGGACTTCAACTGCATGCTCAATTCAGTCTTTTTTCCCCTCTGAAATAAAGAAAAAATTAATAAATGTTTCTATTACATGTAAAGAAGCTGTTCCTGCAAAATGCAATCAAATAAATATGTCCTGGCAGTAAAAATATTGCACCCAACCAACTGTGTTTCATCCAACCCAGAGAAAGATGCCCTCAGCCGGAAATGCTGTTAGCTGAACATTTCATTTTAAATGCTAATAGGGCACTTCCCTATTCGGGTGTGTGTTCTTTACCTGTGAGCCTCCAGTTTTCCCTTTTTTATTATTATTGTTGTTATTCTCTGCCTCGGGAGATTTCTCTCCCTCTGTGGGCATAGTTTCCTCCTTCTTTTGATCTGCAAAAATATCAAGTGTAACAGGTTAATTATTCACCTTCATGTATACAATAACAAAAGCTACGAGCATATCCTTTTCGGTTCCCAGCTTGTCGCCTTTGCCTCTTCATAAAAACAACAGTACAAATCATTATTACAAAAGAACGAGTCCTAAGAAACGTGGTTTGAAACCCAACCCATGGGGGCTGGAGAGTTAACACCCAAAAAGGGGAGGTTTGGTTTCCTCTCCCAGAGACAGCAGGAAAAAACCACCCACAACCCTCCTCCTCCTCCTGCCCCCTAAAGCATCGGCGGCCACGGAGTGGCCGCCGCTGCGGTAGGGGGCAGGAGGTGGGTTGTGCAGGGGGGGG
>JAWWTY010000077.1:30862497-30880950 GCA_035222235.1 Margarornis squamiger | reverse complement strand
CTGGCCAACCCGGAGGCGCCCGCCCGCCTCGCGCGCTCGTAACTGGCGGCGCGCGGGAAACCCCCGGGGCGCCGCTCCCCCTGGGGCGCGGCCCCCCCCGCTCCCTCTGGCCGCCCGCGGAGCGGGGGGGGGCACAGCTCGACGGCCCCCGTACGGGAGCCGGGGCCTGCTCCCTGCCCCGCCGCCCTGCTCCTGTGTAACAGACTGCCGAGCCCGCCTTCTGCCCGCGCGCTGGCCCCGAGGCGGGCGGGGGAAGGCCGGGCCCCGGGGATCGCCTCCACACCTGCTGTGCGGAGGCGGGAGCTGCCTCCTCCCTCCCCATTGGCTCTGCTGCCGCAGCGCGGGCGCGCGGCACGCCGGGATATGCAGTTCTGGCGGCGGCGCATGCGCAGCGTGGGCGGCGGGGGCGCCGTGTCCGGCAGGTGCTGCCGGCGAGGCCGGGCCGGGCCGGGAGAACGGGGCCGGGGCCGGGCGAACGCACAGCGCTCCGCTCCGCTCCGCTTGGCTGCAGATCCTCAGAGCGGGAGTCAGTCCCCAGCGCCCTGTGGCGGTCTAGGCTGGCCGTCGCTGGATTAAAACCAGATGAATCGCGACGGTGCTGTTGGTCTGCAGGGCTTGTGCAGCTGTTCCCTGCGGATCCGGCCCCACTGTGCCTGACTGGTTTGGAGCCATGGCTGGGCAAGCCGAAGCTGGTCGCGGCTGTGGCGTGGTGCAAAAAATAGTGCATCAGTAATAACCAGCTCCCCCTGTCAAAGCCTGCTAACCCTACTCGCATTTGGAAAAAAACTGATTGAAATGGTGCATGTGCACAGCTCTGTCAGTTTAAATTTTCAATAGTATGTGCCCATATTCTTTGTCAAGTGAACGCAGGGCACCTATTAACTGCAAGATCACCCGTCTCCAAGATGATTAGAGGGATGGAGCACCGCTCCTACAAAGGAAGGGTGACAGAATTGCATTTGTTCAGCCAGGAAAAGAGACAGCTTAAGGTTTAACTTATTTGCAGCCTTCCAGTACCTGAAAGGGGCCTACAAGAAAGGTGGAGAGGGAGTTTTTACAAGAGCATATAGTGACAGGACAAGAGTGAATGGCTTCAAGTTGAAAAAGGTTTAGATATTAGAAAGAAACCCTTTAATGTGAGGGTGATGAGGCAGTGGAACTCAGCGAGTGATTGAACTGACAGATAAAAGATGGTGGTGGTGTAGGTGGTTTCAGTAGGGGCATCATGATTTTAATTTTTTATTTTTACCATTCACAGTTACTCGTATACCACCTACTCTTTCCCAAATGTCACTCTTGCTCAAATTCTTTCTGCCAGCTTAAGCTTTCTGAATCTGCTTCTTTCAGCATTGTTCCCACATGAACCAGTACTTTCCCTCTGCACCCTGATAGTGATTGTTCTCTGTGGGCTTTGGTAGAAGTCAGCAGTAGTCACCTGTTGAGTTACATGGAAATAGAGGATGTGTGTGTGTTGGCACAAGAGTCCCAACTGCAATGGGAATGTATGGAAGAAAAATATCAGAAATAGGAAAAAATTAAGCATAAAGCTTTTATCACTTCTTTCTTTCAGGCTCAGAACTTTAAAAGTGTGTTGTCAACCAGGAAGAGAGCACATCATGGAAGTGTGTGGGTGATCAGAGACCCACTGAAACAGGAGGTTCCTGGCAAGATGTAGCTCAGGCGTAGTATCACATGAGGGTGGCTGGTTTGCACAACAGCCCAAACTAAGAAAATCCACTTAATGCTGAGTCTCTACTGCTTGGCATGTCTCACATTGTGTATATATTTTGTTTAACTGAAACAGCTCCTGGTTTTTGATAATTATTCTTTCTCTGTATCCATATGTGCATTTTATGTCTCTATTTTCTCCAACTTCTTCATGTGGGAATGTAATTGCTTTTTCTGTTATTTTTTGCTGCTTTCTTTCCTGATTCTATACCCACTCTTTTCTCCACCTCAAAAATATTCTCTCACCCAAACTCCCCACCTGTATTTTGCATTCTTTTTTTTTTCTTTTTTTCTTTTTTCTTTTCCTTTTTAAGTTCTCAAACTATCTTGTATCTTCTGTGTCACTTCTGGCTTGCTCTCTAAGCTGTCCTTAGCATTCATTGATTTTTCACCTAACACACTGTCTGACATTTTTGAACCTCTTTAAGCATGGCTCTCTAGGGCACAGTGAGGCTTATAAGACTGAAAGAGCAACACCCAAATATCTTTACAAAGGGAAAAAAAAAAAGAGGGAGCGTGAAGGGGGAGGGAGAGACAGCTGTCTGCATGCTCCAGTTTCATTGGTTACCCTCTGTACTGTCTGACAGCACTTACATAGGTTGCATTTGGACAGAGAGACAAGAGACTAGCAGCTGCAAACAGCAGAGATAGTAATGAGACAGTGGCTTCACAAAACTGTAAGTCCAGTTGTAGGATACCTTGTATTAGATTAAAAATGCTGCAGCCCTTAAACACGAAGTTTTGAACTTGTATAAGACCACACTTTTTAACTGAAGCTGGGGGTGGTGGTGAGAATAATTATACATATGAAAGGGTAATTTTTATCTGGCAGGATTTGTAAGATCAAGTACAGACAACCATATTTCTGAATGACGCTTTTTTGCCAGACCAAGGGCTCTTTTGTCAATTCTTTCATGCTTTCTTTGTGCTCTTGATGCTGGTTTGTCATGGGACTCAAATGTTTCCAAGAAATATATGCAGGTTTGAGTGCATATTTTTTCCTCTTTTATTTCTGGTGGTTTTCTTGTAAACTGTCTCAACTCCATCAACAGCAGCTTTAAAGAATTTGGTGATGGCATAGCATTACTGATCAGTCACAGCCTGGACCAGAGCCACAGTGGAAATCATGTATTTGGCAAGCACAGTGCTTCAGCATTGTTCCACATCATCCCAAGTGGACCAAGTCAGAGGTATTTGACCTACTTGGATTGTCTAGAAAACATCTATCGACAACACCATGGGAGCTTGAGACAAAATTCCTACTGTAGTGTCTTCTCTTTGCCAATGCATCAGCCTGGGGGAGCTCATACAGTACAGGACTGGATTAAGAATCCTTCCTTCAGGAAGACCAGTGGTAAAAATCAATGCTTCACTTCTACCTGCCCTGGGCCTAACTTGTCCAAGCTTGAAATACAAAGCTCTCCTTCCCTTCTACTGCATTTATACCCACTGCAGCTGCTTCTCACTCAGTGGATGTTCTCCTGGGATTTTCTTGTGTCATCACTCTGTGGCAGTTACTATGAAAAAGCAGGCATGTCTCAGGCACTGAACCAAGCAGTTATTTATTCTGAACAGAATGTATGCAATAATGTGACTCTAGACAAGGGCCCATGCACTCCCCCACCCTGCTACCATATCAGCTCTGATTATTGGATGACACTGTAAAAGTGAGCTTTTAGCTTAGGATAGGAAAGTGAAATCCACCTGACATTGCTCAAGACATCAGACTTGATTCCTTGGCACAGTATCAGGCCACAGCTGCCATCCAGGACTTCAGCATATCGAAGGACACAGCATGGACATTGACTTCAGGACATTCATTGATAAACTGTTTAGTCAAAAATGTGCCTTTTCTGCACTCAGAATCATGTCATTGAGCATAAAGGTGATGTGCATACCTTAAGGGAGTGATCATTTGCTTCTCTATGCTTTTCTATGCCAAATCTATCACAAGTTTGAAAACTAAAATCAAGTCTTACCCCAAGTATGCTTGAACTCAAGGAACTACTTGACTCTACCTGTCAGTGATATGAAGTATCTTTGGCTTCTCTCCTTCTGTCACTAACTTCTCACAGATCTAAGTCTATGCAGTTATCTTGCTTTCTTTCTCTCAAGCCAAAGAGCCCCCATTGTGACATAACCTACTGTCATCAGTGCGAGATAAAGTAGAGAGGGGAAAACTTTGAGATGTAGTTCCTCCTGAATGCGACATAGCTACTCTAAAATATGTAAAAAAATTAAAATGTAGGAAAGCTACGAGTAGAATCAAATCTGACAGAAAATCAGTGATCTTTCTTTGAACTGGACGAGCACATACATTCAGCCACCACTTGACAGTAATTTAAGCAGTAGTTGAAAAGGTCTTAGTGGAGATTGCCAATGGATGAGCTCAGGACCTTGGCTGTCAGGGTCCACGCATAGTCCTCAGTGGCTGATGGGTCAGTCTGTTGATCTCAATGTGCTGGGGACTTGAGGTACCATAGTCTGCTTCTGTCAGCATGGCCAAGAGAGAGTTGTGGGACACCCAGATATTACACATCTTGCTATATCACCTAACTGTCTTTGTCTTCCGTGGTTAGTTGCAATAGCTTGCAACACAATTACTCCTTCCATTTTATCTAGAGCATGGAGATCTGAATGTGTGGATGTCATGGTTTAGTCCCAGCCAACAACTGAGTGCCCCACAGCCGCTTGCTCAGTGCCCACTGGCCCTGGTGGGATGGGGAGGAGAATCAGAAACAAATAAAACCCATGGGTTAAGAGTAGTTTAATAATTAAAATAAAATATAACAATAATATCCATAATAATATTATTAATAATTATAACAAATTATGTTAGTAATGAAAAGGTTGGTAACAGAGAGAGAGAAATAACACCAAGGAAAGACAAATGCTCACCGCTTGCTTACCAATGTTCAGCTCAGCTAGGAGCAGCAATCATCCCCTCCAATCAGTTCCCTCCAGTTTATATACTGGGCATGACATTCTGTAGTAAGGAATATCCCTTTGGCTAATTTGGGTCAGCTGTCCTGCCTATGTTGTCTCCTGACTTCTGTGCCTGCTCTCTAGGAAAGCTTGGGAAACTGGAAGGTCCTTGATTTAGAATAAGCACTGCACAGCAGCAACTAAAACATCCATGTGTTATCAACATTATTCCCTTAATAAATGCAAAACCCACAGCACTGTACCAGCTACTAGGAAGAAAATTATCGCAGCTGAAACCAGGACAACAGAGAGTATGTTTTTCACCTTCAGTGCCCCTGATGCAGCTGAGGAAGTATCCAAAAAAAGTCTACTACTACTTTCTATCAAAATGATTGTTTTTATTTCCTAAATAAGCTTGCTTGCTGTTGATTTTATAGTCCCAACATGCTGTCAGAGCACTGAGATAGGAGAATTATACTTTGGATGTCTGCATGACTAGTTATTCTCCTCTACTTGTTCAACAACATGCTTACACTAATCATCTCACCAAATAAGAGCTGAACTCACCATTAATATTGTACTTCCTATTCTAGAAATCTCTTTTTGCTGCTGAGCTGCCCCACCTGCATTTGCAGAACTCTTCTCACAGAGCCAGACATGATGCTCAAAGGAATCTTCTCTTTGTCATCATTGACAATATCTGACTACATGAAAAGTTGTGTTTGATTTAACCAGCTTGGCAGTTTTGTTTTATGTGGCCCATTGTGTTCAGGAGACAACACTTCTGGCTCAGGAAGTCTGCCTGCATCTTCACTGCCTCTGAAAGCACTGCTGCCCTGCCCAGATATGTGTTTCTTGTTCAGTTCATCTTCCAAAAATGGAGAGGCTCTGATGGCAGGTGTGGTGATAGATCCAGCGTGTTTTATATGAGGGTTTTTTAAGTAGTTCAAATTAAATAGGTCAAATTCAGAATCATAGAGTCAGAGAATATGCTGAGTTAGAAGGAACTCATCAAGTTCATTGAGTCCAGCTCCTGGACTCATGATCTTTCTCACCTATTCCCTGTGAATCCCGAAGTTAACAAAGTACCAGAAGTATTGGAAGATGGGAAAGTGAGATGGAGTTCAACTAGGATACTAGTTAATATGCCTGTAATACACGTAGTAGTAAACAGAATATCCAGTGCTCTGTAAAATTTGCAATTTGTGATCCAAATTTTGTGTGTGGTACCAGTGACCCAGTTCTGCACAAGTCTTGTATTAATAAATGTAAAAAAAGCTGCATGAGGGATGTGTCAACAACATGCTGGTTCTTGTTTGAGAAAATCAATGAGTATACCCAGCAATTAAATTCTACAGGTACAGCAGACATAGAGGAGGATGGGAGGTAGATTTTTTTTTCCTCCCTGAACTCTAACAGAAAACTGACAAAACAAGCATATTCCATAGTCTCAAGTATATTTTCTAATCTTTATTCTTCAATAAAATATAGTTTTACTTTCATGAAGTTTCTGAGGAGTGAGAGCTGAGAACATGAGCCATAGACTTAATTTTTATCTACCTCCAAGTCTCAATACATTTTGTTGTAGAAAAGTGACCCTTGCAAAAGAAGTGCACAAAGAAGGGTCCAAATAGAAGTAAATTTGTAGCAATAGATCACTTCAAGTACCCGGGATTAGTGGCTCAAATACCACTGAAGGATATAACTAAGAGTAGCAAATTCTTGTTACCACAAATGCCTGCTTTAAGAAGTAGGTGGCTTTGCTGGTGCACCGGAGTTTTAGCCCTAAGTAACAAATGAGATCTGATTGAAGAAGTAATTACAGATGACTCTCACAGTAGCAGCAAGATAGTGAAGATTAGTGTAGTGATCTTAACTGCAGAATGGGTGTCCAAAGGCATAAAACCAAGAAAGCAAAGGCAAAGTATTTAAGAAAAAAAAGTCCTTAAAATGAACCTGGAAAATATTTTAAGCACACCACAGTAGAATGGTTAAAAGAATAAACATAGTGCATTAGATAGTTTGAGTAATCAATAAGTGTAACGTGAGTTAAAAGCAGCCCCCATGATGCCAGGAGGAAGCATCAAGAACAGTGGCATCTGAATTCCATAGCTGATGAATATGTCAGAGGGGCTTTGTGAGGAAATGTAAAATTCAAGTGGTCAGAAATAAATCCAAGAGAAGATAAATATTTGGAATCAAAGACCTGCAGGCATCAAGAGATGCATTAAGCTGCCTTGTGGGAATGGATCAAAGTCAGCAACAGATCTAACTTTTCTGCAGATGTTAATGCTTGAAAAGATCAGATTTTGGCCAGAACTTGGCAGAATTCTATATTATCTATCTCTTTTTTTTTTTTTTTTTTTTTTTTTTTGAAAGCAAAATACAGGTAGTCTAGGAGTATTTTCTACAATCTGTTGTGCACCTCCTGTGTAGCAAGTGAGGCCAGAACAAAATATTTCTGTACACTGTCTATGAGAATGTCGTGTAAGATAGTGCCCAAAGATTCCCTAAAGTCAATACACGTCACTTCTAGTGCCTGTTTTGCTACAGGCTAGATACTCTATTAAAGAAAGAAAACACAGCATTTTAACAAACTTTTGCTTGCAACAAATCTTTCCTGTCTGTTTCTTTTTCACTGTCCCTCCAGGTGCTTTTAAAGTGGCAATTTAATTTATTAAAGTATTGTTCTTGATGTTGAAATTACACTGACTGCTGATTTCTCCTTTCTGAAGATGATATTTTATTCTACTCTATTCAGACTACCCGGTGTTCAGAATTCTTGAAAACAGGGATGGCAAAGTGGTGTTATAAATGTTTGCAGTCTAGATCCACTCCACAGAAAATTTCTGAGGCAAATATTTAGATACTGAGTGAATTTAAAAATTATGTCTCTGTGCTCAAAATTAATACACATGGTTTAAGGAGAGTCAAATTAGGCAAACAATTTAAAAGACAAAATTTGCAAGACAGAAAATAATAACAGGAGGAAAATCATATGACCAGTTTATTAGTATTCTTTGTAGCTTTAACAGTCTTTTCCTTCTATTTATTGCCAAAGGTTATTAAAAGAAGCTAATTAGATACTTATTAATTTTCTCTATCAAAACTACATTATAATAAATTACTGGTTGCCACATTTCTTCCTTGAAATAAGTCAGTGGCAAAAGGAGTTAAAAAAGGTTAAAAAAATGTTGGAATACAGGTAGTGAGATACAGAAATACTGAAATACACAGTACTTACACACAACTGGCCCTTTTTATCCCGTTACCCGCACTTGTTCTTCTGAAAATCACCTAAACCTCTCCCTTTTCCTGCCTTTGGTTCCTCCCCTAAACATAATGTAGTAAATCCTGTACAATCTGAAACTGCTTTTTTCCTGCATTGAAGGACGTATCCCACCCCTGAGCAGCACCCCCGCTTGGTCTGAAAGAGGATCCAGAGAACTTCTTGCTTGCAGCAACTTGTCATGATGGCTTTTTCACCTGGACGCTGAGTCTCTGCTGTAACAGTCCAGGGAGGCGCCTGGATAAAGTGTTTGTTCCTTGCTGGTCCTTAGTTCAGAGTGTGCTGTGGCCAGCAGGACCAGGACAGTGAGGCCACACCTTGAATCTTGTGTTCTGTTTTGGGCCCCTCACTACAAGAAAGTCATTGAGATGCTGGAGCGTGTCCTTAGAAGGGCAGTGGAGCAGGTGAAGGGTCTGGACCACAAGTCTTACAAGGATTGGCTGAGGGAGCTGGGGGTGTTTAGCCTGGAGAAAAGGAGGTTCAGGCCCTTATGGCTCTCTACAGCTGCCTGAAAGGAGGCTGGAGCCAAGTGGGGTTCGGTCTCTTTTCCCAGTTAGCATGAAATAGGACAGGAGGAAATGGCCTCATGTTGTGCCAGGGAAGGTTTAGGTTGGATATTAAGAGAAATTCCTTTGTTGAAAGTGTTGCTAACCCTTTAAACAGTCTGCCCAAGGAAGTGGTTGAGTCACAATCCCTGGAGATATTAAAAAGATGTGTAGCTGTGGTGCTTAAGGACATGGTTTAGTGGTGGACTTGGCCGTGCTGGGTAAGTGGTTGGAATCAAGGATTTCACGGGTGTTCTCTGACCGAAATGGTTCTTTGATTTTATGATTCTAGGTTCCTGCCTGCCACTCTGCATCCCTGCACTCCTCTGGACTTGTGGAGATAGGTCTTCTGTGGGCTGAAAGCCTCTGTGATGGGCTTGAGGGTAGATTGACAGGGTGTAATTTGGGTTCCTCCTCCTTCGACTGTCTCTCTGAGCATCTTTGTGGTTGTATAGGTGAGGTTTATCACACAACTGAGCAAATAATAGCTCTACTGCCACAGATGGTGCTCCAGATAATAAGGGGGGGGAATAAGAAACCCTCCTCCCCCCCCCCCCCCAATAGTTGTAACCTTTCAAATGTAACTGATTTTTGTCAGTGAAATTTAAACCTCTCTGGAGGAAAACACCCATTTGCTGTTGGCCTTGTAAATACAGGTATATCCATTTGATGCTACGGATCGTGGGAAGTGAAATGATTACCGGAATGTGTTATTTCTTCTCTCTTAAGCAAAAAGTGTCCAAAAAAAGTGAAGAAAATGTGCCATTTTACGTTGTTCATATTTTGCTGTAGGTGTGTGGGGCTTTTTTTTTTAATCTTGTTTTTGAGTTAAATTATGATGACAATCTAAGAAGTGATTTCTTTTCTCTGTAAAGGCCTTCATGTAGATTGCCAAGACTTGCCTCCAAAGTGTTAAAAGTCACATTCTAAATCATAACAAAAGTCTTCTCTTTTCATCAAATTTTAGTTATTAAGTGACAGAAAAAAAGGAAATTGTTTTTGGATACTCCCTGGAATTACATGATGCTCAAAGAAGCTGTTGCTGAGAAATTGGAGAGTTCAAGCTTTTCTTCTTGGTAAAAGAATGTGGCCATTAGCAGCTCTCCAACTGCCTTAGAAGAGCACCTTAATTTATAGCTGTATGTTTAAATTTTTATCTTAGGGCACAGTTGCCTGGCATCAAAGGCAGCTTTCCTAGGCTGCAAATTTATTGTACTTTTGTCTCTTAGTAGCTGCATGTTGCAGTAAGCAGCTCAGAGAAATGGACAGAACCAATCTGACACCATGCAGCCTATTCACATTATTCTTCAGATTAAGAAGTACTAAAGAGTTTTAATGTCAGAGTTATGTCTCCTGTAACAGTGGATGACAACTCTGAACTGGCTAGATGCATCAATAGCCTTCTGCTACTCTAAGCTGAACAGGAAATCTAATTCATCTCCTGTGGTTTCCGGCTGAAATACATATTTGCAATGACAAATGTATGAGCACTGCTAAATTCCGTTGCTTGATTGTAAGAGATATCTTTTGGATTTTGGTTGTTTGGGTTTGTTTTGTTTTGGCTTTTGTTTTTTTTTTTTTCTTTCTACAATTAAACATTACACTTGCTAAAAAAGTGACTAAGCTTAACATAAAATATAATATTGAAACTGTTTCTCTCTACCTACCTGAAAAAATAATAATTAAAAGATAATTAAGAGAGAGATAGTTAAGCTTTCTGGTTTAATGTGTATATTTTACATATTGAAAAGTGGAAGATACCCTTACTGGAGTGACATGTGCCTCAAAGTTTCACAAGGGCACCTCACAGCTCTGAGTAAACACTGCTCTGGTGCTTAGCTGAGATGACTAAAGAGTGTGCATGGAAAGTGAAACTCCTCGGTTACCATCAAGTCTCTCTCAGTGGGGATGTATGCATTCAACCACTAGAGAGAGACAGGGGCAGAAAACAGCTGGGCAGTGATTGCTGAAACCACACAGTGGTACAGATGAAATATTTGGCTCTGTGTGACTAACCTATTTTGTCAGTTTGACAACAAATTTTACTGTAAGTAGAATTCCCTGGTCCCCATCCCTGCGCTGACACTACCTATTTTTCCTGATTTAAACAAGAGTGAGAAAAGGTATGACAGGGATAACCAAAGTCAAACCTGACACCTTCTGTTTCAGGTGATCATCATATACTTTGTGCAAAGTTCTTGCAGAGTCTCTCTGTAAAGCTGAGATGGACGGCTATGGGCACAACAAATCAGGAAGCACCTCTAGAAGCAGAAAACTGCCATATTGGAGCTTATGCCAGTTTGATCCCTTCTGCTGTCCTGTGTCAGAGGACATATTGTGG
Organism: Margarornis squamiger; assembly: GCA_035222235.1. Classification (NCBI taxonomy): domain Eukaryota; kingdom Metazoa; phylum Chordata; class Aves; order Passeriformes; family Furnariidae; genus Margarornis; species Margarornis squamiger. Next base: position 30,870,122 of record JAWWTY010000077.1, on the reverse strand, counting down.
ATTCCTTATTTTTAACCCTTGTTTAAAAATTATTCTTGTTTTGCCAGTGTTTGTAATTTGTTAGTAACAGGAAGACTTCAGAAACATTTAACATTTATGCTTTCTCTCAGTTCCTGGCAATTCCTTGTTCCTGGCAATACTCCTCTCAGTCAGAAAATCCATGATCTTTCAAATCACAGAGGTCTATACTGATCTTACTGGTCATTGCAGCAGTAGTCATTAGCAACTGCAGTGCTACACTAACTAATTAAAGTCTTCTGGGTTTGGCATTTAGTTTTATGTGTTGATTTAGAGCCACGTACTTACCTGCACTGGGTTTGTTTTCAACTGCATGGCTTCACAACCATCTTTAATCAGCTTGAAAAGGTGCACTTCCAAAAAGAATGATTCTCCTCACCCAGTTGTGTGTCACCATTGACACCCTTGTGGTTGTACCAGTGCCTGTGTGGCCATGCAGAGACTCAAGAGAAACTCAATAAAGATGGAAAAAGCAGTCACAGAAAAGGTGTTTTTTTCAGCTAGGTCAGCAGGCTGTTTCAGATGTTTGTGTTATCGAAGCAGCACAGCCCCAGCACAAAGGGAAGGTGAGAAGTTGTGGCCAGGCAGAGACTAGAATTGCTCCTCTCAGCAGCAGTGGAGATCAGCTACAACAGTTGTGACACCATTGCTTCACCATGGGGTTAGCAGAATACCCCTACATCAATTCTTCTTGCTATCATGAGGCTTTTTCTTCTCCCCCTCTTTCATAATAGACTCAGCCATGCTGGGAAACTGTGTATCACAGCTGGAAAGAGAGGTGTGCTGTGTTTGGACCCTTGGGCTGCCTCTGCTGGCAGCATGACCCACACAAGAACCTTATGGCTATGACTTCAGCTCCAGTTTCAAACCCAGACTCCAGACTTATCCACACTGGTTTTCAACTTCAGCTTATGTATAGGGACAAGCTGAATTATGTGCTAGGAAGGGAAACAAGTAGGAAGCAGAGACAGGAGAAATTAGTCTAGCTTTAAGACACGTGGGGCAGAGTTAACTTAAGTTATACACAGTGAACAAATAAGCCTAGAATGAGGAATGTGTCACAAGGACTCTGCATGACACATAGCAAAGAGCATCAGGATGTGTGGTCACCTCATAGGGATTTTAAAGCATATAATTAAAGTTCCATTGAATATGTGGATGAGCCTTAAAATAAGCAATAAGTATGAAACAGAGACCATTTTCAAAACATTTTTCTAAGTTGATCCTCTGTCTACCATCTTGCTGATCCACATATTTACAAAGATAGCTAATGCTGCTTTAACTGGTACAACACAGTAACACTCCCTGCAGAGCTACAAGGGCATGTGCGAATAGCTGGTGTAGTGTCCTCTTTGGCCTTGCTCCTAGCCATTTCTTTTATGCCAAAAGCTGAACTGAGTGATCAGGCACTGCCATTTCACTGGTTTTACAAGTCTCACAGTATTCTATAATTTGGAGCAGCTCCTTGGCTAGATATTTCATATTGTTTAAGAATTTCATGTCTAAAGTATGTCAGGTTTTTGTATTGGCGTTTTTTTGTTTGGTTGGTTAGTTGTTGTTGGGGTTTAAATTATTTTTTTGTTGCAGTCACTTTTTGCTTTTTTTCAAGAAAAAAACAGCTCCTGAGCAGTCCAGTACTTCCCAGTCACACACAAAAGTTAATTATTGCCAATCCTGTTGTTTGGCTTCTGGGGAGAGGATGCTTGTACCAATACCTGTGCTGCAGTTTGGGAAGAACATGTCAGGGTTGCTGATCTTCTTCATCAAGTGCGTGATCTTGTAATTCATCAGGAGAAGATCCAAAAATCTGAAGAATGTGGCTGGGATGTGACTTATCAGCAGACACCAAACACATTCCAAAAACGTACCACTGAAAGTATCACTTTAGCATGAACAAACCTGCCCTGCATACACATACTTTTAGCTCTTATTTACTAATAGTGAAGGAACATGTTAAAGAGTCAGCAGTGAGTGCAGCTGATCTTACTGGCCAAGAAAGCCTTACTCCCCATGCTTTTTCTTCCTCTCTTCCTTATACACATGTTCCTGTCTCCTCAAGCATCCATCCTTCCTTGTTCCAGTTATAACAGGCTTTGCTGTAGGTTGATGTGACCCATTGCTGGCTAAAAGTGGCTCCCAGAAAGACCTCATTAGCTCTGGAGCTAGCATGGTGCAAGCATGAGGAGTGAGTGCTTAGTGCTGGGGCAGAAAGGAAGGGTGGGAAAGGAACAGAAAAGCATGTACATCAGCTGTGGTGGGGTGTTAATTCAGTTGCCTAGAGTTGTGAAACCATCCTTCAAAGCTGAACAGTCTGTCTTGCAACCAAAGGCAGTGAAAATACTAATCGGTAAGGTTCTATAAACTGTGGTTAACACTGTTACTACAATTACTAATGTAGGCAAAAACTGGAAGGTAATGTTATTCGAGTCTTCCTTTGCTGCAGATATACCACTGATAATAGAGTAATATGCAGTTGAAACATAATTGGAACACTAAGGAAAGCTTGAGTTATTTATAGTATTTAATAATTTAATAGTACAAAGTGCACTGATTGTAGTAGTATTCATTTTTCTGTTTAATTTAATTATTTCTCTGTCTTAATTAATAATGCAAGAATGTATTTTTGTATAACACTTTTTTTTTCCCTGAATCCCATTTTGCACCAGAATTTAATCAAGATCTTCCTGTTGTTCAAAAAAAAATACATACATACCTACATACAACATTCTGAAAAATTGCTTGGGATTCTACACATTATAATCTATGAGATCCCTGTGAGACTCATAAAGGGAATCTTATCACTAAATGTTTATTCCAGGATGCGTAAGAGCCCTGTAATTTTTTACACTCTTATGCTCACAACCCTCAGGTAAAAACAGGGAGGTTTTTTATTCCCACTACATCTGAGATGTTAAAGTCTGTATTCAAAAACAATATTTAAGAGCATGGGTCTCACTAGCTGACTTACCTAGAGCGCTCAGAAAAGCTTTTGTGGAACAAACACTGAACTTTTGCCAAATCCAAGGCAATCTTCCTTACTACTGGACTTTGTTGTCTCACTAAGATCGCATTAAGGAATTTTGTCAAAGATGGGTTTAGAGTACTTTGTTGAGTGTGAAGAAAGGTTTTCATCTAAGAGAAGTTTTGAATGTAGGTCACAGGAGGGCAGAAAGAACATAAAATAGCTGCGGATGCACGATAGCTTTTATGGCTATGGAAAACGAAAGCTGTAATGTTTTGGGAAAAAATTGACATCAAAACTGAGCTTAAATTAAGACAGGAGAGACTAGGCATTCTTCTGGAAAAATAAAGGAGGCACTCCATAGGTTAGCTTAGCATTGCTCTAAGAACAAGTTGTTGCTGTTACTTAGAAAGCCAGCATGGTGACAGCCTGTGCACCTATTTGAAATCTATAACATGAAAAAAAAAAAAGAATTTGTTTTAAGGTTAAGTATAAAATGTGAAGAAATAAGACGCTGTTATCTTTGTCTTATGGGCTTGCTTTGCTCTGTTAATGTTAATATATGTCTCAGTGTTTCAGATAATTTATGAATATAATCATAGCTCTAAGTTTTGTAGCTCTATTTTATATGAAATCAATTTGATGGAGATATTTAGAGGGGCATGCATTTTTTATAGCTAGGAAAGCAAATTTTAAATTTAAATTTTAAAAGTGTGTAAAGTGAGTAACAAATATTTTCCAAAGGAATTTGTTCAACATAAAAGAAATTCTTGGTGGGACCTCTAATTTCCTATGCTTGCTGTAGGAGACCAGCCTAGGGGGGGAAAAAAAAAAGTGAATTTCTACCTGATGGCATAGACAGAATGTGCTTTATTCAGATATGCCTTGTTCTGGGAGTTTGAAGTATCATTCGTAAAGGAATAGGGCTTCAGATCTGTGCATGATCTTCCCCAGGTCTATATGTGGTGTGCAGATACATGCATGAAAATGTTCACATTGCTTCTTGAGAATGGTCTGAAGGTTGACCTCAGGGTCCACTCTTGGGTGCTCGGAAATGCTGTACATTCATACTCCATAGATGTCATCAGAATCACAGAATCACAGAATATACTGAGTTGAAAGGGACCCACAAGTATCATTGAATCCAACTCCTGGTCCTGCACAGAATCATCCCCAAGTGTCACACCATGTGCCTGAAAGTATTGTCCAAATGTTCTGTCAGACCTCTTCCCTGGGGAGCCTGTTCCAGTGCCCAGCCACCACTGGGTGAAGAACCTCTTCCTAATATCCAACCTAAACCTCTCCTGACACAACTTCAGTCCATTCCCTTGGGTCCTGTCACTGGTCATCACAGAGAAGAGATCAGTGTCTGCTCCTCCTCTTCCTCTCACGAGGAATGAGGTCTCCCCTCAGTCTCCTCTTCTCCAGGCTGAACAGACCAAGTACCCTCAGCCACTCCTCACACAGCTTCCCATTAAGGCTCTTCACCATCTTCACTGCCCTCCTTTGGACACTCTCTAATGGCTTAATGTCTTTCTTATATTGCAGTACCCAAAACTCACAATACTCAATGTGAGGCTGCCCCAGTGCAGAGCAGGGCAGGACAATCCCCTCCCTCGAGTGGCTGGCGATGCTTTGCCTGATGCCCTCCAGGACAAGGTTGTCCCTCCTGGCTGCCAGGGCACTGCTGACTCAGATTCAACTTGCCATCAACCAGGGCTGCCAGGTCCCTTTCAGTGGCACTGCTTTCCAGCATCTCATTTCCAAGTCTGTACGTATGTCTGGGATTGCCCTATCCCAGGTGCAAAATCCGGCACTTTCCCTTGTTGAACTTCGCATGGTTGCTGATTGCCCAACCCTCTGATTTGTTGAGGTTTCTCTGCAGAACCTCCCTGCCTTTGAGGGAGTCAACAGTTCCTCCATGCTGTAACCAGTAACAGTGTTGTCTTTCAGGTGTTTTTCAATACTTCTCAGAGAAATCTCCTCCGTAACTTTATCAGACACTGAAGTGAGACTGACAGTGCTGTAGTTTCTGGGTCCTCCTTCTTGCCCTTCTTGGAAATTGAGACCCCATTCACCAGCTTCCAGTCAGCTGGGACCTCTCCAGACTCCCAAGACCGCTCACCAGCTTCATGCACATCAAGGTACAAAGAGGTGAAGAACACCAGACTTACAGCCTGTAGGAAGCCACTTTCCGACTGGGATGTGGATGATTGCTCTGAGGATCTTCAAAGTCCGGTAAATCTCTGCTATTATTTTTATCCAACTGTAAAGGCTATTATTGATGGGCAAAATAGACAACACACACTAGTCTTACTTTCCAGAATATAGTTTAATTCAATAAACCTGTTTACATTTTCATGATGTAATAATTGACTTTTTATTTTAATTTTTATTATGGCATTTTATTAATAAAAATGATTTTATTAAATACATAGTGTATAGAAAATTAATGTTTAACTGTTTTTATTTTGTCAGTTCTATGAGTAATGTATTTAAAAAAGAATAAAATTATATGTTCTATATATATGTGTTGTTTATATGTGCTATAATAATAAATTGTTCTTTTCAGGATATTCAGAGTATTTAATTTAAAAAGTGAACTAGTTTTAAATGCCAGAATTGAAGACAGATATTATTACATAATCTTGAAAGAATAAGAATATTAAATACATGCAAATTGTCAGCAAGCAGCAATATATTAAAAAAAAAAAAAGAAAAATGTCTTGAACATATGTAGTGGTTTTTTGTCAGTTATTTTTGTTTGTTTGTTTTTGTTTGGTGTGTTTCTTTTTTTGTTGTTGTTCTTATACTTGTCCAGAATAGTACTGTTCCAGCAGTTTTACAAATAACACTCTGTTTCCACTGCATTTTGTCTTTCTTCTTTTCCCCTAGCAGTATTTCTTGTAATGCTTACACAAGCAAACAATGACACCTTTGAAAAAAAAACAAAACAAACAAACAAAAAAAAAAACCAAAAACAACCAGAGGATGAATTTTTCCAGGGTGTATTTTCATAAACCCCTTTTCTAACATCTCACTGTCCCCTGAGGAAGGGGAGAACTTTCTCCTCCTGTGCTCACAGGGCCTCATTGCACTGTTGGCCGCCACACAGTCCTTTCTCTTTCCCTTCTTGCTTTAATACTCATCAGTCTCCTCCTCAAGCCAACTCACTAGACTAGAACTCACTAGACTGGAGTCTCTCAAGCAGAGAATGTTCTTTTTTTCTGTGCTTCTGTGCTGTGTTACTGAGTGGAATAGGTCACAGAGGGGTCCCAAGTGCTACCTACAAAGTGGGAGCAGGTGCTAGGGAACACACAGGAGAGGAAAGACAAGGAGTGTTTTCCCTTTTCAGTGGTGAGGAGTGGTTACATCAGCCCACCCTGCTTAATGTCACTTCATGCTCCAAGTCATTTTAGTGAAAAAAGAAAGGTTTGTTTTTTTTTTTTCTTTTCTTTTGCTAGCTTAATTAGAGTGAAGACAGATAGAAAGGGGAGCTCCTAGAGGGACCATAACCTGGGTGACTCCCAGCAAAATGCTGCCCATGATTAAAAATCATGTAGGTATTGTGTTGGTATGATATTTAATATGGTACTATATTAATCAATAAGAAGTTTCAGAAATTGTTTGTTCAACTTTATCTTGAAATGATTTATCTGGAGATACTGTAATAGAGACTTTTTACAACATGGAATGTTTGGGTTTTTTTGTCAGTGTTGTTTTGGGTTTTTTCTGTTTGTTTGTTTTTAATGAGGGTCTCCCACATTTCCTAACAAGGGTGATTTTTAGCTCTCTGAGATTCTCTCAATGCACATGTTAACAGCATCAGCTCTTCACAGCAGCCTAAAGAAGTTTTGAGGACTAAGCAAGTCTTCTCCCAGCAGTCTCACTACCTACTGAGGTACAATGATCATGTACCAGGCTGGATAATACTGAACCAACTACATAGCTGGTGTTCAGAGCAACTCTAAAATTGAAAATGCAAGAAAGCAAGGCTGTTTTTCAGTGTCTCTAGCTTCTATTCCACATAGAACGACATGGCTTGTTCCTTCCACCAAGTGTGCTAGAAACTGCAGCTCCTTTGTCTCCTGAACTGGTCTTTCATCACTGCTCATGATGAAGGCCTGTATAACTGCAGGCAGTGATAAAGGTATACATCGGTGAAGACATGAAAACAAGCTAAGCAGAGCTGAAGTGTTACTTTGTTCAGAGTTCTCTTGGAACTTTGTTCTCTTGGAAAAGAGAAGGTTTTGGGGTGACCTAGTTGCAGTGTTCCAGCACCCAAAGGGAGCCTACAAGATCTATGGAGAGACTATTTACTAGAGTGTGTAGCAACAGGACAAGGGAGGATAGATTAAATCTGAGAGTAGGTTTAGATTAGATACTAGAAAAATCTTTACTTTGAGGGTGGTGAGGCACTGGAACAGGTTGCCCTGATATGTTGTAAAGGCCCCCATCTCTGGAAGAATTTAGGGCCAAGTTGGATGGAGCTCTGAGCAACCTGGTCTAGGGAAAGGTGTCCTGGCCCACGGAAGGAGGCTAGAACTATATGATCTTTAAGGTCTCTTCCAACACAAACTATTCTATTCTATTCTATTCTATTCTATTCTATTCTATTCTATTCTATTCTATTCTATTCTATTCT
>JAWWTY010000077.1:30775814-30862397 GCA_035222235.1 Margarornis squamiger | reverse complement strand
CTATTCTATTCTATTCTATTCTATTCTATTCTATTCTATTCTATTCTATTCTATTCTATTCTATTCTCCTATCCTATCCTATCCTATCCTATCCTATCCCTTTCTAGGAAGGTGGTAGATGCCCCATTCCTCTCAGTGTTTTGGAGACATTTGGACAATGCCGTTAATGATTATAAGTTTTGGTCAGACAGTTGGACTGGGTGATCATTGTAGCTCCTTCTCAACTGAAGTAGAAAATAAATAAAACAAAGCAACAGTTTAGAGCAGCTAATCATCTGAGTCTTCTCTGGCTGTCTGGGCCCTTGCACGATGGGCTGTATAAAGGGGATCTGCTCTGGTCAGCCCCTTGGCCCCTGCCAGCTGCACAGAAGACACAAGAAAAGGCTAGGTTTATAAGGAGACATCTCTTCCAGATCCAAAAAGATTAATTTTGCATTGATGAAATACCGTTCAAAAATGAGCAGTTTTCTCTTGTAAAGGAAAGTAACAAGTAACAATTATTTAAAAGGATATTAAAGGTACCAAGAAGTGCATGTTTCAAGAGACTGTAAGCAATGTCACTTGCAGCTGTCAGACACCTTAAATAAGTGTGGTTAGGCTTGAATGAGAAGAATGACAGGTGTGGCTTTTTAAATTAAAAAAGTCAGTGACTTTTCTTTTCAGGATTGAAAAGATAAGATCCAGTACTTTGGCATTGAACAAGAGTTATTTTTCTGTGTGCATGGTTGAATGGAAAAGTGAATGAGGAGAGAACGACAAGCTCAAAACCCAGATCCTTCTGTTAGCTTACTGAGGTGGAAAAAAAGGACAGTTATGAAGAAGAGATAAGTTACAAGTATATCAGATTGCAAAGAACACAAAAGAATATTTTCTAACGACAGATAACAAATGTTTTTTGGAAACATTATGTTTTCATTTTATGAGGCAGATGCTTCCGAAGAATATCAAAGCCACTTTCAGCTACTTCTTCAGTGGCTATATAAAACCAACATCTAATCAGAGATAGACTGAGCTAACTATGTTAAAAAAACACAAGCTGCAATTCCTTGTGCTGCATTTAGTTTCAGATTGCACTATTTGCATAAGGCAAATATGAAGACTTTTACTTAAGTAATTCCTAATGTTGTAATTTTGTTAGTGCTTCTCTACTTTATGCAAGCTAGGGCATACTCTCCAAGCAGCCTAGGCTTAGGCCAGTCCCAGGTTCTGATCAAGGCCCAGATATTTGGATAGGCTCTGGTTTGCTGTGTAAGTTACAATACATTCAGAGTCAGTAGGCATATACATCTTTCTTGTAGCCTGTCTATACCAGTCAGGCCAAATGCTAAGCAGCAACAAAAGTCATAGTCATTTGTTGTTAATTGTAGCCTTGAATGGGAGGTGGAGGTGGCAGAAACTGAAAGATGAAGTGGTCAGGAGAGAATGAGGCGCAGAAAGGCTGTGGTGACATGGCCCTGCAAAACTCCCACTGATGCAAATGCATCACAGGACTCTTAGTGCATTGTCTGCCCATTGGATCTCTAGCTTTGGCCCAGCAAAGTTTTCTATCTAGCCTTTCCTTAGCCACAGCTCTGTAGTTGTCACCACTGTAAGGACATCAGTGTGCCCTTGTTACCAAGAAGTCCAGTGGTACCCTGGGGTGCATTAGTAAGAGCACTGCCATCAGGTTGAGGGACATGATCCTGCCCCTCTACTGAGCCCTAATGAGGCTGTATCTGTAGTCTGTGTTCAGTTCTGGGCTCCTCAGTGCAAGAGAGACATGGAGTTCCCGGAGTGGGTCCAGTGGAGGGCAACAAGGGTGATTAGGATACTGGAGCATCCCCCATCAAGCTGAGGGAGCTGGTCCTGTTCAGCCTCAAGAAGAGATGACTGAGGGGACCTCACCAGTGTCTATAGGTACCTGAAGGGAAGGTGTAGGAGGATGAAGCCAGGCTCTTCTTCGTGGTGCCAATGGGCAGTGGGCAGAAACTGATGCACAGGAAGTTCCACCAGAATATGAGTAAGAATTCTTTACAGTGACTGTATACTGGAACAGATAACCCAGTAGATTTTGGAGTTTCTCTCACTGGAGATGTACAAGAATTTTCTGGATGCAATCCTGTGCAACATGCTCTAGGATGACTTTACTTGAGAAGGAAGTTTGGACAAGATGACCCTGTTGTCCCTTCCAATCTGACCCACTCTGTGATTTTGTGTTTCTTTGAAAGGAAACACAAATCTGCCACCTTAAATACCTAGAACCAGGACAGCACCCCGTTGGGAGGATGTGTCTTAACGTTTCCATCTCTTTCAGAGTGAAAACACATATCTCCTGTAACAGCCAGGCAGACCAAGAAAATAGATTGAAGACAGATAAACAATAGATTATTCTCCTTTAACTATGTGGTAGCATTGAATATCAGAAAGTATTTGGAATTGCCTTGTTCAGAGGCACCATGTGGCCACACATAAAAACAACTCCTTTCCAATCAAATTTTGCAACAGCAATGTCTCAGCTGAAAAAGGATATAGTGAGGGAAAAACACAAAAAATTTAGTCTATATAAATATATCATTTTAACATGGGTACAATCTGGAAAAATATATGTCCCAAACAGATGATGCATATATGAAAGATGATGGATAACGTTACTGCACAGGTTTGTTTCCTCTGCAGAAGGCATCTTGTAGTTTTCTATATTTTTATGTGTGTTAGCAGCATAAACATAGCAAGAATTTTATTCTAAAATTATTAGAATGATTATTATTAAATGTCTCGGTTTGCATGCTGCCTTATGCTTGACAGTCCACTGCAGACAACTCTACATGAATTTCACTAGGTGTTATCTCAAATTTTGCTCCTCTATGCAAAATGAATTTTCTGTTTATTGAAGTAAAAGAATGGGTTTTTTTCTTTCCAAGAGTTTAACAGTTGCTATAACAGTTTTCATGCAAGTACAGCAAACTCGGATAAAACTAATGTAAAGATGATGTTTTTATCAACTTCAGGTCTACCTTTATACAGCACAACTATAAAGGTTTAGATCTTTTGATCTTTTTTTCCCAGTATTTACTATGTGATAAATATTTGGGATAAAATCTGACTAGCATGTGAAAAAATAGATACATCTGGACTTTAACTATAGCTGTGATTGACTGATTTAACTTACACAGGTTACTAGAAAGTGCTTTAAAAAATTTGGTAGCAATGGGGTTAGTTTCTGTAGGTAGTTTGTAAGGAAATGGAAGATTATTTGTCTTAAAATTGCTGCATAAATGTTATCTGTTCTTTGACATCAAATCTCTGAGATACTTTATAAATTTCTAATGTCTTCTTCAAAGAATTAGTATCTTCTAGCAGCCTAGATCAAAGACTCTGCATTTGACTGTAAAATTGGGAAAGACAGTCACCAAAACTCACATATGTATCCTTTCCTTTGCTGAAAAATAATCTAGTCAATGTGCTATTATGTTCTTTTGCTGACAAACAGATTCTCACATGGAAGATAATTTACTTCAAAATAGAAACATTGATCCATTACCTAAAATAAACCATATTTTTAGATCTAGTCCTCCTCATTTTAATTTTAGTGTTTATTATTGGTACTAGCAGTTTTACATAGGTTGGTTTTGTGGCTGAACCCCACATACATGTGACTTCTGGCAAAAATAGCTCCTGGCAAAAAATTACAAAAATGGAGACCAGCCAAAGCTAGAGTGAAAATATCTTCGGTGTACAGACACTAAGTGAGGGAAGTGAGTCAGTCTGGAGAGGAAAATTTAGGGATAAAGGGAGGCAGTTCTGCAAAATAATGATATTGTAGTGTCTAGAAATCTTTTTCTAGCACATCTGCAGCTTTCACTTGGTAGAAGAGAATGAGCAGTAACCATAATTTATGGCTTCTGGATTTATCTCCTAATCTTGGCTCTAGAAATAGATTGTACTTGCTCAAACATATACCAAGACATCCCACCTACCGAAGATAGTCACAGCAGACCACCATTCCAGTACAAATAGTGGAAAGATTTGTCTTATCTATCATGGCCAAAATTTCTCAATTTTCTTCTAAAAGCATTTGTATTCATTCCCTCTGTGGCTCTCCATCTTTGAATTACTATTCTAGTCTGGGAGCTTCAAGTATTATGTTATTATGCAGTTATTATGTTGGATCTGTGGCAAGGACATGAATACTTTTTAACCATTTATCTTCTCAAATTTGGTGATTGGCCTTTTCAGACACTCTGTTAAGCAAACTAGCTGGTTAATCAGAATTAGCATAGTGAGATCACCAAGCAGTTCAACTGTGCATGAAGAAAGACTGATAATACTGGGATGTTAGTACAAGGATATTGAATTAAGTGTTCCATGTTGTAGGAAGCAAATAAAACTGTTGATTTCTTCACTGATTCCCAAACTCTTTCCTTTTCTTGTAACCTGTCAATCATTATCAAGCTCTAAAGGCAAATGAATGAGCCAAGTTTCTTCAGGCTCTAGCAGAAGAGAATGACAGCTTTTTCCAACAATTGTCCCTCATAGTCTTAGTGGTCATGTTTCTGATTAACAGCCCATATTCAATAGCTTCAGGTTAGTCATCTGAATTATTCTGGGTCTTTAGCATGCATCTTAGACTTTAACTTCACTCTGATTGCTTTATTTGTTATTAAAGCATTTGCTTCCAATATTGATGCAAATATAATCATCTTGCTGAAAAATAGTCTACTGATGTCAAGGTGACCTATGAACCCCTGACTGTGCAGGCCATTAGAAAGAGGGTGGGAGAAAGAAAAGGCTGGGAAATAGAAAGGCTTGCAAAGATGAAGAAGACACGAAAGGGATATGATGAAAATCTGTGGATGGGAAACAGGACCAGAATAGTGGTAGACATGTCTGAGCACTGGCAGCTTATGGAGTGAATTCTTTGAAGAAGAAGGGAGTTAGTCAATGGTACCCATTTTACCTGATCTGTTGTTGCTACAGGGAAAGGAGCAGAAGCAGAGAAGATGAGGTTTATTGAATGTATATGTTACCTCCACTTTTCAAAAACCAAGTTTCTGCATGAAAGTGCTACAGGTCCCTGGAAGACCTGTCTCCACCTATGGATAGGCTGTATAACTGTCTGGTCTTAAACACTCTTACTTGATATCCCTGCATGCACTGGGGAAAGTACAGCTATAGATCTGTACAGACTAACTTGACAGCTCTAGAAGGTAGTTATTTTACCCCAAGAAATTCTACACTAGGGTCATTCTGATCCATTTCTGGAGGTGTTTAAGCACAGATCAAGAACTGGGCACCAGACTCCTTTTAGCAAAAGAGACTACTGTGAACTTTTGGGGCTTTTTGCTTATTTGTTTAGAAGCTACTTTTTAAAGGTAATTGAGAGATTTTCTACTTTAAATTAACAGGATCTGATCCAAAACATGGCCAGGTTACAGACTTCATAATGAAATGCAATGTTTTATATTTTCTTCCCTTCGAATCTTACCCCAGCACAACGAGGAGCACAACCACTTCTCATTAACTACAATGCAACCACAGTGACAGATGAGATCACTCAGTTGAGAATGGTCCCTCTTAAAGTAGATGAACAATAAATTGAAACAAAATGTTCATATAATCTGTAGTACTTAGAAAAACTGCAAATATGACCTTTTGAAATTATGCCTTCTTTCCTAAAGTGGCTATAGTGTTAGTGGCACTATTTGACAGTCTAGTAGTAAAGACTCTTCTTAGTATGCCTGTAAAGAAAGGTATACAGAAAGAGTTTTAATGCACTTTGCCATACGAAAATTTTCTGGCTGTGTACCTTCATGAGTTACATATGTTTAATATAGTATTTACAATGAGGATAAGAACTGAGATATATTAACAAGTAAATAAAAATTACTTGTGCTGTCTTTTTGCAATTAATCTCTGTCATAAATCTGGACTGAGATCCATAGAAATTTCAACATGAAAACCTGAAATATAAGATTAATCATCTGGAATAGTGTACTACTATTGAATTGTAAGCAGAAATTTTGTATCTTTAAATGTAATTAATTTCATTCAAATTCTACATACATAAATGATAAACGTGACACAACACAGTATTAAGAAAAAAATAAATGGATTAACACAAGCACTGCAGGTCTTGGCAGAGTGTTAGTTTTGCTGTAAGAACTTTAGATATAGGGGGATTTTTATTAAGGGGTAAAATTTATATTTCTCTTAAAAAGAAATAATCACAATATATTTTAATTAATTGTACAATTATTTTAAAAATAAATAGATGGGTTAATAGTTGAAGTATAACAATAATAATGATAATTGTTATTATTATTATTATTAAAAAAGAAGACAACAAAAAGACAAATGAAACTCAATGAAGACAAGTGATGCACAATACAATTGCTCACCACTTGATCACCAATGTTTATCTGAGCCCTAAGCATTGATTGGGCCCTCTAGCCCAGCTCCCCCCACTTTATATATGGAGCATGGTGTGGAATATCCCTTTGGCTGTTTTGGGCCAGCTTTCCTGGCTATGCTCCCTCCCAGCTTCTTGTGCTCGTCTTCACTTGCAGAGCATGAAAAACTGAAAAGTCCTTGTCTTAGTGTAAGCACTGCTGAGAAACAGCTAAACGTCAGTGTGTTATGAGCATTATTCTCATATTAAATCCAAAACACAGCACTGTACCAGTTACTAGAAAGAAACTTAACTTTATCCCAGGGGAAACCAGAACATATGAACTTGTCACAGACTTAACCAATACCTGGGAATCAAGATAAAGAAAAAAAGAATATCACAGATTCATTCTGATTTCTGAAGGGTTTGTCCTGTGTTTTTCTTAGGGCTAAAATAACAGAATAAAATGTGGCTATAAATGAATAGCTATACTGACAGAAAATGGTTATGCTGAGGTCAATGCATTGCTATATTGAGTTTTACAGTTATTTTTACCCCTACATGTAAGCACCAACATCTGCAGTCTTTAATATGTAATTATTTTTGTTCTCTGGGGCAGTTGACTCAAAAAAATGTTTTTTGGGACCTATATAACATAAAAGATTATGTCATCACTTGCTCAGAATGATGTATGATAATATGCACCTAAGAAAAGAGTCAACATTTGGAAAAAGAAACATTATTCATGAATGTACATATTAAATCAAGTGTCTATAGGCGGGGAAAAAATGAGCTTTTTGTGCTCTCTCTTCTATGTAGATTGACTTTAAAAGGTAAAAAATTATATCTGTGCCTTCTCTTTGAACTCAGTAAATGCCCTCTGGATCAGTTATCAAAGGGGAAGGGGACTTCTATACAGCCATCTTACCAAAGTTATTATAGAGCTTTTCGAGGAGATTACATGCTTTTGGGTACCATAACACCAACATCAATAATATTAAATAGCATTTTCTATTAACATGAATCCTGTTACAAATGAGTCTCTGGTCTAAAACTCAGATTCCGTCTAATCTTTTAGTTGGTTTCATTCCTATGAGACAGTCTTGAATAGAAGCATTGGGTTTACTCAAGCTGAATAGTATTTCTTTAATGCCAGCAACCACAAAGAGGTTTTTGCTCAAGATCTTAGCAAATGATCTGGAATATCAGATATTCTTTTGGAATTTTTTCAAATCTGTTATTTTCTCATACTGTGAAGTGTTCTCTTTTTTCTCTACAAAAATAAAAAATCTCTTTTGCAGCTGTCCTTAGAGTCCCATTTTACACTTACTTTTTCAAATCACTAACAACCTGTAACTAAATGCCTGTCATACCCAATCCTTCATTGACAGGGAAGTTTTATGCATGAATGTGTGCCCTTTTACAGAGAGAGAATCATTGAGAAGAAATGTTGGAATTGATGTAAAGTGATCCACCCACATGCTTATTGATATGTATGATATGTGTGTTTTCATATGCGCTGTATTGGTACATGTTATCCATGTAAAAGAGTAAGTACTCAGCCATTTGACACCTAATTAGTAAACCGGTTATATTCTGCTCAGAGTTCTTTCTCTTTAGGAATTTTACCTGCTGGAATATAAATTGTCTGACAGATAAGGAATAGTGTAGGTTTGTTTTCTGATTAAGTATTAAAAGGAATCCCATTGTGCATTCTTGGCTCTACATAGTTTATTTTTGTAAGTCATTACAAAGTAGAAGGCATGTCAGTTTTCTCAGCTGATCATCATAATGAAACTGTAAGATGAAAAGTGATCTGAATTATAATTTCCAATTTAAAACTGAATACACTTTTCCAAGCATGTATGCCAACATACAGTCACTGAGCTATTTTTAGGACTCTATCAAGTCATTCCAATATTGAGATTTTTAATAAAACCACTACCAAGAAAATTGTTTTGGGAAAGAAACTCCAAAACCAGAATAGAATCTAGAGTCCATCTTCAGAGAAAATTATAGTCACTGTTACTTAAAAGTTTTCACCCTGCGATTTACAGTGTTGCAAACAATCCTCAGAGAGGAGGGTTCTCCAGTGTAGCTGCTAGATAAAAACGCATCATACTTCCTGTAAAACATTGCCCAGGTGTGCAGTTGCTATTGTTGCCACAAGAAGGTTATGCGACCGTGACCAAGGGATGTAAACAATGCAAGAAAAGGTAAAGGACAGGTAAAGTGTCTCTGTGCAGTTCTCAGAAGGGAGGACTCAGAGATATTTCTATGCTATCGAAAGATTTAAATGTCCTATTTCAGAATATTACTTTAATAAAAAAAAATTAAAAAAAAAAAAAGTACTGTCCATCAGAATCTCCTTAAACAATTTTCTCATTGCAGGCAAGGAATAACAGGCAGGAAGTGTGGAATGTATAGTGAACAAAGAAAACATGCCCTGCGGGAAATTTCTCACATAAATCACCAGCACACATATCTGCCTTGCCTCCCGCTTAGCAGGATGGGCAGCCGTACCCATACAATCCCTCCCCCCTCTGAAAATATGCCTTTTTTTGAAATCTGTTCCTCCAAG
Source organism: Margarornis squamiger (assembly GCA_035222235.1). Taxonomy (NCBI): domain Eukaryota; kingdom Metazoa; phylum Chordata; class Aves; order Passeriformes; family Furnariidae; genus Margarornis; species Margarornis squamiger. The sequence continues at coordinate 30,853,449 of JAWWTY010000077.1, read as the reverse complement.
AGCTGGGAGCTGCGGGCGGTCGGGGAAGGCACTCTCCAGGGTCCTGGACGGGAGGCATCTGCCCCGCGGCTGGCTGCATCAGGATCATAGGGCAGGACCATTGCTCTGACTTCTACATAAACAATACCAGAAAGCAAGAGGCTTTCACTCCAAGTGTCCTCAACATGGTTGCTGCTTTTCTCACGAGTAAGCAGAATTAGTAATTTAGGGGCGCATATGGCTCATTTTTAATCAGTTGTACATTAGCACTTGTTAACTGATTCTCTCCCCCCAAAAAGTACTTTATGGGATATGAATTGCACATAAGAAAAACTATTCTGTAGCAAATGAGAATAGACAAAGCAGTGGACCTGCTCTGCAAATGTGTGAAATGGGAGTTCAAACTAAAACTGGATAATTTAGCTAAGAAAACAGAGGTCACCCTCTCTCTCTGATTGAGGAAGTAAACAGAGATTTGGGCAGTAATGTACTAATGATCTTCCCTGCACAACATATGGGAGACTGCCACTGCATTTCTTCTTTACTGAACAAAATATTATAACTAGAAGAACCAATACTTGGCACATCCCAAGACAGAAGAGCACTTTCTCATTTGACTGGTGATTGTGGATGTAAAATTGAGTTCTGGGGAAATCTTTGTCTGCTTCTCTGAAAATGAGTTGAAACCTGGGGAAAAAAAAAAAAAAGTCGGATCCATTTAGGAAAATAGCTACCAAAATGATACCAGGAAAGAAAGTGAGTAGATGAAATAATCTCTTTCTTATGCAATTTGGTTGTGTGTCACATTAATTCTCCAAACGGAGTCTGTTTTTTATTTTTGGAATAAAAATTTTAAAATTTCATGTCCAGTATACTGTGTCCCATCTCCTCTTCTACAGATCTCTGCTGCCATCAACTTTGCCTAAGCTGACCTTTGTTTTCATGGTAAGGAAAATTTAAAAAGTATAAATATTATAGGTGTCTGATGGAAGATACCCCATGAGACTGAGTTTTGGCATGAATATTTATATATGTAATTCTGAAATTACTTTATTACCTTTTTTGAGTATACAAGGCACGTTCTCCAGCTTCTTTTATGATAGTGTTTGTGAAAACAATTGTAGAAAGACAAAATTAAATAGCTAAAAGCCCTTTTTAGCTTTGAACATAAAAAAAAAAAAAAAAAAAAGAAAAGTGCAGCTATTCCAGGGAACTTTGACCTCTGAATCCAGATTTCCTGATGACATTAACCTCTATTCTCTTCCACCAGGAGCTTTTTGAGGAACATGAGCACCCAGTGTGCCCCTGTGGGAAAGAAGGTCAATGGCATCCTGGCTAGTACCAGCAATAATGTGGCCAGCAGAAACAAGGAAGTGATTGTCCTGTACTCAGCATGTTCAAGGTTGTAACTGTGTTCAGTTTTGGGCCCTTCACTGCGAGAAAGACATGGAGATGCCGGAGCATGTCCAGAGAAGGGCAACAGAACTGGTGAAGGGTCTGGAGCACAAATCTTATGGGGAGTGGCTGAGAGAGTTGGAGTTGTTTAACCTGGAGAGAAGGAAGCTCAAAGGAGACCTTATCACTCTCTACAACTACCTGAAAAGATGTTGTAGCCAGGTGGGACTCAACCTGTTCTACAGGTAACAAGGAATGGGATGAAAGGAGTTGCACCAGAAGAGTTTTAAATTGGATATTAGGAAAAACTTCTTCACTGTCAGGGCTGTCAAGCATTGGAACAGGTTGCCAAGGGAGTGGTGGAGTCACTGTCCCTGAAGGTATTTAGCAAATGCATAGATGTGGTACTTAGGGGCATAATTTAGTGGAGCGTTTGGCAGTGCTGGGTTAATGGCTGGACTTGATCATAAAGACTTTTCCAGTCCTAATGAGTCTGTGATTCCATGATGTCCTCCTCAACATTTGTGGAAGACTTGGAGATGGAAGTTGAGAAAAAAGAGTATGAACTAACATTCTGTTTGCATGGCAGTTGGTGTGGTCTCTGACCTTTGTTCACTGATTATCTGACATCACTTCCTTGAGCCCAATGACTGACAGTCTCTTCAGCACATGTGATTCTGAGAGTCTCAAATTTCCCACGCTCTGCATCAGGTTCACCAAGCAGATGATTCAGATGCCTACTCTTAAGCATTATGAAAGTGTCATTTACAATTTCTGTCTATCTAAAGTGTTTTGTAACTGCAGGAAAAATGTGAGGCTATATTTTTGAAGCCTGTCATAAATTATAAATGTTGGTGTATATTGTATAAAGTTGTATTTTTTTTTTTTTAATTTAATGTCATTTGTTGCCCTGGAAATAAAACCCAAGCAATTAGTACCTCTAAAAAGAATATGTACGTATAAATGTACGTATAAATGTAAGACTTGCCAATGCAGCTGAAAAGGTGGAGAGTATGAAATAACTTTGCTCTGTGCCATCTTTGTATAGCACATGTTATGCCACTGGCCAGTCATGGTATATAACAACACAAATAATAGATCACTTCTTCTGTAGTGTGTCACACATAGGCAATTAAAGAGAAGTTCTGTTTTCATTCCAGTTGCATTTTAAAATTATCATTAACAGCTATGATCCATTCCTGGGAAACTACTGTCAAATGGTATAATAAATCATTAGAAGCACTTAGTACTCTGATTGCACATCACACTTGCACTTTTTATAAAGGTTCTTTTGTACACTGTAATACTTGTAGATAAATACAGATATGCCTCTTGATGCAGTTCATTTTCTAGTAGGTCCCTTGGTCCTAGTCTTTCATCACAAAATCTTTCGGCTTTTGGCCCTTGTTCTCATTTTCTCCTTTCAACATAATATGCAGGTTGCCTAACACAAATTTTATTCCATGCCCTGCATTAGGAACTTTAGACTGAAGTCCTTTCTGGCAATACAGTGCCTGGCAGTGGGATCGCAGAGCATTTGCCATAGACATGAGGTAATCCAGAATGCTTTCCAAATGCACAGATGAATGGGACCACTCCACACCTAAACTGAGGAAAACCTGGATGAAAGAGAGTCTTGATAAGGTAATGCTGACTCTGCAGTTTTTTCACTATGATGTTTTTGATTTTGCTGATCTGGAACTCATTTATGACTTTGCAGTTCATATGAATTGCAGCTATTCATGTGTATGTATACACATGTAAAATTTTTCTTAAAATAAACATAATGCCCCCCTTCTCCCCTCCCCCCCCCCCCCCCCAACATAACTAAATTCTTTCACCAAACTAAACATACCCTTCAGTGCAAAGGTGTGACACTGCAGGTCAGAGTATGTAAAGTAGTGCTCATTATTCTGAAATTTTTCCCCAAAGACTATGACCTTCAGTGAAAATAAACAGCACTTTGAAAGCAAAGGTAATGCAATTATTCATTGACTGTTTTGGATTAGTTGGCAGAAAAGCAAATATTTCAGTTTCAGCTTGAAAATGAAGCCATTATTTAACTTTCAATGTGCAGTTCCCATAGTAAATTTGTTTTTAATGGGATGGTGTACTTGGTTTGTACTTGGTAATTCAGCTATAAGAAGTCTGAGCTGGGCTCCATAAATCAATCTGAATGGTATGCCATATGACTGAAATAAATTTATGAGCTCCCATTTAAAAAAAAAAAAAAGAAAAAAAAAGGAAAAAAAAGAGAATAAAAAGACCATAGCATGTATTAGATATTTTATGTCTTGTACAGATCACAAGTCAAATCTTTGACTCTAGAAATACAAGTATTGGGATCATTTGTATTTTTTCTATGCCTAGTCTGAAACTGATCTTTGGGATCCTTTTTAGATTTACTGGAAGATCTGTCTGTAAGTCACTTCCAGGAAGTATTGCAGAAATAGCTTAAAGATAATGTACATTTGTACATCAGGAAAATCTTTCTTAGTGGGAAAGTGTATCTAAGTATGTGATGACTCTGTTTGTCTCTCAGGTCATTCATTTCATGGTTGGCAATAGGACCCCAGAATTATATGATAACAGCCTCTCACAGAGGCTGTATCTTAATGATGCACACAGTAGTCAGAATAAGGAGAAAGATGTAGAAGCCTAAATAGTTGGAGTAACCTTTTGCTAAATAACCATTCATAACAAGTGATGGTGTAAAAAATACAGAAAATAAAAATTTATGCATGATGACTATCAGGATGACTTTTTTGGTACTGTCAATAGAAGTATTCTAAGTGAAACCTCAAAGATTTACAGTCTCTAATTGATCCAAGGAGATGAGAATATTTCCTATAGTGGTGATAAGACTGTTCACGATATCTCAGATCCCACAGGACCAATGACAAGACAAAAGTCACACTCTCTTCCATCCCTAACATGGCTGCTGGTCGGTGCCTGTGCATTCTGCTGGCATGTTTATTCAGGGACAACAGTGGCTCCATGTGTGTGCTCACAGTGCTGTGTTCAATGTATGTGCCTTCAACCAGGCTCCTGTGTTGAGGTCTTTGGGCTGGCTCTGGTGTTGGATGCAGGTGGAAGAGCTCAGCCTCTTGGTCCAGCAGAGCTTACAGTCCCCAGTGTGCCATGCTGGAGCCGAGCATGGCAGCAGTGTGCTGGCTGCAGCGTAGCCAAGCTTAGAAAACCTCATGTCTGGAGTCTGGCTGGAATCCTTCTCAACTGCCACTGAGTGGCTCACAGCAGTGTGCATTTGGTGCCAAAATTTCTAAATCATCCAAAGCACAGAATTGGTAACAGCCCTGGGTGAGTACGTGGACCTACGTCTTTGCTGAGACACCAAGCTGGCTTTGGGCAGCCATAGGTTCTCCTAGGGAAACATGGAGAATACATACAGGGTTGATTTAATGATTGGTTCAAGCAAAACTGAAGGTCTGACAGAGAGGAGTGATAAAGTAATTGTCCTCTTTCTACCTACAGAAAGTCAAAAAAAAAATAAAAATTTACTAATTTTGAAATCCTGAAGGACATGCTGAAAAAGGGATTTCTCAATTACATGATGCTTGATTTAGTAATTCAGAGAACAATATGCTGTGGTGTACTGTACTTTTTCTCCTCTCCTCTTGCATAGGCATGCCTTCAGTTATCTACCTCAGGTTCTCTTTGAGGTAATTTTTAAATGAAACCTAATTTTCATTCAAGCATAGTTGGTACAAACCATATTAAAAATAATGTCATCCCTTATTCTGTAAAGAGGTAAAAACATAAACATAAGGAATAGAAATTAAAATGTTACATATATATATATATATATATATATATGTGATAATTTAGATAAATAGTCATGTATATACAGTGCCTGATGACACTGTCTACCAAAAAAACCGAAAAATATTCTGTAGGGGAAACAAGTTGAAATTTTGTTAACTTTTCATAGAATCACAGAATTATTAATATTGAAAGATACCTCTAAGACAATGGAGTCCAACCTTTAACCCAGCACTGCCAAGTCCACCACCGAACCATGCCCGATAGAGCCACATCCACATGTCACATACCTTCAGGGGTGATAACTCCGTAGCTTCCCTGGGCAGCCTGTTGTAGTGCTTGATAATCCTTTTGGTGAAGAAATTTTTCCTAATATACAATCTAAAGAACTTCTGGCACAATGTGAGGCCATTTCCTTTTGTCTATCACTTGTTACTTTTGAGAGGGGAGCGACCCCCACCTGGCTGCAACCTCCTATCTGACACAGAGCAAGAAGGTTCCCCCTGAGCCTCCTTTTCTCCAGGCTAAACAATCCCAGCTCCCTCAGCCACCCCCCACAGGACTTTTACTCCAGATCCTTCACCAGCTCTGTTGCCCTTCTCTGGACATGCTCCAGAATCTTAATATCTTTCCTGTAGTGAGGGCGCTAAAACTGAATACAGGATTCAAGGTGCAGCCTCAGCAGTGCTGAGTACAGGAACACAATCACTTCCATGGTCCTGCAGGCTACAGTGTTTCTGATCCAAACCAGGATGCTATTGGCCTTCCTGGCCATCTGGGAACACTGCTGGCTCTGCCAGCACCCCCATGTCCTTTTCCACCAGGCAGCTTTCCAGACACTCCTTCCCCAACTTATAGCATTTCTTGGGGTTGTTTTGACCCAAGTGCAGGGCACAGCCCTTGATCTGGTTGAATCTCATGCAAATGGCCTCAGCCCATTGATCCAACCTGTCCAGATCCCTCTTCAGAGCCTTCCTACTCTCCAACAGATCAACACTCCCACTCACTCAGTGTCATCTACAAATCAACTGACGGGGCACTCGTTCCCCTCATTCAGATCACAGATAAAGATACTGAACAGAACTGGCCCCAATACTGAATCCTGGGGAACACCATTTGTGGCTGGATACCAGCTGGATGTAACTCCATTCACCACCACTCTCTGGACTTGGACATCCACCCAGTTTATTGCCTGTGAAGCATGTTCCCATCCAAGCCATGAGCCACCAGTTTCTCCAGGAGAATAATGAGGGAAATGGTGGCAAAGGTGTTACTAAATCCCGGGTAGATACACCTACAATTTTTCCTTCATCCAGTAAGTGGGTCATAGAAGGAGATCAGGTTGTTCACACTTATACACCATGCTGGTTGTATAAATGACTTTTAATCAATCAGTTTATTCAGGCTAACATATGTGGACTAGACTCAAAGGGGAAAAGTACGAAGTGAAAATGTTGATGTGAAACAGTTAAAGACTCAGACCCCATTATCTGTATTTCCAGTGAGTGATTAAGGAGTTAATGTTTCAATTTCCAGGATACAAAAGGATGTCTCTCTTTCTTCCCCCCCCCCCCCAGCATCTGGATAGCAAATTTTGCTGCTCTGTATCAAAGATAATCAGGATTGGTCCACATCTTTTGCTTTCTGCATGGTTCTCACCTCCAGATATTTTGAATGTATTTCTCCCCAGCAAGCAAGAACTTAGAAGACATAATAATCCATTTTGCTTAACCTTTCCTGTAAGGTACAAAACATGTTTTAAATCATGTAGAAAACATTGACAGGTTTCAGTGAAATGAAATCTCCTTATTAAGAACTGCAGTTCATTTAGTTATTTAGTACACTGAGAGAAGTACTAAAATGCAAAAATCTGAAAATGTACCATTGGTTCTGCTGTACATCTGAATTTCTATCATCAGTTTCTGAAAACTGAATGCTTTTTCATGGCTTTATATATTTAAAGAGTTAACACTGATGCTGAAGAAGCTCATTATCTTAGAAATGAGAGATCTAAAGATAAAGAGGAATATGTTGTGTGGTGTACGTTGTAGATAATCTACTGAGACAGCAAAGAACAGAATAGAATAGAACACAATGTTTCAATTGTAAGGGACCTACAATGATCATCTAGTCCAACTGCCACTCACAACCTTCAGATAGGCTTCAAATAATGAGACTGACTGAATTCATTTGCAGCATGCAGCAAGTGTAAAATCCTACTGGTTTATCCCTGCTTGGAGCTGAGCAACAGGTTATGCTAATTTTCAGTAGACATTGCTTCATCACAGTCATCTGATTTTTGGTCAATTTAGAGTGAACACGGAGGGTTTGTGTCTTGCATTTGATAAAATTTTGGTATAGCCTCACTGATTTTTTAAAGTTCATCATGACCTAGTTCCAATAAATATACTTTTGATGCTGTGAAAAAGACAGTATCAAGGTCAAATGAGAGCCGCTATAAGCAGGCTATATCTTCCAGAGAAAAAACAAAGCCATTTATATTTCTTTTTAGCTTTGTCATGCAGACAAGTCTTAAGAAAGATGAATTAAAATATTTTTTTTTTAATAAAATTGATTCAAATGGTGACCAAGACTTTTCTTAGCGGTGGTAGTGAGGCACTAGGTGAGATCCAGAAGGTGCTCATCTTAAGTATAAATCCTACTCTTTCCCACCATTAGTCTCTGTTCATACAGCTACATATACAGTAACGGAAAGGTAAGGTTGTCCTCCTTTCATGAAGACAACATTTTGTAGGGATTTGCCTTCCCATAATGATACACCCAGGTGTCCTACACACAGCCTATGAGAAAAGAGTGTTTGACTGGTATCACCAGTTTTTACTAATATTTCTCCTTCCCCTGCTGTCTCTACCATGAATATTTTCTTACCTGCAGGTGAAGAAGAGATATTCTGAAAGCTCTGAGTAAGACATATCTTTGGTTCATGTATCAAAGGGAGCAGAGTCACGTGTGCAATGTAGATCTTTTTCAGCCTCCATATCTTCCTAACAAGACTGTCAAAATCCAGTCTTTTCATGTCCTCCTAAGACTTTTGCTACCTTTGAAAGGTAGGTAATGTAGGTAAACCTTCAGAAGTTCTTCAGGTGGTGAAACTTGCAATTAATATTAAAAAAAGTCTTGCCTGACAGAAGACATCATTATTTCCTATTCTTTTCTTCACATCTTTAGAACAGATTTTTAACAGTATCTACAGTTTTCTTGTCCTATATCCCTCTTGCTCCAAAACCTTTTTGTAAGTGTGGAAACAATTTTTTGAAAGAAATCATTAAATCCTATTATTTTCCCTGGATGTCTTGAACACCAGTTGAATAAATACCTTCAAAAGAATACAGTCTATAATACCCTTCCAAATTTGCTCTTCTCAGTAATTTGTTGTTTTAATGCATGTTACTGGCTACATACCTGCAGTTCTTCTGCAAAGACACTTCTGAAGGTAAACATAATGGATGTTGTGAAAAAACAGTGTATGTATAAAATATGTAAATGTTTGTTCCCTTTTTTTTATATACAGGAGAAATTCTTTACTGAAAGGGTGATGAGGCACTGGATAAGGTTGTTCAGAGAAGTTGTGGGTGTCCCACCACTGGTAGTTCTCAGAGTCAGGTTGGATGGGCCTTTGAACAACTTGTTCTAGTGGGAGATGTCCCTGCTCATGGCAGGGGCTTGGAATTAGGTAATATTTAATGTCCATTCCAAATCAAACCATTCCATGATTCTATGATTCCCAGCAGTCATGACCAAACTTCATTGCGAACAGCAGAGAAAATACAATTTTCGTAAGTAGAATTAACATATAAATGTTAAGGCCAAACCCCATTTTAACACTGTTAGATGGTAAAATTACACTCTTACTGTAAATACTACCTTAATCTTGAACTGTGATCTAGACTTGCATGATTGCCATTTCAATAAATGAGTACATTATTAAAGTGCAATTGCCATGTGTTGATTATGGTGATGGTTTAATCAGGTGGACCTACAGGACTTTATTCGGAGGTACTCTCACATTCTGTTGCTTACCTCTGGGAATGGTAAAGAAGTTCTGTGATAGGTGTGAGTTAGATTGGATCCAATACTTGCTTAAATTAGATCCAATATATTGCAATGATTTTCAACTCTTTTTGCTTTATACCCCTCTGTTTTCCTCTGAAGAGGCAGATGTCTGCAAAACAAACACTAATTTCATGACAGTGATTTTGCTTCTGTTATTTAGCTTTTCTGGAAGTATTAGAAATTGTCTGTGCACACTTAGATTTCCTCAGACATAATGTTGAAAACTGCAGATAGAGGCAGTTGAAAGCAGTGAAAATACTCAGGATGGAATTCACTAACTGGAGTTGGGTTGTCACAGTAAAGTTATACATGTATTATCTGACTTAAAACCATCTCTATATGTTTCTGAACGTGCAAAAGTGATGCTAATATTTCAGTTCTCCAGTTTTTCCAAAACAGTGCACCTCAAGTATAGGGTCTATCATGTAGGCTGTGCAACACTATCTTGTTGCTACTGGAACAATAAGGCTGAGGAAGGAAAGAGTATGCAGTACCCAGCAGAACATCTGCAGTAAGAAGCCCTCCTGCACTAATCCCACAGCTAAAACAGTCCTGCTCTGTTTAATGGAAGAGCTGAAAAAACCCCAGATCTTGAGGTAATAGAACTATGGATGTTCTAGTTTGGTTTTAATTTCATCATAATATACACAGACACGAGATATTATCACATACAGCTGACAGAAATGTTTTAAATGAAGAACAATAACTGTGTGCCAGATAAATTAAATGATTTTTTGTTGTGTAACTGTCATAAATATATCACATGATTTTTTTTTCTGTGTGTGAGGATTGATTGCTGACAAATTTTGCAAATGGAAAGCAATCTTAATTGCAAAATATTCCACTGCTTTCTTTATTATCAAAGGAAACATGAATAGAAATTATTTTTTTAAAGATTATGATTTCCAGGTACAACACAAAAAAACCCCCCAAAAAACCCTCTCATATTTCACTGATATTAGCAAGAACCAGTATCTGTTCCAACTTCCTTGTGCATTTTACCAACTCCCCTTTCTTTCTCAGGCAGTCTTCTCAGTTGTGCAAAGGATACACAGCTTTTCCTTGCAAAAATGAAAAATACAGAAGGAAATGTTATGGTTGCCACTTGCAGATGTTTATAAAGTTGTATTGTCCCTTTACAAAAATGTCAGACTTTTTTGTCGAACATCTTTGCATACACTATTCTGGCATAATACATCATTGCCTTTGACACCTTTAAGAGCAGGCACAAGCTAAGACAATGTATGGGTCAGGTATGAAATTAGCTGGAGAATCAGAGAGAGGTCATCTTCTGAAGGGATTAAAGACAGAACTTTTTATATAAAACTGTTTTCCATAACACATTAGATCTATTAGCAATACTTTATATGTCATGCAAGAAATACCTGCATCATAAATTGTTTTAACTCTAACTTCTGCATGATACCCTCACTCTGAAGGGGAGAGTAAACAGAATAGCAGTAGATGTTGATGTTGTCTGGGAGGCCTGCAACTCCCCAGAGAGCTGGTAGATTACTTCTAAGAGATTTGCTAGTAATAGTGTTAAATTGCAATGATACAATCAGTGGCTCACAGTTCAGCACAAAGCAGTGTGGGAAGTGATCATCCTTGGAGTGTCTGGAAATTGCAAAAACACAAATACGTGTTAAAGAGTTTAAGCTCTTGTGGCACTAGCTGAACTCCTGGATGAATGTTATGGTGAGACCAAAGCATCAGCTATCCAGCTGACAAGAATTATAACAAAGAACTAAAACAAAGTTTTTACCCTTAGAAGTGATGTGTGTAGATTGGAGGCAGACTTATGTTTCAAGGCTGCCATTTCAGCACCTTTGAGGAGAGGCGTTCCTGCTGAGCTGTGTAGCAACCACCACCACCATCTGCCTGCTGAGAAGGACTACCTAGATTTTGCAGGTCTGGTCCCTTCATACTTGAAAATGTCTCCGCCTGCTCATTCTAAAAATGGTCAGAGCTCTTTCCTGTATGAAATAAGGACCTTTCTAAGAGTCAGGAGGTGAGTGAGGGGATTAGAGCAGGGGAAAGAATATCTGTCAAATCCATCCTTGAACCAGGAGCACTGCTGAGTTCCTGAACATAACATAATGTCCAGATGCATTGGATTTACATGAAAGACATTACCAGGAAGGATCTTTCCTTTTTTCCCTTTCACTGCTTTAAGGGTGATTAACAGTGCTTTTTTTTTTTTTACTGCTGCACCTGCAGGTAGTGAAGAGATGTATTCACAACAGCAAGCAATTTCACAGCATGAGCACTCAGAAACATTATTTATTACTACTGTTCCAGCTAAAAAGTCTGAGACTGCAAAATAGTAACACATACAAGATCTCATCACTCATCTGTAATTTGCATATTTCATGGATACAAACACGGCTGGCTAATTGGGAAGTCATTTGACTGGAGACTTAATATACTTTTACCTTTTGATGGATTCATCGTGAAGAGGATATATTGTGTTTTCATTAGTTAGAGCCAGGAGAAATTTTCAACTATGAGTTTTCTGGTTCCAAACAAGGGAAGAGATTTATCTGCCAGAATAATGGATTGGGCCATCTAATTCAGCATACGTCCAACAGTTGCCACCACTGTGGTGGCTGCTGATGAGAGCGTGCCCTATCCTGATAATTTTGTTATCAAATAATACACAGTTATGCAAAAACACGAAGTGGTAGTAGTGCAGGAGAACTATCTATGTGTTCAAAGAGTGCAGGTGATGAGCATTGCGATGGAGGAAATCAAACCTTTATTTTTTATGGTCAGGGTAAAGGAAAGGAGATTGCTGTCTGAACAGGGCCATTTGACAGATCAGATCATCCCCTATTCCCTTTCCAAGCAATAGTTTCCTTTATTTCCAGAGCTACTCATATTTCAATACACATTAGTAGGTTGCTCATTCTTTTTTGTCCCTGACTGAGAGTAGGGTCAGTTTTGAAAATGAGAGGAAGACAAATACCAGACCAGAACTGCAGCAGGTTGAAGCAATGCATGAAAAATGACCTAACACACAGGGGCTGACTCACATAGAGTATGGAGGGTCTCCATCTCTGCAGCTACTGCCAATGGAGTTGTTGGACATGTCACCTCCTGTCATGGCTGTCTGGGTGGAGAGGGACCACAAACAACTACATAAAAGTAGAGAGATGAAGACTAAAGACTGGATGAATCTAGTTGCACCCAGCAACCACTGACATGATTTGACTTTCTAGCAGCTATGATGTTGTGAAGAGGTTTACCCCTCTAAATCATCCTCAAACCATATCAAATCCATAATCCACTTTCTCCTCCCCATCCAGAGGCATAAGAATGCTGTACTTTATTTGGACAATTATGTGATCAACATCTAAGTATGAAATTCTACTTTACACAATAGTGGCCTGATGAAAAACGTTGACAATAGGGTCAGGGGATGGATGTAATCAAGTGTTACCTGCTCAAGCCATACAGAAAAACATACTTGTTTCTGCACTCAGATATATTAAGTGCATCTTGTTGCTTTGATTATGTCTCACTTTCTACAAGAAACTAAAGTTATTAAGCAGAAATAAGAAAAATCAGTGCGATGCAATCTACCTCTTTACATTCAAGTTCAAGTGACTAGGATTTTAACTCTTTATCTCTTATGACTGGTATCATACTATCATATTACTATGTTGTGCTTAACTTCCTAGTACCTTTTACTCCATTTGTGCAACGAACAGTCCAACCCTGTGAAAGTGTCATATTTTAACAATCTATGAACATTTGAGGTCTCCAATATCATTCTAACATACCACCACAGATGTTGCCAAGCAGAAAACACTAGTTATGTTGTAAAATTTGTGTTTCTTGGTTGCTTGTCTTTATTTTACAAAACCTTTCCTGTACCTGTACCATGGGGTGCTATTGTAGCAGTTTGTGCTAGAATTTTTTGCATGGAGAATCCACCTTACTCAGGCACATAACTTGAGACTACAATTGAAGGAGAAATTTAAACAATTTGAGGTTAAAAAAAGCAGTGTCTGAGTTTTTCAATCAGGATTGGGAGGGAAATTCTTTGAAGGTTTCCAGAGAGAAGGTTTCCATGAGGGAAATCCTATTCACTTTCTTGAGCATCTACACTGAAATTTGGTGGAAAGATGTTTAATGTCTAAAGTACATCATAGACAAACCACAACTACAGAGTGAACCTTATTCATCCTGCTCTGTGATACTGTATATCAGTACCCAGTATGGGTCTGGTGAGGGCCCAGCTAAAGGGACAAAGCTTGCTTGTGGTTCTGTTAAAGACAAAATGCAGAGAAAGGTCTTCCAGAGGGAGATAGACTGTCACAAGTCTGAAAAGGTGGAAAACATCAGTATCCCTCCGCTTGCTGTGATACAGATCTCAGGGAAAAGCACTGTGCTTCTGAAAAAGTGGTGATGCATGGGCACAAAAAGAACTGTTTTGTGCCTTTCGTGGACAGCTTTCTTCTTGGAAAGCTTACTTGCAAATCTAGTTAGAAGATTAGTCTGGCATGATCTAAATATATATGGTCCAGGATACTGAAAAAAAAAAAAGAGAGAAAGGCAGCCTTCTGTCTGTAGCTTAGAAATACACTTAATAACTTTTCTTAATATTCCTTACTTGTTGTATACAGCAGAAAATGTTATTTATTGCAATAGAAAATACATACTGAAAAAAATCTAATTTCACACTATCATGTTTCACATTTGAAATAACTAATAGAATAGATATTTTAGGGACAGGTACAAGGAGTACAACCTACAACTAGCTGTTGACTGTATAATATGTTGCAGTCAAGACATAGCCTGACAGCAAAACAGATTTCATGGAGGTGTGATTACACCCACACCACCTTCCTTTGGTGGAATCCCTCTTCTCAGGTACTACAGGAGGTCTACACCCAGTTTTGATGTGACTGAGAAGAGCTAGTTCTGCTTCTGTTTAGTACCGTCCAGGAGTTCAGTCTCTCCATAAAACAAATCTCATCAGTGGTGGTTTTGGGTGTATTGCATATACTCAGCACAACCAAGCATGTTCCTTAGTGCTCTGGTGGTGAAAGGGCAATAGGGAGACATCAATTGAGTGAGCCAAGTTGTGGAAGTATAGTGACATATTAAGGATTTTAGATCCTATAGTTTCATCCGCTCTTTGTGTAAAGCGGTAAAATATAAGATCTTTGAAATGGGGCGAAAAAGGGGAAAAAAAAAATATTTTAAAGCGGCACATCCCTGAATTACAGAGGAGTTGAAGCAAGTTCGACAAAAGCAGAGCGCCCTCTTGTGGCTGCTGGGATGGCTGGGCACAGGGACGGAACAAATACTTTGTGTTGTCATGGGAATATTCTGCGGTCGGGGTCTTCTATACTGGAAGCGATTTCGACTTATTCATGCCATTATTTTACAGGAAATTTGTAAAAACTGTTCGTGTAAGCCAAAGGAAGCTAATTTTAAATGCCTGCACTCCAAAACATTTTTTTTTTTTTCCAGTTTGGTAATGCCATAATATGTGATTTTTCATGACTGTGAGAATTTCCTTTAAAAAAAAATGCAAGGAGTTACTCTAGTTACTCTTTTTTCTTTCTTTCTTTTTGCATGCTATTAAGTAATATTTTATAAATTTTCTTTACGATATTGTTAATTTTCCAAAGTATTCTTGTGCTTTTTGTTCTTTCGACATTTATTCTGTCTTTTTTTTTTTTTTTCCTCTCCACAAAAATATATTTGGCATATTTCATTTCACAACTGAGATGACTTTAATCTATGGACCTGACAAAAAGACGATTATATGCAAAAATACTATTGATGAATGTACTTAAAAATTATATTGCTATATTCCCAACTTAATAAAATATATGGTTTATTTATAGGATTAGAAAAAAAAAAAATCACATTTAGAGATGCAAGAAATGAGGCAAGAAATGAAAGAAATGCAAGAAAGTGGCAAGATCATTGAAGACCAGTGTTTCTGTATATTCCTTCTTTAATTTCCAGACTTCTAGTTTAAGTCTGCACGTTTTATATTAGGAAATAGATGTTAATTTATTGCATTTACTAGTGATTTACTTGACTCAACAGATGAATTGTCTCTGTGCTTTGATATTTGCCACCATATTTCTGAATACACAGACATTCATCATTAGAACCCATTTCTTCAACACTTGGTACTGAAGTCCTAATACAGTAAAAGAAATCAAACTACACAATTATTCTTTTTTTTTTCCTGCATCTTCAAATGGCTACAAAATAATGGAAATTGGTCTTCCTTTATCACAAAATGTTTTAGAACAATTAATTCTACAAATTAATTGTTATTTGTACAATGACACAGACACAAGATAAATTGAACTATTTCATTAACTAACATATTAAATGTACACTATTATTTATCTCAATGTTCATCATGAACTGTGAATCTTTTCTTAGCTTTTCAATAAAGTATATGAAGGTATGTTATAAGATGTTTTAATGCAAATCAATCTCTTTCAGTGTTGACATCCTCAATCAATTAACATATGAAACAGTCCTGAGTATAACAATGTTTTCACTCAGCCAACAGAGAAGAAAGAAAAAAATTATGGAAAAAGAAAAAGAATTATTCTCATCGTCCTATGAATTCCTGCTCAGAAATTGCAATAAAATTTACTGGTTTATCAAGGCTTGCTGGAACTTATTTTCAAAGAGTCACCAGCAAGACAAGCCATCAATTTTTCTGTTTCATGCAGAGACAACACGGGAGCTGAAAGCTGCACTCAGCTGTTTTGCTTTTTGGGAGAACATGGTAGGATTAAGCAATCACCATTTACCACTCACTTTCTGTTGTTCCTTGTATTCTGTGGCATGTAGCATCTGTGTTTGCACCAAGTTTTTAAAAATTCTATTTTTCATTGTATTTATAGAAATATGTATGTCCAGGGCAGTAGGCACCAATGAGCAGGCATATTCATACCTATGCACACAGAGGGAAGGAAATTGCTTTCAACTAGTATTGCCAGGTATGTATCTTTTCAGTCATCACTATTATGTGTAAATATTTAGTAATCAAGTTGGTTGTGGTTTGAGGTTTTTTTATAATTCTGTATTCTAATAGCAGTCTTTAAGTGAACACATTACTTTTGCAAAATTAGCACTTTTTTTTTTCTTTAACTGAAGCACTGGAAAAGATGAAAGTGTAACATTTTCCTTGTGAAAGATTTAATATGCTAAAGGAATATGTTTTGAACAACAGAGGGCACTCTATGGTTTTCAAAGGAGACTAATAGAAGCTTAAAAGTGTTGAGTAGGAGATGACTGAGTTTCGAAGGGCCTTTAGTACTGGTCAATCTATAATTTATTGAAAACGCTACTGATTTCCACAATAACATAGAGTACAGGACTGAAAGAGAACCCCATCATTTGATAAAGTCAGATTCTAGGATTAAGGCTGTGATGTACACAGTCAGCTCTTAGTTACATCTTCAAAATTGGAAATTATGTGTAAAAGTTGTAACATACTCTGAATCAAAAGTGTACGTACTCAGTAACACAGTAATGATGTGTTTTACCCTTACTGTTTGTTTAAAAATGATGACTTTGAATATCATAAGTGTTGACAGGTCAGGCACTGCTGCTGTTATATAGAGGATATATCTTCCAGTTCATAAATAGATTAGTTTCCTGACACCAGCCTAACTTGTGCTATTGGCTTTACTGACAATTTTTCATTCTGTTGTTCATTTATCTTCATATCAAAATCATTGCACTTAAGACTAGAATTTGAAGGCTAATTTTCTTAGAGCAAATTAGATATTTTTAACCTATCTTCCTAGAATGCATGGAAATAAAGTAATAAAGATGCAGCACAAAATAGTTCATCAATATAATGTAAAACTTCACAAATTACTCAAACTGAGATTTTCACACAGAAGCCAAACTATGAGAACTAGGCAGAAGTACTGCAAACAGAATTATTATACATCAAGGTAGCATGCATGTATCTCTATAAGGTAGACTGATCCCACTTAAAACCCTAAAACTCAAAGTGGGAAAGCAATGCTACATGCCCACCCTGGATAACTTAGGAGTTAATCACTGACACAGTTTTAAGTAGGTGCACAATAGTCTTTAACAAAACCTGCAATCCATGTGTAAAAGTTGGGGCACATGTGTTAGGGACTACAGGCATCTCTAACTAGAGAGAAGATGCTAAGGATTAAAGCAGAGAGAAGTGCAGTAAGACCTCATTTTACCCATTCCTCTATAGTAATCCCTCAGAGAATTACTGTATAATATGTGCTTGTAATTACAGACAGTAGGAGAGCCAGTGAAGAACCAGTCAAAGTCTAGAGGGCAAATTCTTATCTTTTTGCTGTGCCTATGAGTGTGGAATGAATTGATTGAAGCATCTGGAAGTGTATGTCACTCTGAGCCTTGCTCGCACAAGGAAAGAGGTTTTCTTTATTGCAAACCTGATGCACAGGAATTAAGAGTTGTTTTCCTGGCTCTAACACTTACATTTGCCAACAGCTGTTTCAACATTTATAAACACGATTCCCACTGGCTGCCAAATTACCATAAATTCATCTCTGCATATTTTTGAGTAGTAGGCATAAAAATAATTACATCTGATTAAATCCATTTATGCTTTCACATCTTTTAAATGTATAGTAGATATGAATTGTTGCAATATATTATATCTAAACAAAAATTTCATGATGACTTCGAGGCAGGTTATCTTCAGAAGGTTGCGAAACAGTAATTTATTAGGTACAGTCAGATCATTTTATTTCATAGCTTCATTCCAGCTAGAGTCCACAGTGTCTAAGCGACAGCACGACTAGGGGCAGCATGCTGTAGGAGATTCAGGTGTTCTTTCTGTCTGCAGCTTCCCATCAGTGAACTGTTTTAATGTCACAGACACCCAGAAAAATTCTTTCTATAGGAGGAGACCTTCAGAGTGCTGCTACAAAATGTTACTTCTGTACTGGATATGTATGTCTTCTCCCCCTGGAAAGTTAAACTGTGCTAGTGCTGCTGAATGCTTGCTCCTGCAGGAAAATGCACATTCAACTTGTTCAAATATGAAGCGTGTGTGATGCTGGCAGACACTGCTTGCGAACATGGAGCTACAGAGAGTGAGTTTTGCTTCTTCCCACTGAGCATGTAATGTCTTTCATCACATAATGTTTAACCTTATGCATTCTACCACAGTCCTGGGTAGCACTTCATTTGTGCGAGGATTATTGATTCATTTGCTATTCACTGTAATAACACCAATCACAATTAACTCATTCTGTAGCCTTGTGAGTGTTTTAAGTACTCACAAGGTATTCCACTGCAATTCAGCATTATTTAAGGTGCCACCTAATTTTTGCAGAGAATCAAGAATGTGTGATCTGTCCCACGAAGTAACTCCCTTAACATCTCAGACCAGTCCAAATACTTGGAGTGTATGGATCTTGTGAATATGTTGGCTATATTGTCTCTCTGAGGAAAATTATGTATACTGTGTGGATAATATATTATCTAAAATGTAATACACACATACCTATTCTGCATGTCATTCTGTAAAGTATGTTGTACTGCATTTAATACTGATAAACATATTTCCACTTTAAAAAAGATATGAAAATAACCAACTGCCTTCAAGAACTTAAAAGCTATATAAGAAATACCTTTAAATTTAAAACCCCTCCTTTTAATTTTATATAACTCTAGTCGACATACACATATTAATTTACAGCAGCTGAAACAATCTTGTCATGTCAAATGCTGTATAGTAGTTTAACCAACCTGCTTGATGCAAAGATATTGTGAACTAAATAATCTCCTTTAATTGAAAATAGGCATAAAATTGTTATGCTTTTCTTAAAGTATGCTGCAAATCTGAAAATTAATACACTGTAAAGTAAAAATACATGCTCCATTTCATAGCAACTTGGTAAAGTACAGATACAGCTACATGATGTGAATGCATTCCTTAAACTAATATTTTCAGGGATGACTAACTTTGTTGGGAAAAATGAATCTAGGCAAAAACGGTGCAGGCAGGTGCTCAGCCTGCAAGTGGATTTTCTCTGATACAGTTTCTTGAACATTTTTCAAAATTATCCACTTTTGCTCATTTCCAAATTATGAAGAGGGCAGATAGATGTAAAGTATGTATATATAGTGTTCTCACACAAAACCAAATAATTATCAACAA
This sequence comes from Margarornis squamiger, assembly GCA_035222235.1. NCBI lineage: Eukaryota > Metazoa > Chordata > Aves > Passeriformes > Furnariidae > Margarornis > Margarornis squamiger. The sequence continues at coordinate 30,834,044 of JAWWTY010000077.1, read as the reverse complement.
AATATCTAAGGTGCATGTTTTATCTTGTTTGATATTCCTAGGCTTGTGGGGGAATGTTTGTAAATTTTTCATTTTGCTATGCTAAAACCCACCTTGATTACAAAAGGGAAGTCTGAAAACTGAAAACAATGTCCTATGATTTAGGCTGTTGCCTAATGTCTAAATTATATTCTTCAAACTATCACTCCACAAAGTCCTCTGAATGAATTTCTTTTGGTCTACATGAAGGAACCAAGGGAATTAAAAATAAACAGAATTCAGCCAGTAAATGTCTTACAATAATATTGATTTCTTTTACATTCCAAGCCTGGATTGTGGAACACTCTCACCATTGGAAATCAATGGCAAAATTTTTATTGATTTCCACAGGGTCAGCATATCATCTATGAAATTGAAGATTGAAACTGTGCTTTATTTTCTAACCCACTGCACTGCAAAATGCAGCTAGAATAGTGATCTACTGTTCTTTTATAAGTAACTATACTCTCATTAGCAATAACAGGTGTTTGTACTAAGTGGAAGAAGAATCCCTAAGAGGTAAATTCCCTTTGAGAGCCTTACTGCTACAAAAAGCCCATTTTTTAGCTTGTGTAGTGATCACCACCTCTTAATTACTCCCAGAGCAAGAACTTTCAAACCTCGTTTCACTGAGACAATAGTAAAGTTATGCCATTTAGTCTTGAATTTCTGTAACATTTCTTATGTGCATGGAGGGTTGGATCCTGAATCATGCAGCTCAGCTATCAGTTTGACTTTTGCAGGTAGCTCTGCATTTGTAGCTTCATCCCATGGAGCTCTATCTAGTCACCTCCTTGCAAATACTCCAGGTGCAATTTCTATATTGGTGTATTTGGTGTTGTCTTATTATTTAAGTGAGCAAATCCATTTCCTTTCTCTCAAAGTTCTCTAACATGAAAAAATGTGAAGTATTCTGTAGGTCTCAAAAAAATTCAAAGAAACACTTTGAATATATGACAGTGATCCAGATGCTCCTTCTCCAGGTGTTTTCTGTTACTTAGTGGTATAGCAAAAAGGAACAGAGGGGCGTTAGGTACCTCACCTTTTGCTCCTTATGAAAAGTAAGATGTAATAAGAATTAGTTAGAATAAAAATAAGAATTAGTTAGAATAAGAATGAGAATAAGAATTAGTATTCTAGAAAACAGGGGAGAGTACTGGTGCCAATAAAAGAAACCTGTAACTGAGACAGAATTATATAATGCGATGAGAAAAAAACTACTTCCTCTTAATCTTCTGAAATAGATTAATGAGTGAAAGCATGCAATAAATGTAAAGTTGGTATAAAAAGGATAAATAGGGTGAATATCACAGAACTGAGGAACCCTTCAAAAATCTCCTACTAAGGTAGTATTTACTGTAGCGGGTTAGTCCCATGTTAATGAAACATTTAATTATAATGCTTACAACCTCAGTATCAACACAAAGGGGGCATTCTTTAAAATTAAATAGAAGAAACATGAATACCACATTGTCATACACTTTTACTTCATTTCAGATTTGTTTAGTTTCTCTTCACTAGTAAAAAGAACTCATTTTTCTTGCAAGTAGGTATAGTTGGTTTTTAATAATTAATACAATGATAATAATTAAAAAAAAAAATGATGCCAGAGTACAGCTACCACATCCTGTAAGTGATATCTTAGAAGTTTTTTTATAATGTTGAGAAGTCACATCAGTTAGATGATATCAATTGTCAGCAACATATAGAATGCAACCCGGTATTAATAAGTCATACGAGTTTTAAATCAGATCGTGAAATAATAAGACATACACCCAAAAAATTGCTTTTCAATACCTTGGTTCTATGTATAATTTAAATAAGTTCCTCTCTAAACCAAAAGGAAAATACTATTTAAAACAAATATAATATTTGAAGAGATGAATAGTAATTAAATGTACACTACGGTCCCTACCTCATGGATATAATTTAGCAGTCATAAGGTTTTCTCAATTCCTTTTGACTTATCTGAGTTCAGGATAGTGACATATTATGAGTAACATCTCTATTGCTCCTGCCTGAATTAACATGTGATCTCCTCAGCCTTGTCAGGTGAAGCAGGTCTTGGAACTCAGATCTTGGCAGATCAAAAAATTTTTCTTGACATTACAGCATTCAAGTTTGTCACTTTACATGCATAAGCACATGCATTTCCTATTAGGCAGTAAATGTGGGCTCCATAAGAACTCACATGAAGATGAAATCCTTGATATTTGTACGTTTGTAACCTTCAAAAGCCTAAGGCTATAGCCTCAGCACATCACCAAGAAGTGATGCATGGTATTTTTAGCTTTTAAGAACCTAAACCAAGGGATTGTTAGATCTTTATCACATTTTCTTCCAAAACTATAAAGCCTGTGAATGAAACACAGAACAGACAAAAACGGTGGAACTCTGAGAGCATCACCAAATAATTGAGGTTGGAAGAGGTCTCTGAGGATCATCTAGTCCAATCTCCTGCTCAGAGCAGGGTCAGCTCCAGTAGTCTCTTTAGGAAGACAAAGTAGCAGTTCTGGATGTAAGGGTAGTAGGTTTTCCTGACCATCCCTTCATCTGCTTTATGACATCAGGCCACTCATTAACTACTCTCTAGCTCAGAGATCCTCATTGTGACAGAAAGATATTAAATTCTAGCACAAATCCGGAACTTTCCCATATGTTCTAGAAAAAACTGCTTTCCCATAGCAGTTGGAGATTCTTCTAAGATTATTTAAAAAACTGTTTAAAGACTTTAAGACTACATAAAGCACTTTCATGCTACACTTAACAATGTTGTACCTCCTGTCTTCACAGACTCTGTCAATATAAATTAATCCATCCATCACTGCTGAACCTGTCCTCCTGACTCCCTGCAACTAGTAGCAGCGCTGAGTATGGGGAAGCAGATAATCTGCAAAAACTGGAACTTTTTTGGTGGATACCATGAGTAACACTTCAAAAGCAGTGCTGTCAGCCAACATTCATTATGAGCCCATAGTAACTACCCACTCAAGTACTATGCAAAGAGTAATGAAAGATGATAATTCCTGTTGAACACTTCCAGCCTGCACTCTGTCCTAGAAACATGTGCCTTAATTTCCCCTGAAACGCATTGAAAAAAATGCTCAAAACCTAACCCAAACCCCAAAAAACAAAATCCCCAAACATTTAAGGTTCAGGAAAGTTCAGAAAAGGTCTCATACATGTAACATATTGTTTAAGTTTCAGCTCCCCATGAATGCAAGGCTAACACTCAGTTGAAATTCTGGTATTTCAAATACCACCCACAATAAAAGGACTCAAAATTGAGATTTTAAGGAGGAGGACCTTTCGAGGCTGTGAGGTCAGAGTGTATCACATTTCCACTTTAGCTGGAGTTTGGAGTTGTGCTTACATAGCAGACGTCCTCACTGTGCTCATTCAGTGGGTCTTTACCTGCCTTGCAGTGCAATCGCTGCATAGCAATTTCCTTTGGAGTTGGCACGCAGACCACAGGACCTGACTAGAGCATGTCAGAGGTGAGAAAAACCCTGAACTGTAAATAATGAGGACTTCATGTCCTCTGCACCAACTAATTCCACTCCATGTAGCCACCCTTCTTGGCCCCACCTCTCCCTTTTGAAGGTACAGCCCTCAGGGACTATCTCCATCAATGCTGTTTCCAGGAGGAATGACTTAAGTTGCTTTATAGTACAATAATTTCTTGCACCTTCTCCTCGAGCTGCTGCATAGAATCAGAACAAGAATTAAGTTAAAATACTTGTAGGTAACCCTTCTACTTTTCCCACCTCTTCAACTGTGACCCAGTAGAAGAGAAGGCTTATAATTAGCATGATGTTCCAGATGCCACTTATTCTGAGGACTTGTTATTGAAAAATACTTATCATTTATTTAATCCTTATGCCTTTAAAAGACCAAGATGGAAATGTACATTTTTCCAGAATATTAATACAAAATAAAAAAATGTAAAAGGGAAACTTATGGTAAATTGCTCCATCACTCACTATTCCCCCCCGACTCTATAGACATGTTTGAGATGAAGTTTTGTAAACAAATTCATCTCTTTGGGGCTTGGGCTCAAGCAGTGCTTATGCACACTATGAAATACATGTGATAAAAAAGAGCTGGTTCTTTTTATATGTTGCCATTGGTGATTCCTTTATATTTAAATGTTTCAAAGATATCAGAGATCATTCTTTCACAGGATCCAAACATGAAATTCAGCCAAACTCAGTGACTAACTGACCCCTGTTAGTCATATATCCTCTCTTTAGCAATTTACTAATAAATGCTTGTAGGAAGAATGTCAGACAAGATTGCATATCAGTACCATTAGTAACTATGGATCGTCTTTCTTATTCTATGGTTATATAAGAAATGTTTTGTCATTTTCAGGAGTCATGCAGAAATGAATTTCATATTCATTTATACCGCTTAACAGAGATAACATGGCAAGTAGGAAATGGATCATCATTTCAGCTGTGAGCTCCTGAGGGTTCATTTATAAGAATTCCTGTACTCAAGCATGCAGCCAGATGAAACATATCCTATTCATATTCTGATATTCATATGAACTTTAAAGTCTGCCCTGACTTTAGGCCTGAATGTGTGTATTCATGCATATATATACACTTACACAAACCTGTTTTCTTCATCTTATATTGTATTCCCAATTTTAAATCCTACGCTGTCTCAAACTCTCCATTTTTAGTTCAGGTCTTCAGTATCTCCCAGCTAAGGGTGACCAGGGGCTTGAAAGTTCCCTGTTGCTGTTTAGGAGGACTCCTCCATCATAACTTGTTCTTCAGGGCTGACACAATGAACAAGGTTTTCAAAATGTCTTTAGATGTTTAAAGATGCTATTAGGTACCCACTGGGATCTATAGACATGTCTCAGTGCCACCAACATGTGAGGAAATAACATGTTTAATCTACTTTGAAATTTTTTTAAATCACATGCAACATATATCTCTGTTAAACCATCAAAACAACTTTACATACACTTACTCATTGCTCAAGTGTCTAGCACTGGCTATATCTACTGCTTACTGCCCCTTCAGTATCATCTTGAAAAATATGACATTAAAAACCAAATAGTCTTTCTGTTGGTAATATTTAGGTTCATGAGACTTCAATTCTTATATTTCATGATTTCAACATCTGAGTATGTATTGCAATGTGCTTTCTTGTCTTGTTTTTCAAAAAGATGGAACATATCTTACATTACTTCTATTACAATCCACTATCTCCTTTATCGTTATGAAAGAATGGATTGAAATACCCATCTATAAGAAAATAGTTTAAAAAGGTAGTTAAGCACAATGTACCAATAACAATAAGTAGCAGATGCAGTAGCAAAGATTTCACTAAATTCTATGGTGCTTTAGAAAAGGAAGCATTTAGATCAGTTACACAGAGACAGAAAATAAGTTTATGCTTCTGACATGGTAGTGAAAAAAATAAATAAGTTTGATAGAAGAATAATTCAGAATAGTTATTGAGACAGTGGGCTGAAAATGAAACAGAGTAAGATGTTGTCCCCTCACGGAAAGGTTACGTGAGGACTACAGAGCAGCAGAGCTGTGGTGGTCCTTCAGTGGGGGAAGTGACCATGGAGTGAGTCTGTAAACAAGTAATACCTATGATGTGGTAAATCCATGGCTGGAGAATAAGTTGCAGCATTTGGTCTAAAACAATTATCAGGCCATAGCCCCTGGGGCCAAGGTCTGAGACAACTCTGGGGACTGACGGCCAGCTGTAAGCTGTTTCACACCCTGCCTGGAATCCACTGGTGGTGAACATCAATCTCCTGCACCCTTAATGATTTCTGCTCTCAGAGTGTGCGAGCTCCTGCATTAGGCATGAAGCTAAAGCTAGAGGTGCCAGCAAGTTTCCATAACTACTCCTGGCTGGGAAGAGCAGTCTGAAGTTCCCAGAACCCTTCAGTTTCCTGGGAGCAGCCAGCTCAGCAACAACAAACTTCTGCCTCCAAACTCACCAGAGCACAGCACAGGGCACTGGCCCTCAAACCCATTCATTGCTCAGACTAAGATGAGCACCTCCTCCCACATAAATCAACTCCCAGTGTTATTCCCAGTCCTCTCACTGCTAAAGGGGGCCCTACAGGTGGGACCAGAGTTTTCTTATTTAAACCAAGTGAGGAAAACAGACTTACTTGAAAAGGTAATTTGTTTCAACTTTCCTGAGCTAAGCAGCATAGACAGAGTTATGTTACACTTGCGAAAGAGAATCTGGAGAGAAGCTGATTTTTGATGATCACTGTGCTTTCAGTCCTAATTTTGTCTTTTAATCATACTGGGCCTAATTTTACATGTGACTCTGTGCAAGTACTAAAGAGTAAGTACATTATTCCAGATAGGCTGTCAAAGGCAGATGATACTTCTAAGCAGAGATGAGATTCTCTTTGGGATCCTTTTGTGAGTGCCTGCAAGGTGGGTGTCTCTCCTGTATCAGCCTCAGGGATGCTGCTTGTGGTTCTCAACACATGAAGCCAGGCAACAGGAGAGAGCTGGGACTTGGACTGCTTGTACTGTCTCTCATTGGTAGAATGATGGCACTAAGAGTTATGATGCTAGTTTTACCTTTACCTCCCTTTACCTATCTGTGCCACACACAGTTACTCATTTAGCAAATAGGCCATAGAAGGGTTTGGGATGCTTTTCATGTGTTATTGATGCCTTCTGCTTTTCTTTCTGTTGCATTTAATTCCTGTAAGTTCTACTTCAGCAAGTATGCAGTGCATGGTATTTTTCATTAACTTGAGATGCAGATGAATTTGTTTGGTAAACTTCTGAAATGTCTCTTCACAAGGTAAAATAAAAGAATCTTTATAACCATCATTAAGTGTCTTCACCACAATATTTACTACTGCAATCATAACAAAGAAAATGAGTGTTTAGGCAGGGGGAAAAAAAGAAAAAAGCTTCCTTAAAAAGACACAGGGTATTGTTGTTTTCTTGCAAAGTATAAAATTCCTCAAAAATTACATGGTGTCACACACCCTGCCATAGCCTATGAAAAAATGCCTTTAGTTTTATTAGGGAAATTACACTGTGTTAACTCTTTCTGTCTTTAAAGGCATGTCTCTGCAATGCATAGTAAAGCTCCGTCCAGAGAGATGTGTGCCATGTGCATGGCACAGACTAACACTGTGTGGAGATACTCACTCTGGAAAGACTGGCTCAGATCATTTCATCAGCGTGGGCAAAGCCTGCAGCCCAAGAACTGGAAGCCAGACTGCTCCTGGCCTGGGAAGGAGAGAGCTCTGGATAATGGGGAAACCTCTAGGGGAACCTTGCTGTTGCTGCTGGAGGAATGGAAACATGGCAATAGTGAAGGAGGCAGCAAGGATGATGCATGTCTTTGATGCCTTTCTCAGAAACATCAGCCAACTCAGGGTTTTTTGTTGTGTGGCATAAGAAAGGTAGGCAACAGAGTAACTCTCAATGAAGCAAGAAACTGCTTGACTTCTCTGCTCTTTATCATCTGATTTCCTAAAACCTGCCTGCAGCAGGACCTGCTAACTCCAAGTACAGGTCTCCACCAACAGGCCATCCTTCTAGTGTTGAGATAGCCTGGCCATTGCATCTAGGGATTTGTGCACCACATATCCCTGCATAGGGCAGACCTTCTCTGATACTCCAAAACCATGCATTTTCAACCACAAGCACAAAAAAGACCTCATTGTGAGCTTGGTGTTCAAAATGGGAAACCTAAAACTATCCTCCTAAGAAATGTTAAAAAAATAGACCTGAGAGTGTGGGACCTCAATAGCACTAACACTACTAAAAACTGCCCTAAGACAAAATTATATGAGACGACAAAGCAGAAAACACAAGGACTGTGACTTCAAATATGTCTGTAACTCTTAGAGATTTTATTACGTTAGTGAGCACCCTCTTGTAGATATTTGCTAGTCTTTCAAATAGCTAAAACATCAGGTCAGATGTTTTGTGGCTACACTGTCACAAAACAACAATTTCCAAACTTTTTCACCAAACAGTTTAACTTTTTCAGGACAATGTCCCCTTTTGCTGGTATTTAGCTGGACAAGTACTCTTTCCCACATAAAAGACATGGGTGATCACTGCCTGTTTGAATTCCCATGTTGAGGGTGCCTTTCAAAAAGTATAGGTGAAAAAAACATTGTGCTGATTTATTGTCAGATCTGTGAAAAATAAGGGAGGAAAGCACAAATGAGGTGTTCCTGCTTAGAGCAAGAAATGTGGTTGCAAAAATCAGCCCCGCTTTGCATACAAAGGAATGACCTTCTGCTTAAAAGGCCATGTAGCATATAGAGGTTTGAGGATATAAAGGAAGCCATTTGTAAAGGAAGACATGATTTCTGCATCAAATATTTTCTTTGAAGGTGTCTTTGTGGTAATACTCATAGATTCAAATAGCATTAGTTGAAGTCTAATATCCATGGCAAAGGAGTGTGGGGCAATAAACTGCTGTTTTGAGTCACTGAAGATAGTCTGAAGCTGACATATTCAGTACATACATAGCCATTGACTGTGATTGAAATAGAGTGTAATGGAAAAGATCCTCAGGACCATCTCCTTGCTTCTCAGTGTAGCCTTGGGCAGTGGTAGAGAAATCAGAAATAATAGGCACAAAATATAAAATAATTGAGTGACTGTGGTAAGACTATCAGAAACAAACTATGTCATGGCAGTGTTGTTCTCCAGTCTGTCAGCTTCATCATTCAACAGCAAGACCTATTCCATGCAGAAAACCTAAATAAAAATATTTATTAAAAATGCAGAACTTGATAAAAATACAAAGAGTCATTAGATTCAAGGTTTTTGTGTCTGTTCTAACCAGTACATTCCAACATTTTGCACAGTTCCTTACTTACTTCATAAATCCCATGCTCACAGGCACTCCATAACAAAAGAACTTAAGACCTAATGTCTTTGGTTCAAGAGGCCTGTGAGGCAGATAGTCTCAAAATTTTTATGTATGAAGAACAAGAATGAAAAGAGTGCTGCTATATCTTAACATCATTCAATATCTAATTTTAAATATTGAGTGACTGCATGCTAAAGGCAGAATTGAAAAAATCTGATCAAAACTGGATCTGCTATTAAACCTCTCTCTTTGTTAAGGACATGCAGATAGGAACTCATCTGCTGACAGAAGGAACTTAGTCACTGACTATGAAAAACAATGAGTGCAGCTTACCAAAAAAATGTCTGATCTAAGTCATTAGCTAAAGAGGTCATTGTAGGAAAAAATGTTAAAGTGTGTTATCAAGAAATCACTGAAATTTAAAATAAGCAATTACTGGAAAACATCCAGTGAAAGGCAGAATAATTCTCCTAGTTGTCAGGGACTTCTGCTACTCACACCAGCCTTCTAGGCCTCTATTTTAATACTTTTTCAAAGAAAGTCATTGTAAGACCACGAAGGCTCATGAAGATGACTAAAAGCATAATAGAATGATTTGCAGTTTGCCTTCAATTTTTCATCCTTCAAGGGTTTCTCAGAATTTCTCTCTAATCTTTAGGACTAGAAGTTGGTTTGGGGATTTATTTTTTCTCTCTTTGACATCTCTAAAGCTGGGTATCTAAGTCTGCCCTTATCATCCTTAGTTCTCTTTATAGTCAAGGAGGGGTAAAAGGCACTTCCAGAGGGGATTTACTCCAACTTAAGAGAAGTGTCTAAGTTGTGTGAAATAAATTTCTTCTGTGAAGACTGCTCCTCTTTATCTTCTCTATCTGTAGATGAAACCAGGTATAAGTGGTGTAGACTTTAGCATCTGTGTGTGGGACATCTACAGTCAGATGAAATGAATCTGAGCTTGTAAGAGAAATATTTGTTTCATGGCCAGCTGAAGTTACTAAACAACATGTTACTTTGGGCACCTGGTGGTGTCTGGAAATAATAACTACAAACCAGATCACAAAACCTGGCTGCTACTATTTGGATTGTTAATTCCATCATTTTCTGGTCATTACTTTTGACCAACATCTCTATTTTTGCCATGATTTTGGGTAACCATAGCTTCCAAACCAGTGTTTTATTAGGGATGGCTGGCATCTCCCTCTTGTCTTTTTCTGAACACTTGATTGAGTGGATTACTTTAGATTTACATCTGTTCTATATTTTTTATAAAAAAGAAATACTTCACAATGAAGATGGAGATTATTTTTTTTTTAAATGAAAGGATATGGTTAATATTAATGATAAGCATTAATAAATTCAGTCAGCTCCTGTGCAACGGACAAAATGCTCTTGGCATCCCTGCAAGAAACAAAGCAGAACAATTATGAGTCATCAAATGTATTTGTCAGAGGATTTTGTGTGGTAAAAAAAAAGCCTGTTCATGTTAGCATAGTGCTGAAAGACAAGGAGTGAATTATAGCTTGGAAAGTGATGGGATAGATATAAAATCCAAGGGTCCAGAGGCCAACTGACTATATAGGCTCAGCTGGAGACAGAAAATACATGTTATGTATTTTTTCAATGGATTCTTCCATTTATCCTGTTAAGAAGTAGTGACTCCCCAAATCAAATGTGAGTTAGGCTAGAATTTTAATCGTACTGGAAACGTTGCCTCTGCAATTGGTATTTGAAGCTCTCCTAACTGATAGTTATGCTATTTGTTCTACTGTGAATGCAGAGAACCAGCAACACAGAAACAGGAGCTGTGGATAACAGGACAAGCACAGCGGCACTCAGGCAACTACATGAGAAGGGTATTGCTTCTGATGAAGTGAAACATAGGTGTCCTTCCTTCATGGGTCCTGGTGTTAAGGGGACTAACTCCTGGACCTGTTCTGATAATGTAGAGTTTACAGCAGCATTCTCATAATCTTAAATTTCTTTTGTACTGTTGTCATTGCTGAAAGAGTGCTTTGACAGGTACCTCCAGGGGTACAGGCAGATAAGAATCTGTCTGTTGGCATTCTAATATTAATGACTGGGAGTAATATAGAAAAAGTACATATTTTTTATGGTAGAACAGAAGAGCTTTAATTACTCCTTTTTCATGTTTTTGAGGAAAAGAAGCGTGGCTGCTACTGGAGAGTTTTAATTTTGTTACAATGAAGACATGAGATAGACACAAAACATAGTTTTATATTCACCCTCAGGGTTTGATTTTAAGATAATTAATGAAGACTTTGAAAACTTGTGGGTTGACATTGAACTTCAGATAAGAAGGAACTGATACTCTTATTATTTAACTCCATTTGTAGGCTTGTAGATTTTCAGGAATCTTTAATCAATGTTACACTGCAAGTTTCAAGATTTTATGTTTATATTCTGTATCATAGGGGAAAATTAATTTTTATAATAAAACAGTTTTGTCTCTACAAGAATAAATTTTTATAGATCCATTCTAAAATTAAAGCGAATAGCTTCAAGAAAAAAATAAGAACTTACAGATTGCATGCTTATGAAGGCTGAGATTCAGCTTTCTGCAAGTGCTTGTGCTAGATCCTCTGGGTAAGTCCTTGACATAAACCTTTCATAAGATTTCAGACCTTCTGCAATGAAAGAGAATTTCAAGGAAATGTATGAAACATCCAGTTTGATACAGGAATATTTTCTTGTTGCAGTACTTTGCAGAACTTCTTTCTTTTTTAGTAAAGGAAGGCCAAATAATTGAGCTTAATTTTATATCCAAACTAATTACTGAATGTCATGTGCACTGAAGTTTCTCATGCCTACAAAAGAGGAAAGAAAAACCAAAGTGGGAAGAATTGTGGTATTTGCAGATACTTCTATCCCAGGAGCTGTCTGTCCTTGGTTTGGTCAGAGCAGGGTACCTGGAAGAGCCTCACTGGTCAGTGACCCCAGGTCTTCAGGGCAGGCAGCTCTGTGGATGTTAGGCACAGACTATCCTTTCAGCTCTAATGTCATGGCACGCAGTCAAAGGTGTTCCATGGCTGGGATAATCCTGGCTAAGATTTATGTTGCCCATGGAGACTAGCTATGGGAAAACGGAATTGTCACAGAACCAGTGTGGTGAGAAGTGCCACTGCACTGTATTAAACCAAAGATACCTAAAGGTATGCTATTAGTCAGGCATTCACAGATGCTTGATACATACATTTTAAAAAATTATCCATAGTTAGTTCCAGCGTTCACTAGTAACATTCCCTGCAGATCTGAACACGAAGAAAATGGGTTCTTTATGTTGTATAAAAGGGATTTCTATGTTATTTCTTAGTTTGACCTTCATTCTCCAACAGTTTCATTGACATGACTAAGAATATGCAAATATATGAAAAAGGTAATTCTAGGCTTATAGTTATGTAATTAAATAAGCCTAATAATACATTGGCTTATAATATGACTTCCCTTGCTACACAAATTTCTATTTTGGTTTCCCTGGTTAGATATACCACTATGTTTAGTAACTAGTTTATGAGGGAAATAGTTCTCCCCATTAGTCTTTTAAATAACATTACAGTGATTAAAATTTATTTAATAAGAAAACACATGCATAGATGGTGCTTTACAAAAACTCATCAAAGAGGCAGTCACCTGGAAGTCTCTGGGTTAGTTACTTCAAATATGAAAATATTTTACTGTTCTCTATGCCCTGCCTTGTCATTTGCACCTATGAAAATATACAATGAATTAACATGTTGTTATGTTGTAAATGGAATTAAAATGTATGGTTGTTATTATATTTTCTAATCCATTGAATCTGATTTGCTATTTCTAAGCATTTTATATTACGTTCCAGTTATGCAAGCTGTGTAAGAGTGCCACCAAACTTGAATTCTCCCACTGGGATGGAGGTTGGATACAAGTGGACATTGCCAGTGAAAGGCTGGAGTGACAATAAGCTGGGGACTGCCACATCCCACTTGGGGGGACCTTCCGCCCTTTCACAAGAAGACTGGATGAAAAGCTCATGAAACAGATCCTAAATAATTTTTCTTCAGCCCTATGTAAGAAAATAAACTGATCTGAATTTCACCTTCTCTTTAGTAAACCTGTATGAACTCTGAAGCTGTTTTATAGCTTTTCATGTGAGTGGTTGGATGGATGAGTAATGTGGTGGCCACAACAGCCAAAATTCACAAGTATTGTGTTAACACTGTACTTTCATGTTCAGATTTAACTACCTCCATAGAACGGGAATACACGCCATGTAATCTGATCTGATTTTGCTTCTGTTAATGACAGTGTAAGTTCAGAGACACAGAGGTACTCTTTGTTTAAACTGGTGTCTGGCAAGAATCTGCCTTTGATTCTACATTCATAAATTAGAATTTCAATAAAGACTAAAACTTTTTTTTGTAATATTTTCAAAGGTAAAGAAAACTCCAATATGACTAAATATATGCAAAGCAGCAATTTTTAATACCTTATAAGCAGTCAGGTGTATCAAAAACAATGCTACAAAAATAATGGTTTATCAGACTAATTAAGGCACTTTGAAGTACTTAAAGTTACAAAATGTTTTGGTTCAAATGACTGATATGCACAAATGAGGTACTTCAAAATTTATACCAGCAGGAAGAATACTAAACTTTCCAGTGCAAAAAACTTACTACAATGGGCAGAGATCAGAAATACCTAACTGTTTTTCCAAAGAAATAATGTGTATAAATATACTGCACAATACTACAGTAGTAGCAGATGTGATGTTATCAGGGTTTGACAGCATTTTCACATAAATTATTGTGTAAGCACTGTTAATCATTATGTACAGGTGGTCAGCCACCTGTTTAATTCGGTTTCAAGCTGATTTACGCAGCTTTTAAGGTAAACAACCCCCCCCTCCAAAATTACAGTTTTGCCTGTGTATCAACTAATGTGGACAATTTTATTTCCCTACACTGCCCACCATCCCACAAAGACACAGAGAGAAACTTGCATCTTCCATGCCCCTTTACAGCTTTGTTTTAGCTGCCAAGTTGTAAGAAGTGCTGTTATACAGGTAGTAACAGATGGTTCCAACCCCTCCAGAATGAATTTTTACCGGCTATATGAACAGTGGTGTTTCACTTATGTTTCACCATTGTGTCTCTAGCTCTGTGTTTTTGGTAATACATTACAGAGAATGAAAAAGTCCAGCCCCACTTTACATACTAAAACTCCTCTTCTGCAGGTGTTATGCAACCGGAATGGTTATAATATTCAGTTTCCAGTTATTGCTTGAGTAGTCCTGATACTAAGCACATATAAGCCGTGTAAGATGTTGAGAAATGCCAATGGCTTTGCAGCAAAGTAAAAATGAAGCAGCAATCTCATTGTGCCTGCAGGTGGGAATCCCAGCATCAACATGAGTTCAGTGCACATAGCTATGTTTATGCTAATACAGTAAGGGAAATTAATTCTCACCCTGCTTTTGGACAGATTAGGTCTGCATTTCAGTCTGAGTTTTAACTCCTGTTGTTACCTGATTAAGCCTGTTTTGTACCCTGGGATAGTTTAGAGCTGTCACTGACCTTTTCATTTTTTTATTAATTTTTTTTCTTAACTTGAGTTAAAGATCTAAAATGGACTTCTGACTTCATTACTGCATATCCTCTAGTTGCTTTTAGGTATATCAGCAGTGTTTTTAATTTGTGCCCTGAGTACAGGGGAACACTGTGAGGGAAATTTCAGGGCTATGGCGGAGATCCACATTTCGCGACATCCTCCAGCTTCTATGCTATCTCAGCAGCGCATCTTTAAGCTACTTCCATCACCTCTATTTGCTATCATCCCCAGATTCATCTCTACATTTCCCAGCTCAGGATAGCTGCAACTTGCAGAACATTGTAACTCTCACAGCTCACTTGCTGGCGGGGACTCCAAAGGCCCAAAATATTCCCTTTCTCTCCAGCTTTGAAGACTCCTTCTGGCACTTTTTTCTCCAAATATGTCCAGGATGATAAAAAGTTATCAAATTGGGTTCTGTTCTGATTCCACTCTGTGCCTGTTCACAAGCTGAAGGGTTGTGCTTCTGCTTGTGCAAACTGCTTCTGCTTCTGCTTACATGGGAGTGGTGATTTTGTAGGAGTTAAAGTAACCCCCAGTACAGGCATACAACACACTTTTACACACAACCCTGATGACCATATTAGAACATTATTCAAGCTGCTGAGATCAAGTTTTCTAAAGCTGAAAATGCCAAGATTTTACAAAATGTCCTAATCCTGTACCCTTCTGTGTCAATCCTGTGAAAAACACCACGACAAAGTTTCTTTTCCAGACATTCATTTATTGAGGGTGTCATAATTTATTGACAGAAGATGACATATGTTTCTGTGTGAATTTGATGTTTGGTTTTGTTTTTGTTGGGTTTTTTTGTTTGTTTTTTTTTTTCTGTGTGTGCATATATGTGCAGAATATGCACATAATATGTTCTTATTCTGCAATAATCACTTCAGCAGGATGTAACCCCTGCAGCAGTGCATAAAACCAACAACTAAAGAAGAGTCAAGGCACACTTTCCCTGGTCCCTTATCAAATGTCAAAAACCCGCTGAGGTAGGGAAGGTATAAATGCAACCTCTTAGAAGTTTCAATACCTTTTTCTAATATGGAAGGTTGTATTTGCTGTTGGTCTCTATCAACATACAACAGAAGCTGTGTCCTTCCTTTAGACCTGAATATTGCACTGCTGGTGTAGACTAAAAGAGAAAAGGTCACCCATCATTTCATTTAATGCACTTAGGGGGAAAAAAACCCCAAACTACTTTCTATTCTGTTCTACAGGACCAACCCATGTGTGGAAGGTGATGGGGTGGGTCTTTGGGGAACAGTACGATTCAGGTAAACCTGTGGCCATTTGCAATATAATGTTATTTGGACATGAGCTTTACGTCTCTGCCCATCATCCAACCTACTGGTGTGGCTGGCAGAAAAAGCAGACATGTTTCACAATAGGGGAAGAATATGGCAAGGGGTATGTATGATGGTGTGTACAGAATTACAGGAATTACAGAATTACATAATATTTCATATTCCTTATTTAGGTTATGAAATGAGAATAGAGACAACATATGTTTAGGGAAATACATCCAGTGTTTGGAAAGGAGATGGGCTTATCTGAAAGGCTTTTGCTGCTGTGAAGAAGTGAATGAGTGATGGTGACAAGTATATTTGTCTTCTGTTTGCTTGTCTGGTGTACTGGAGAGTCCCTAAGGATTAAGTCTGCTTGACAGTTTCAGAGTTCATAAGAATTTTTTCATCTCAGTGCACCCAAGGGCCGACTTTGTGTGTCACCTGGATTTTTGGGGTTATTCTCCAGGAAAAAGGTAATAGTATCAATTCATTTACATGGGACTGAACAGAGGTGGATGTGTGGTTTTTTTTTTTGTTTTTGTTTGTTTGGTTTTGGTTTTTTTTGTAAACAGTCTGAAATGAATGAATTTTCCTAGTTAGAACTGGATATAAGCACTGTACTTAGTGTAGAGGTAACAGAGGTGGCCTCTTTTATTGCAAGCTATTAGCCCTATTGAGAGGGTGCAAGATTTGTTTGATTGTACCTGACTATCATCTTCATGTAGTTTACGTTAATGCTTCTCCATCACTGCTCCCTGTCCAAATATTAACATGTGTGTTTACACAATTATAAATACAGGACCACAGAAAACATTCCTGGCAGTGGTCACTTAATGAGGGGACTTATTTAATTGAAATCACGAATCTTAGTAAGTTCCTACTCTGATGTGATCTGACAAAAATGATCATAGAATAAAATTGCTGCTTGCTGATCCCCACCTATCTTACATCTCAACTTGCTGCAAGATTGAGGCAAACTGCACCAATTTGCTGCTCCCAACTGCCTGATAATGGACACTTTGCTGTGCACTCTCCCTTCATTACAGCACAGGTCATGGCTGTTAACAGGGGCTCTTGCCACTTTTGACAGATAGTCACTACCAAGATGAATGGCACTAGCCACATGACCACTTAGTACTATACTTTTCCTCTCTAGCACCTTTGAAGCACTTATATTTTTTAAAAACTCACTTCATCCTTTAACTGTTTATTAACTAGGAGAATCAATAGGAATCTGCTGAAACTGAACTCATGCAATTCTTCTAAACTTAATTGGGTGCATCACTAAGAATACATCTGGACGTTTGTTATGTGCCAGTAGTGAGAGATTCATTTAAGCATTTATTTTAAATTCCTTAAGGACTTTCAGACAATTTGCTCAGTTTTTCTGTATGTACCCTAGTTCCAGGTTTTACAATGATTAAAGGCATCAGAATTGCAAGGACTGAATCAAAGCACTATTTATCTTTGGGGTTTTTTTTCCTTTTTAATGAAAATATTTGTGCTTGAATTTATGGCTTCTTGAAATGTAAAGTATTTCTATTTTCTTTGTTTCTTATGTCTGCTTTTAACACTGCTAGAATTAAGAATGTTCTTTCTAGCAAATTTGTGTTTTACTAACAGACTTGGGAAAGTATACTTCATGCATGCAAATGCCAAGTACTTAATAGCCAAGTTGCTTTGGTGCATTCAGTTAGCTAAGACAAATTGTTTCTGAGATGGTGCCAGGCATAGTCTGAACATATGTATTTTTCGTTACTTCACTGCATTACATGACAGATCAGTAAATAGCATTTACTTTCAAAAACAGTAGGAGTGATTAGACAGAGAAACGTTTTTAAGAACGCATTTATATTTCTATTTTATTTTGCTAATACAATTTTTTTTTAAATATCCCAGGATTCCTAGTTATGGAAATAAAAAGTTAGTTATTTGTATCAACCAGGATGCTATACTCTTCACATACAGTGGTCCAGGGCTGAAGGTCTTACAAAATCTGAAAGTCTTCATGTCTGTGGTCACTGAGTGAAGGGACTTTCTTGAACAAAAACATCAGTTGGTTGGTAAGTGTGTTAGGGGCAGTAGGTGCGCCAGGAATATCAAGACAAATTTTAAGAGCCAGATTTGAAAATTTGGGTGAAACTTCATTACAACTATCATGAAAATTCTCTGGTCAACCTTGAGTTACTGTGCCTAGGTGCAATTTTAAGCTGTAGCACACAAGAAACTGCACTGAGTCTACACACACATGTTGATGAGCCTTTAAGTGAAGTTCAGAAGCACTCAGTTCCCCTAGGCCCTTTGGCAGATGGCTAAAACAGGCAGGTCTGCTAGAGAAGACCAATGTATTATGCAATTTGATGACGATCTGTTTTCTTTTTGTGACATTTTTCTTTTCTTTGTTTAGCCTATGTATGTATCTCTTTCTTATTTCAATTTTGTGTTGGGCTGCCTCTTGTACAACTAATAGGGCCAAGACCTACAAAAAGTGAGTACTGCGAGGCATGCACAGTGAACGAGGCTCCTGTTTTTTTTCTTCTGCTCTCCTTTCTCCAAATCCAAGAGAACCAGCAGAAGGCTGATAACTTAAGGCTTTCTTACCTTAATTCAAGGTATAAAAGTAAGGTTTAGTGGCAGTACATGCTACTCAAGAGCCAGCTACAGTGTAAATGTCTCTCTTTCCTACACAGGCAGTAGGCAATGCTGCTGGGATAAGAGAAGTGGGTATAGAAGAGATGACTCACAAGAGATGGTATCTCACCTTGCTAGGGAACTTCTAGGAAGCCCTCTCAGCCCTGAATGTGAATATTGTTCCCTCCTGTCCAGATCTGCAATTCCAGGATGATGTCCAGAACCTGCTTCTTCCATATTTCTGTTCAGTGTGCCAAAACTACTGTCTGAGTTGTTCCTCACAGGCGAGGTGATGTTTTTTGTTGCCTTTGGTAGAGAATTGTGGAGAATTGATATCTTCTGTCTCTTTGGCCTAGATGGCTGATGGATTTTCACACCCTGCTCTGCAGTTTCTTTATCTTCCATGCTGGTCTGTGCACCTCAAATCCCAACTGCTGCTAAAAGGAGAGAGGGATGGGAACATATGTGCCAGACCACATTTTCTGGCTTTAATTACACTAACAAGACCTTTCCTTAAGAATCACCTGCAAAGTTGTGACTCATAAAATCATAGGATGGTTTGGGTTGGAAGGGATGTTAAAGATCATCTAGTTCCAACCCTCCCGCCCCCGCCACAGGCAGGGACACCATCCACTAAAACAAAGCCCCATCCAACCTGGCCTTAATTCCTTTGTATTTTGTTGTAAAAGAAAAGTCTTTACAATGTATGCTTTGAGTCTTTACAATGTATATTTTATATATTTCTTTGTATTAATGCACAGAGGTGTGAAATTCCTTTATTCTATAGGTTAGTAGTATCACTACCAAGTAAAAGAGGCCATTGCTCTAAAGGTAGACCTGTACAATGCCTATTTGTACTTGTATATTTTTGAACATGTAAAAGGGCAATCTGTTTATATAATATTGGTGCTTTAACCAATCATTATGTGGTCTGTGCCACATGGGCTGAGATGGCCAGGATCTCCCTGCTGGTGCTCCACAACACGTCCATAGCACGCAGACGCCCACAGCCACCATTTTGCTTGGCAAGGCCGCACTTTTGTTCTTTCCTGTTTTGTTTCTTTCCTTAATCTGAAATAAATACCACTCAGATGGAAAGCACATGCCTGCTCTGTGTGCATGGAAAAATAGTTATGACAATTATCATGGCTTCGATTAACAGCACCAGTGACCCGGGGGTCGGGCATTTCTCCGACGTCAGTGACCGCGCGGGTTAAGGGCCCCCTGCTCAGCGTCAGGTCTTCAACTCTTTCGGCTGGTCATTAAGAGGCAGAAATGCCAGCTCTCAGGGCCATTATTGATTAATTAATGCAGACTATAAAACACTTTTCACATAGTTTCACTCTATAAAATCTCTGGCAATTGAATAAGGTCTCTGAATTGAAAAAATCACAGAAAAGTTATTTTGTATTTTTTTATTAATTTATCTGCTTAATATGAATACATAATTAATGTTGCACAGTGATTTTAGGGAAAGATCTAATAGAAATAATTACACTGAACTCACAGGCTTCTAGGGTTACAAGAATCTGTCAGTCAGTTTATACACAATTAATGTTTTTCTCTCTGTGTAATTCTTGATCGTTTCACTATGCTTTGCACTTGACAAACAGTCAAATTATGTGGTTACAACTGCTATTAGATTTACATTGCATTGTCTAATTCACTTTGCCTCATGAAATTAGATGAATTATTAAACACATAATCTGTTATTCCCTATTAAAATTAATTGATTTTCACGTCAGTTTAAAACTAATGAATTGTCTAGGGATATTCTCATAAACCTCATCACATAGCAGAAAGATTATTTTATTTCTCATCATTTCTGATAATGATCTTTAGAATATAATAGCTGTATGCCTTCACACAGTCATAAAAATATAATTATTCCAGCACAGATTTTTCAACTCCTTTCACAGTATGACTTCAGCTGTTCTGTGTCCAGAAAAGAAAAAAAAAAAAAGTTTTAGGTTATATGAAAAACAGAACAACTACCTGTAAGTGAAGTTACTTTAGACTGACATGAGTGCAACAAAGACCACAGGCTGGTTCAATTATAATTAAAAAAAAAAAAAATCATAAATTTTCTGAAGACACTTTGCTGACAAAGCAAGCAAGCAAGCAAGCAATTTATTGGGTAAATTGCTGATAAAATGAGGTATTGTCCCCCCCAAATTGAAGCAATATCTTGACAAATTACAAACTAAACAGTGTGCCATGTTAAAGTGAAGCAAACTATGAGCAGTACATTCTGAGGCATGTTAGTCCTCAGACTATTAGTATTTCAGGGTGTGGTCCAGCTGTGTCTGAATTTTACAATTTATTTGACTAATTAATTATTTTATTCAGATGTCCTCCCCTCATTTTGCCTCTCTCCCCAATTTATTTTCTAGCTTGGTTACTTTAATGTTGTTGAATTCAGCTGCTTCATTTGGTGTATTTGACTTCCTTATATTCCTGTAGATGTCTATAAACCCCCATTCAGCTCTTTTGTCTGTAAGCAACTCCATTTCTTCATGCAATGCAATTCACCAACTCACTTTTAATACTCCTGATTGCAGTGCTCATCTAAACCAGTGGCACTGGCATCAAACAGTGGCCTCCAGAATGTAGCATTGACACAATAGCTTCCTAGGGTTTTGAGAAAGCTGTTAATTTCACCTTTCAGCCAAGATAAAGCACTTGCAAAACTGAAGCCGTCCAACAGTGTTCCACAACATTAAAGTTCCTATGATTTTGGTTGAATAGACTTTCTCTTATTTATTTATTTCTACAGCTCATTCCCGTTTTATGCATATGATTGTTATTTACCAGGAAACAAACATTATTTATGCCCTGCATTTTAAAATCTTGAAAGATTATGTGTTCCCTGACTTCTTTCTAACTCTGACTTCTAATGCATTCTTTGACTTTTCTTTCTTTCAAGTCTCAGAGAAATAATTTCAAACAAGTCCAATTATGCTTCCTTTAAACATGACTCTGTTTTTCACTTCTATTGAAAAACATGCAATGGCATGATGAAAATAAAAAATGTTTGAAGGAACAAAATAGTGTTTTGCAATTGTTTTCATAGACTTATCATGCATAAGCTTACAAATATGTCTAAATAATATTTATAGCATAATTTTAAGCAGTTTGCAAATCTTATTGAATTTTACCCTGCATTAGCAGTCTGAACTTCTAGGAATTTGCATTCAAACAAAGAGAAGTTACAGTATTTTTAGAAATGTTTGGCTGAATATATGAAGAACAATGCAATGGCAGCATGAAAATGGCTCTAGGTAATCTGTATACTGATATCCAAACTAAGATTTTGTTTACACAGTTCTCTCAGACTGCTGAAAAGGTACATAGGGTCAAGGGGGACTGATTGTTCCTCCTAAAGCAAATTTGTCTGATTTTTTCACCATAATTCATAATTTCATTTGTGGTGGTAAGTCTACTCTCCATTGTCTCATCTTTACTGAAAGTCACACTGTAACTTGTTGACATTTTGTCTTGTGGTCTTGCAGAAGTGTTTCATCTGTGTGCTCCGATCTGCATTGTCCTGAACAAGCACATCTGGAGACTGACTTGTTAAAGACCTTAAAAAATAAGACCAAAGACCTGACATGGTATTGTGTCCAAAGAAGAAACCACTTGCCCTACTCTTTACTTTCTGTTTTCCCCAGTATCAGCTACATCTTGCTGATGTCTTTCCTATTTCTTCACGTGGGTGCTAACTCCTCATATGCAGTGTGTCTCATTACCAGGCTCCTGTAAGACATAATTGGCAGATTGCTGTCAGGAAGCTCTGTCATGTCTCTCCACAATGGTGTGTGGTTTCCTGTGTTCACTGAAGCAGAGCAGGGACAAGGCTCACATGCATGAGAGGGGTTCCTGTGGGGTTTTCAAGGCTTCTTTTTCCACACACTGCACTTTTTCTCTCCAGTTAGACATAGTAAAACAGATGCAATGTGTCAGGTGCTCCAATGGTCTTGAAGACAGAAGCCAGTAGTGGTTTGCAGGTAAAACATGAGGTGAGGAGGTGAGTCACCACAGAGGTGACTTACATAACCAGAGCTACTTCTACTCTGCACTCTTTCTTACAGCTGAGTGGCAGCCGCTCTCTTAGGCTTCATTGAAGCCTAAGAGATTTGTGTCTCAAAACAGGGACAAAAAGCTTTCCACAGGACCTCAGACCTTCTGGAAGATGGATTAGGCCAGTGAAGGTGTTTGGTCCTTGCTGACTCCATTTTATTTGGACTTAATCTCTTTGCAAACAGTGGGACTAGCTCAAGGTGTCATGTGAGATCTTTCCCTAGACTGAGCCCTATGCGAGAAAGCATCCACTGGACCTGACTCACGAGTCCGCAGAGCCAGGGCAGAGTGTGGTTGTCCCTGGGCTTGTAAGAGATAAAGGGTGTCACTTAAAAGGTTGATGTCCCTTCCCAGGAAATAGACATGAGGGAGAGGAGGGGCTCAAGAAGTGGCCTGAAACCTTCATTTGTAGGAGGGAGAAGGACTGCCCTGACTGACCCTGTGGAGCCTTCCCAAAACCAAATTTAGTGATAGCAACACAATCACAATTCACCTGTGAAAAACCCACCAGTCTCTATAGTGAAATGAGGCATTTTTATAGCTGCAGAGTAGGGAGGATATACCCACCTAATAAAACCATTAAAAGAAGCTTCCCCAGGTCAACACAGTAAAATGTAGCTTGTCTGTTTTCAAGGCCCAAATAACTCGCTTGGTGTTATTAGAGAAAATTAAAATTCTACCTACCTAGTAGCATTCCAACAGCAACAAATCTTCAGGGAAATATGTCTGTGTGAAACATACCATGGAAAATGTGTTTATTACTACACCCTTGTATTTATTAAGAACACTATAAAAACCTCACCTCATATCAGCAAGTTTTATCTTTATTTTTCTATAATAATGCATAGCTTTCCAATCTTTATGATCAAAAAGAAAGACATCCTTTCAATTATTTATTATTTATTTGGTAAGTATGTGTACAATAAATTCAAGAAGGTATTTAATAGAAGATTACTATTATTATTTATTATTTGCATTGCTTTAGTTCTTAGTACAATGATTATTTTCCAAACTGTAAATGAGAAATGAAATCTCCTTTTAAATTTCAACAGTTTCATCAGACCAGTTTATACAAATTCTTCTTTAATTATACTGGAAAACAAAGAAAAGTCATATGTATATCTTGAATCCCTCTATTGACTTCAATATTCAGTACAAAGTTCATGAGGATGGTGTAAACAACAAAAGGTTGTTTAAGAAAGACAGAGTATAAAATTAAATGAAATACTTGGAAACCAGGATAGAGGTACTGAAAGACAGATGCCTGTTTGGGACCATTTTTTCTCTCTTATGTAAGCTGTATCAAAAGGTTTAGTGTCACTTTGTGTTCAAAATGCTATGCAGAAATTTATCATAGTGGTAGTTTCAGTGACTGCTGAGGTGATTCCTACAAGAATGTGAATCTATTGTATTAATGTGAGACTTTTCTTTCAAGCTATTGAAGTAGAAATTTAATCTGTTCCTTAACTTTACAAATCAAATCCTTTTATTTGTTAGGATGGAGTCAAATACCATCATTTCTCTAAATGCACAGTGTAACCAGTTTGTCAAGAAGTGGTAGCATGGTGGCAAATAAACTTTTATATCAGGCAACTTCAAATGAAAATTCTCCAGCAGTGAATATTCAAGTGCTAAACAATGAGGAGCAGGCTGAATGTTTGCTTTGATGTCAATAACAATATATAAAAGAAAACAAATATAAAACTTTAAAACCTTACAGATGTAAAAATATATGTACTTTGCTGTCATATCCAATTGCCAAAGTAAAAAAAAAAAAAACCAAAAAAAACTCCATACACACCCAAATGCATAAACTTGCAAAGAGAACAAAGACTGCTATAAATATTCCAAGAAGCCAATAAAAAAACTAGGAGTGGTTAGTTCTCTTGTGTAATGGGCTGCCATAAAAGCTTTTATTGTTAAGGGAGTTTCTTTACTAAGAGCTGTATGAAGAAAACTGAATGAATGTGAAAAATTGCATGCAATAACCTGAACTGAAAGATGATTATCAACCTCTGAGTTCTGTGCTTTTGAGTGGGTACTGCTGTTAGAAGATTGCCGTTGTGGTTAAAGAAAAGCTTGTTTTGTACTACTATCCCTCCTCCAGGTGTACAGAGAGTCACTGTGTTCTTCTCCAGTGCCTTTGTCTGTCCATATTAAATGTCATTTTTTAAAATTGAAGGGCCTGATCCTGCATTTTTGCTTTCAGAAGGCATTTTTCCTGCGCACTGGAACATTTCTCTTGAAGTATGTTTTAGGATTTAAGGGTCTGATGGCCCGATCCTGGAAGGAGAAGCAATCGTGATTCACTCTACCAGTTATGTTGCACTGAACCAAGGAGACTGTTAGCCCGCAGGCCAGAGTTCATAAGTGGAGCTTGACCTAAAACCACAGAAATTCCCTTGACACAGATGACTGCTGAATCCACCACTTCCCAGGAATAAAAACAGGTTTTCTTTCTATGTCTGTTGATTTAGTTTTTTGGGTTTTTTACTTAGTGAGGTATTTACAAGTACACCAAATGCACACATTGGTAAAAATCAAACCCCCTGAAAGCTGCTTCTCTTACAGCTGCAAAAGAGGAAAGTAAAAGTCATGGTTATTTCTATACTTCACTATATGGGAGGTGCTCTGAATGCTGTGCTAATTAGGACCTTATCAGTAGCTAAATGAAAAGGCAGGTATCATGTGCATTCCATGTCACTTCAAAGGGAGCTCCAAACTCTGAACATTTACAACATCAGACTTTGAGATATTGCCATTTTACAGAATATATTTCTGCCTTTGATTTCCAGCTTTTTTTTTTTTTTTTTTTCTTCCCAGCACTTACCAAAAACAAAAAGAGCAGAAGATGACTGCAAATCAGGAACCCATTAGATACACCTGCTCAGAATTTCCATGAAAATGGTAAGACATCATATATGGGCCCTCTCTTTCACAGTTTCATGTGCATTCATAATTCTTTATCGTTCCTGCTGACATTTGCAGAGACCAAGTCAAAGAGAAAAGCGCATCAGCGCTACTGCTTCTCTTTCTGTTCTGTTTCCAAGGAGTAAGATAGTTTGAAAGAAAAATTGAATGGGAGACACTATTCAATCTTGTGCTAAATCATCATGATGGAAAGTGAAAGCATAGAAATTGAACATGCTTTCGTAAACAAGAACCAGATTGTCCTAGATTTGCTCAAATTTGCTTTCTTTTTCCTACAAAACTCTAAGAACTGGTACACTGTGTTAATATAATTTTAAGTAATATTGATGTTCATAAATTTAATTTATCCTAATAAAAGCACCATTCAAACTCTCCGAAGCACTAGCCTGATTTCAACATTAGGAGACCACAAAGAAATTTTAGCTAATTCTCCCTACCAGACACTATTCATCATACAAATAAGTTTTGCATTGGCCATTAGGATAATCTTGTCAGTGGTTAACAGATCAATGCTGCTGACAGTGTACCTGGAACACAAGAGGGGAAATGCTGTGCCACAACAGGAACCTATTCCAGTGACGGGAGGCTCTTCTGAGGAGCATCTAGCAGGAAATCATCTCTCCCCAAGAAGAAAACATCTCTTTGACTGCATAAATGCCCCTTGGGGAGAGAGTATGCTGGTTTCAGACCACTTGATTACCTAGATATATTTTCTGTTAAACAGCCATAAATTGTACAAACCTCAGACTCTCCGAAAGAAAATATTTCCCACACAGTCCATACTTCTCTTTACCTGTAGCCGCTTTTGGAGGAGATTCAGTGACTATAATCATGTACTCCAGGCAATTTTAACACCTTCAAAAAAGAGCAGCAGATTGGCTCTTCAAGTAGCATGTGCGATTTGTACCTAGGAGATTAAGGTTATTGTCTGATCTGCCTTTTGCCTATAAATCTCACTGGATCTCACTGGGAGAACAGGTTGCACATGTCAGGTTGAAACGAGCCCTTTTTGGTACTTAGTGTCTGGAAGGTCTCTGAGACCACATCTCCAGAGGGGATAGAGGGCACCTAAAAGGGAGTGCTTGGTCAGGTGTATTAGACCCACCCAAATTTGTCACTTTCACTGGAGATGTCCCTGGTGAAGGCTAACCTTGATAGGGAAATCAATCATATTTGCTTCCTTCAGCTCTGGACATACAAACAGTTGGTACAACCATTAGGCTGAGAACAGAATACTGGGAGGACAAGTGTTAATAGAATACATGTTCCCAGCAAAACGTGACTGGTAGTGATATGACTGGAGGCTAAAATCACTCCCAGGCATGGTTTGTCATGCCTTTCCATCACCTCTGACCTCTGCAGATCCAATCCAAGCTACTTTCTATCATTTGCACAGTATAACTGCTACAAATTCCAGTTAAGTAAACACATAACTTGTTTGCAGAATTTCCAGGTGAAACGATGTTCTGTTTCTCTCGCTGACATTTGTCTTGTTGAGATAGTATGTTGCTGCGGACCAGCTGCAAGAACCTGGGCATGTTCCAGCCAGAGGAACTCTTCTTAACATCTCACTGAGCTGGAAATACAGAAGGTTATTCTTGCAGACCTAGGAGCAGCTCTGTGGCAATGGTTGCATAGCTTTCTTGGGACAAAAAACCTCAACTCTTGAAATTCCCTGCAGTATACTTAAAGAAATTTATAAGGTAAGTTAAATCATGATTTTGCTAAAAGTAGTTGTGCACATGAATCCACCCATAACACTACCAATATCATGGATGTCCTTGGAAAGTATCACCATCTCAAAGCATTGCAGAACTGTGTAATTTGGCTCCCCAAAACTGTAAAGTACATCTCATTCTCACCCTTACATTCCTGAGCATTGACTTACTGCTTTTCAGTGAGCAGTTTAAACTACTTGTAAAGCAACAGTGTTAACTAACGAGGTACTATGTTGTCATTTCCCCAGGAAATCAAGCGGATTCTTGGAAGACCCCATAAAAAAATACTTGCTGATTTAGGGAACAGTTATGGCTAACAAAAGAAAACACCTAAAAGGCCAGTGCTGCAGCATCATTCAGGGAAACTTCCATTGCAATTAATGAAAGTTTTGTTTGAGAAATGACTTAATATTGGATCTGTAGAGACATAATTAAGGAAAAAGGCGTTATCATGTTGGGCTACACGTGGTCACTTGTAGAGCAACAATAGAATATTTTGTTCATAATGAGAGCTTATTGAGTTTGGTTGCCTTAAGTTTTCAGCTTCTAATTATGGTCTGTAGAAGACAATAGAGACTGCTTAAAGTAATAAGAATGCTGCTAAAATTGCTATGGCTGCTGCGGTATTACAAAGACACATGTTGGCTCCCTGTGTATAGTATACATTTAACCTGTCACCAAACACAGAGCATTTTACAGGTAAAATGTAAAGGGATGCATTTAGTAGCTATCAAATGAACATTTTTTGTTATATTTGAGAGTAACTACTTAACTTAAAATGCTACTTTATTAAATTATAAATTAAAGTATGCTACATCAGAAATGCTCACAATTACCTTCTGTCATCATATGAGTCATTCTAATGCAAACTTACAGGTTCCTGGAACATAATGAAATTCAAACTTGCATTCTTAGTGCAGTTGCCATGGCCAATTCAGCTGAAAATGAGAATTATAGTGAGAGTGTTTCCTGGTCTTTGACCCCTCTGATAGGATTTTAAAAAGCAGATTTTTTGTAGAGCATTAACCTCATTCCCAAGCAATTCACTTCTCTGAGTAATATGAGAGGTGTTAAAACACTTCAATAAAAGGAGAAGTATTTAAAATTTTATGTTTCAATAGACTGGACATTTAACTTCAAGGATTTCTGGCTGTGTAATGCAACAGACTGACAATAGAACCAACTGTAATAAAATATAATCTCTAGCATATATACGTATTTATCAACATAATGCATTATGACAGGTAAGCAGTAAGAGACAGCCATATTTGACAAGTTACAGTTATATATATTTTGTATTTGTCCCTATTTTACTGTTACCAGCATACAGTAAGAAAGAGGGGAGGAAAAGAGGAAAAAAAGAAAGCTGATGATTCTGGGCAATGAAAGGGAATTTCGTGAGTCCTTATGGCATTCTGTCAACCTTTCTAAGAACTCCTCATCTGTGTCCTATAATCCTACAGCACCAGCTGAAACATCCGGAGCTAAACTGAAATGCATACTTTAAATGTGTTTAAAGCCTTTAATTAGTAGTTTAATTTAATTTGCTTTCATAAGCTTTATAACTTGCACTAAATTATACCCATGGATTCTTGTGAAAGTGAATTCTGCTGAAGTAAATGGGAGTTGTTATTTATATATCCGTACATCTATATCTATCTATATCTATCTATATATATACATGCATATGCACATGTAGATACTGGAAAAAACAATTGAGTCTGAATAATAAACCCCAAATCAAATATTAAAGATTGAATGCTAAATATGAAATATTAAATAATGTATAATGAACCTGCTCAGTTCTAACATTTTAGCTGCACTATGACAGAGGTAAGAATGAGTCAATGCAAATACTGTGTCATTAACTAAATGGACTAAAGTCCTTATTACGAAGTTAGATCCTATCCAGTTTTTGCCCCAATAAACTATATTGGCATTTTGTGGCTTTTGCTTTCTTATTTTTATGCTTTGACAAACAAGCACCAACTTATCACTTAGATGATTTGTCATAGCCTGTACTTTCCAGAGGGTACTAGAAAACACAATGAACTTTCTACAAAAAGTACTGGAGTAATATGGAGGAGTGATCCAACATACAGGAATAGCAGTATTTCATTATCCTAGAAAAGAATACTAAATAGATGAGTAAAAATTTTATGCTGATTGAGGGGAGACTTTTTTGTTTTCAAGTCAAACTGTAAAAATATGATATGTGTCACCTAATGTGGAGGCACTAAGCACATAATCTGGATTTGCAGGCTTTTAAGGCAAAACAATGGCAGAATGTTATTATATTATATGGCTCATCCTGTCAGGTGCTATTATGTGTACATAAAATTATGCATCTGATAGGAATTAATGGAATTTCTCAGAAGGAAACCAGAGTGTGTCTCATTGCTTGCTTGAGATTGGCCCATTATTTGGGAAGATTATCTTTTTTTAATCTCAGCATGTTCAGTGTCCCTGATGCTCCCTTTTGACTTACTGGTAAATATCTACCAATCCATGAGTTTGATATTACAATGCACTAATTGCATTGTTATATCAAATATAACAATTTTAAAACAATAAGACAAACTCTCAACATTTTTTTCCTGGGGGGCACAGCAGATGTCATAGAAGGTGCACCTCATGAAATCGTGGAGCCACAGCTACAAACCAAGCTGCAGATGTTTTCTTTGGGAAAGCCAGACAAATTCATGGAAGTAGCTCCTCCAGAAGTAAGTAAAAGGGCACAAGGGAGCTGTGTGCACCTCAGAAGAAGATACCTCTTCCTAAAGTGTAGGGCTTGGGTCACTTAGTGAAATGAATGTCAGAAGTATCTTTACAATAGCAACACACAAGAGAGCTAATCCCAAGAGAAGGTACCCAAATGCTGCTGCTATTGAAGAACCAAAGCATGTTAACTCTTGTGGATTGACTCCAATCTTAACATGAGCATCTGTAATTTCCATTAGATGGATCTGAACCCCTTCACTCCCTGTGATGTGCTGTGCAATGGGTCCACTGAGGTGCATCTATCATAAGTGTTGCTTCTCCTTTCTGCAGGTGAAAGCACTGGAAAAAAAACTAAAAAAAAAAACCCATATCAAAAGTGTTAAGCATGGAATTGCTATGTAAAAGCATTATTACTTTCTCTATGCTACTGGAGAATACAAAACATCAGTTGGAGAACAGGTTTACAACAGAATGACAACTACTCAATAATGTGTATTTTTTGAGACACATATCTCTTTTGGAAAAGAAGAGAATTTAACTTAATTGACACTTTTGCAAGCAATAGTTGCTTCCTTTTCAAGCATTCACCTTGCTCAGAAAAAAAAATTGAAATGCAGCCCAAGATGTAAAATATTGATGTTGCATTATTCAAACAAGAAAGCTTTGGTATGTATCTCTTTTGTTTAATCATGCTAAAAGCAGAAGTGCACGGGGCATAAATGACAGAACAATAGGGCTCTTATGTGTTTAAATGACATCAGACTCACAATGCAGAGCAGAAAATAAAACGCCTCTAAACCTAATATTTCCTAAAATACCACAGACACATAGAAAGATTAGAGTTTATTAACATGATCCTGTAGTGTTTTGGTTTTAATTTTATTAATGGAAATATTTTTAAGAATGATGTTACTTTTATATGTGCTAATGTACACAGAATAGTTGTCTATATGTTAAGATTGTCAACTTAAACATTTAAAGCTAGGGAAGTCCTCTGGAATCTTCATTTGGCCCACTTTAATTTCTCCACTAAAAACCCAATCACCAATTATATGATCATTCACTGTATTTGCCATTAGCCTTCTGGCTCTTTCAGGACAGAGAATGGACAATGGTCACTTAACAAAGCACTATTCAGCATTACATTTCATCTCTATTCAGCACGTGGCCTTATGACATGTTTATTGTATTCCTTGCTCTGAATATCAAACTGTTAATATTATCCTCTTTTTCTTTTCTTTTTCTTTTTTTTTTTTTTTTTTATTGTACTCCTCACTGCAATATTTCACTGCTTCACAAATGACATTGAATTTATCTTACAATGCTCTTGTGATGCAGGTTGACTTTTTTCTGTATTACAAATGAAGAACAGGTATTTATTTGGCATAAAGACTCTGATATTAAAAGTCCGGTCTGAGATTCCTATAGTCTGATTTTTCACAAAGTTTCTTAATTCATAATTTTGAACAAGTCTGCGTTGTTTAAGTGCATGTATTTCCTAAAGTGCTAATATTTGAGTACTGCCAACACTTTCTAAAACTGATCTTAAAGTGTTATTTGCATCGTTTATAAGAAAAACTATTTAAAATCAGAATTTAAACACAAGATAAAATTTTTTTACTGTGAGTGTGATTGCACATTTTAATAGGTTTCAGAGAGAGATTGTGGACTCTCCATCCTTCAAATGTGATATCCAAAACCCAGCTGGGCAAGATGCTTGCTAATGCTCTTTGGCTGACCCTGCTCTGAGCAGGGATTGGACTAGATGATCTCCAGAAGCGCCTTCCAGCCTCATCTACTCTCTGGTTCTGGGATTCTGTGAGGTTTTAGCTGTGATAACTGCAAACAATTATAAAAGAGAAGAAACTGAAAAGTACAGACAGCATGTTATTTGTGCTTAGCTCAAATTCATTAAAATCCTTTATGCTTTGTTTCAATCAAGATAATGTCAGCATAAATTTAAATTAATGAAAAATGTACAGCTGTGTTTAATCAAACATTATTATTATTCCATATCCATTTCTCTTAGATTTAGTACAAAGATTGAGAAATGAAGCTAAATATTTTCACGTGTTAAAAGGCACCCTCAGAGAAAGGGAAACAACTAGTTTAAGATCATGGAATTTAGCAGCTGAATAAAATAAGTGGTTCCAGTGCAAATTAAAGAAAATTTATGGAAATAGTATTAATTGCATGATTTAATCTAGGAAAGCAGATTATTAGAATTTAGAAAACATAATTATACTTAACTATGTATGCCCTGTGTTTCTTTGTTTAATTTCAAATTACCTCTTTTTGTAACATAACAGATTGAAAAATAAAAATTATTATTAATACAATAAAACTTTCAGTAAGTGTATGTTGGAGCATAATGCATAACATTTGAAGATTCTGTAGCTCAAGGCAGACACCTAAACAAGCAGGTGTGATACAGAAGGACTTGCCTACCTCTTCACTGTCTCAGTGATAAGAGAGATCAGGTAAGGACCCACATAGCAACTGCACCAACTCTCACTCATTGAGGGACAGGGGACCACCTTACAGTGTTAGATCACAGAACAGAAAGTACTTTCCTACTCAGTATTACCTGATGGGATCAGGACTCTGTGAAATGGGGTGGGGACTCTACACAGTGAGACTGGGGTTCTGTGCAAGGCATTGGGAAATAATGGGATGTGCAGCTAAAGAGTCCAAACTGGATATTGCAATTGGAAGACAGGAATAACAGAGGAGCTGAAGACCCCTTAGCAGCTAATGCACAACCAAACATCCCTTACTATACAGGTGTCTTCCCATAAAACTACTTTCTAAAAGCTTTTGGACAGTAGCATAGTGTCTTAGCTCTTGCAGTGTGGTGCATCATGGTTCTAAAGATCTTGTATAGATTCCTCCATTGATGCTCGCTGGGAACAATTTTAGACACCAAAATTTGAAAACGCTGTCCTAAGCCCTGAATATTGGTGTGATTCTTTTAGCATTAAGAGAGTCCAAATGAAACCAAGCTGGAGTCTGCAAAAGACAGAGATGACTGTAAAATTTTCTTTGTTCTCAAGAGGGTACATCCCACACTGTGCCACCTTTTAGGTCAGGATAAAAATTCAGTTTAAATAGTCAGTCAATGTGATTTAAAACTAGCCACACCTGAGAGGCTTTATCTCTTACACTGAATAAGATAAAAGAAAAAAAAATCATTATGTGAGGTTCAAGAGACAAGTAAAAGATAGGAAGATGCAAAAAAATGCTGACTTGTAAACAGGTTGTAAAAAATTGAAGCTCACATGACCTTCAATCAAATCAGGATGGAGAGAGGAAAACAAAACAATGTCATCATAATTTCTGTAGGTCAGTATTCTATTATGCCTAACAGTGCCCATCCACAAACACAAGAATCAGAGAATACTTGCCTTACTAATCTAATCTAAGAAAAATATCTTTATAATTTATTTCTAAATACAAAACAGTAATTTCAGAGAAATTAACCCCAGAGATTACTAACTCTCTGGTAGACAAATGGAAAACATAAATAAATCTGAATCCAAAAACATACAGCATATCACAGTAAAATGCTTATATTTTTCTAGACTTTAACAACAGAAAGGGACATTTTTTCTCCGATTGCTAATAAACTTCACCTTTCTTTCATAACTCTAAAAACATCTCTTAAGTCTTACAGACAAAGCTGTCATGTGTCTGATGACTCTCAGGCCTGTACTTTGTGTTTGGTAAAGTAAATATGATAATATGGTTCACTGGTAAGGCAAAACTGTATACATATGAAAAGAGAGAGAGAGAGAGAGAGAGAGAAAAGGCCAAGGAATGACATATTTATATGACAGAGAAGGTTTATGAAGTGAGCAGTCAAGTCTGTATTTCAGTAATGTTTAGGAGTTTAGAAATGCATATGCAGAGCTTATATCTCCTGGGGCAAAAGAGTGAACTAGTGGGATGAGTCTGACCTGGGACAGGAGTTACAGGGTGGCCTGGTGTGTTCAGGTAACTTGGTGACCTGCTTCTCCTTTCTTCATCTCAATCTTCTTTTCTTCTCTCTTGTGCTGTGGCTGGAATTCATGGATGTTGTCTGCTGTGCTGCCTGTGCCCTGAGAGTGTGCACACTCTCTTTGTATTATGGATAAGTAGCACTTGACACGTACATCTGCATCAGAGTAGAAAGGATTTATTTCATCTTGAACCTAGCACTAAAGGACTAGTTCATTAAGGCTGGGCAGCATTTGTTTGCCAAAGAGAGTTCCCTAAAACTCTGTGATTCTTTGTTCAAGCCGTTGAACCCCTGATAAGGCAAAGCAGAGGCAAGGCAGAGACTAGGGATGGAATCACTGTCAGAATTACTGCTGTCAGTAAAGACTGGTTTATTTACAACTTTTTCTTGCTGCTACATTATACATAGCAGCTATGGATGGATAATTCCACATATGCCACGTTACTTCTCACAGTTTAAAAAGGAACAGCACATTGCACTTGCAGCTGCCATGAATTCCCAAGAGTTGTGTTATTTTATGTAGTGCTGTCTTGCTCTACATTATACTCCTGCGTGTCTCTATACGCACACACCCTTGGTCACAGAAATGTGCTTGAAGGGTGAAGAAAGATTTAAATAACACTGATAAATTTTTGCACAACCCAAGATTTTTTCCAGATTAGCCAAATGTTTATTTCTATACTTCTGAGTCTCCCAAGGAGTTAATTTCCACAAGCTCCCACTCTTACTGTTATAATTGTGATGGCTATGGAAGTAACTTCAGATATCTTTCCATCACCATTAGACTTGATATGTAAGAAAACAACATACCTGACTTTCAGACTCTTGACTACTAGTCCTTATGACACAAAGCAGTTAAAGAAGAGGATTTCCAAAAGCAATGCTTTTTAGGATTTTGGTTTCCCTTTTTCTCTCAGACACATCTAACAGTTTGTCATGCAGCTCTGGAGAAACACAATCAAAAAGCAAAAGAATTTAAGCGAGTGTTCCTCAGTATCTGATAATAAACAGAAGATGTTAAGGGAAGGAGAAAAACTTCATAAATTCATGGGCTTTCTTTCTCTATTTGTGCATGTCTGCAGTAAATGCTTTTAGTTTTAATGGAAGTCACACTGCTATCTATATATCTCCATATCTTCAGTTTCAGACAGTGTCTATTGCAATGATATCATAAACCAGATATACAGCAATGGAAAAACATGGATCTTGAATAAGAAAGTGCTACTGTATTTCATTTACTTATCATATTCAAAGGAAAGAGGTTGTTGCTGAGATTTCTGTTCTTCCAATATACATGGGAAAAATTAGAATTGACAGACTGTAATTAAAGACTGCATTAGTGCATGTGCAAAAGCAGACAACATGAAAATTTGAGGATTAAATTTAATTCTCTCATTCCTGACCATTAAAATGTTTGGCTTTGTAATTTCAATACTTTAACATCATTTTTGTTATGTCGTGTATATCTGTAGGACCCCACTTTTTAGTTTATATCTCCTGAGGGACTGAATGCTTCAGAGTTAATGAACTTTCTCATCAGTTGGCCATTAGTTTGAACTGAAGCCAACTCATCAGGATGAAAAGCATCTTGCGTCTAATGGATGTTTGGGGTTCTGTATAGAATGAGTTTGGCAGGTCTCTTTCTCTAGCTGCCACAACACAAACATGCCATAATGCTCTGCACTAATTGGCAGATTCAGTGAAGAGGCCAAATGTTGGCTGATCTATTGAGTCTGATCTACCCTTTTTACCCCTGGAGGAAATCTTCCACCTCAGGTATGCTGTCATGGTTTGTCAGTGTTTGTTAAGCTTACCAGACTGTCTTCTTTCAAAATCCACAGGACATAAGTCATGAAGGATGTCCGGTGATGCCTCTCATTATTACTAAAACCACACAACAATTTCAAGACTCAGTTTGCCATGAATACATTTTTTGCACATAGGCAAACATTTCATTAGCTAAACTGAATAAAATGTCACCCTCCTCTGCACAAAACTTGGCACCTACATAAGTTAGTAAAACTCCTACTTGCTTCAAGGAGAGTTTGTGTCCCAGCTTGTATCGACAAGTGTTTGTGTTTACCCAGAGTTTCTTATATTATAATCCTTCAACCTTTTATTTGTACATTCCAGAATTTATATATATATATATATATATGTAAGTCTACAACATCAGTATATTCAATATTCCTCCTTGGAAAAGAAAAACAAATGTTTGTGTCTGATTGAATATATTAATTGGAAATTCTTTGTATGTCAATGAATGGACAGGTAAAAATCATATATTTCAAATGCATTTTTTTGATTCTTATCCTTTTAATCTTCTTTCCCTCCCTGCCCTTCATTAAAGCCAAACTGAAACTTAGATCTTCCTAGCTTTCACAGATACGTGTCCTGAGTTTATGATCAGGTTGGATATAAAGTCAAGTCCTCCACCATGGCTGGATCAAATGTCACAAAATGAGGAAGAAAAGAAGATGAATTGAAGGACAATATTGTCTTCTGTTTCCCTGCTTGAAATCTGCTACCACAAGAGAACTTTTGCTCTCCTGACTACCTGCTCCTGCACCGAAATAAGACAGCAATCTAAACCCTTTCACTTGCACTGTCTGGAAATGACCAGACAGAGAAGTGCCAAACTAACATGGTAGAGAGAGATCTGAACTGCTGTTTAAGCCATGCCTATCATGCTTTCTGCATCCACTGGGGAAGACTTCAGGGAGAGGTTCACCATCAGAAATCAGTCGTGTACCCGGTGAAGCACAGAGGGAAGCACATGTCATCTGATGCTTTTGGGTGTCTCCCTTAAGCTGAGATACTCTGTGAACAGTTCTGTGGTGCACTCTGCTGGAAGGTGTCTGTTCTTCCCATGCACCTCTTATATTTTATTAGTCAGGTGACAAATAAAGAGTCTACATGGAACAGATTTCTGTTTACTCCAGCTGTTTCCAAGCTGTTTTCTGGAGGTAAACTCTGCCAACTCCAAGGGCTGGGGATCACATTTGTTTTGCCTTGTGCAGTCTTCTCCCTCTTATAAACACAGTAGCGAGCCTACATTCTCCTCTACTCCCTTTACTCATGTTCACTCAGTGTTTGGATATGCTTTGAGCACCTTATCCCATTTGCTCTCTCCCTTTTATTCCATTTCTGCTTTTCCTTCTCAAAATGAAAGAGGATATTGGGGTGGTATTCATGACTTTATGTTTATGCATAAAGCACTAATGGTGACATTTTATCTACTTCAATCCAATATAAATTCTAACCATTCTCATGGCCCCATATGAGGCAGCAATATTGTTTCTTAAACCATTACTTTTTTTTTTTTTTTTTTTTAAAGTTGCAAATCCTTTTTTCTCCCTCACAATTATTGATTTCAACTCAGGACACCTATCAATCACTGCCC
This sequence comes from Margarornis squamiger, assembly GCA_035222235.1. Classification (NCBI taxonomy): domain Eukaryota; kingdom Metazoa; phylum Chordata; class Aves; order Passeriformes; family Furnariidae; genus Margarornis; species Margarornis squamiger. The sequence continues at coordinate 30,796,805 of JAWWTY010000077.1, read as the reverse complement.
AAAAAATTTCATAAGTATTTAACATTTGTTTAGTCCATTTGACAGGAAAAAGTTTGGTGCTGTACTTGGGAGAGTGGCACATAGCACTATACATAATTTCAATACTTTAGAAATGTGTATAAAAAGTCTAAAAATACGTGATCAAACTTGCTAAATTCATAATTTCAGCCTTAGAACAATTCATTAGTACTAAAACTTAAATACTACTTTAAAATATTTAATTTTTTTTTTTTTTTTTAATTCTAGCTTTATTTTTTATAAAATCATGGAATATCCTGATCTCATGGAAATCATGGAATCCAACTCCTGGACCTGCACAGGCCACTCCAAGAATCACAACCTGTGCCTGAGAGCACTGTCCAAACACTTCTTGAACACTGCCAGGCTTGGTGCTGTGACCACTTCCCTGGGGAGTCTGTTCCATTGCCCAACCACCCTCTGGTGAAAAACCTTTTCCTTGATATCTAACCTAAACCTCCCCTGTGGTTTTGCCCCTATGAACTATGCTTTTTATCAAATATGTAATGAATTAAATAGAAGAGGGGACTAAAATTGACATGTTTAGATTACCTAGTCTACAATGAACAAAAAAGGTTAAACCTTTCAAACATAAATACCATATCTTTTCCAATGTCTGTGACCTAAGTCAATAGTTTACAATACATTGACACCAATGCTGTAATTCTTTTAAAAAAGTAATCAACAGTATTTTTTTTTGTTTACTCAGCTGTGCTATGAATTCAAATTATCCTTTCTTTTCTTTCAAACCCACCTGAAATGTGTAAAGTTTAGGGGCAAGAATATGCTGGCAGACCTGTTTCAGGACCTCTTTTAGCTCTTATACTTCCAAGGAATTATTGAGGTGTTCTCAACAATGTCAAAGTCTTTGTTGGTCTGTTGTTCACTCAAAAATCAACAAAAAAGAAGGATGAACTAACAAGTCAACCAAGAAGTTCATAAAATCTTGGCCAGCGACTTTCTCAGTTGTCATTGGCATATTACACTTTGAGGTTTTAACATTTTTTCAATAAGAAGCTTCCACAGTTGCTACAACAAACACTGATAAAAGCAGGGCTTAGATCTACAGTGAGGGCACATGCCAATGAGTTGCATCAAGCACCAACTTTTTATTTGTTAAAAACACTCCCACTCTGTCCCAATAGAAACCTTTTACTGTAGAACTTGTGGCAGACTATGTTGTTTCTTTGAAATATTTTGGTAAAACTGCATGGATGATATTTTCTTTCTATTTTCCACCATCCTCACAGGTTACTTTTATTCCATGTAGTCTACTGCAATTTACTGAACCATACCATGTAGTCTACTGCAATTTACTGAACCATAACCCTCTTTCTGTTTTCAGTGTATGGCCTGGTAGAGGAAAGAGAGGACATAAAAACAGAAAAAGGGCACCTGAAATTCCAAAAACCTTGAAGAAACTAAGTTTCAAAATTTCTCAGAAGAGTTTGGATCAACTTCAGTAGTAAAGGTAATGTTCTAAAGTCACATATGAGTCCAAGCCAATAAGAGATACTGTGTCATTTGCTTCCTGATTTTGGGTCAGAAACTGCTCGTCTTGTAAGAACTTTTCTAAAAACTGTTAATACATACAAAACAGGTAAGAATGTTGCCGCTTTTATTTACATTTGTATACCTATTTTACTTGTATTTATATAGACATTTTGAATACTAATTCTTAATTATCTAGAATAGAGAAATTGCATGTCATAGGCGGGTATGTCTCAAATGCTTCATAAGGCTTTTGGTTTCACGTAAAGGTATCCATCTACAAAGGCAGATATTAAATTATTAAACTGTCATCTATATTAAAACTTCCACAGTTCTTCCACAGATCTGATCAACTTTTATATTTTAAGTATTCCATGTGTCAGTGTAATACCACAGGAATGCAACAATTGCTATCTGCATATAATTAATGGGGACCTTGGTGTCTAATGCTGCATTTTCAGGATACTACAGAATATCCCAAACCCTTTATAAGCAAAATGGTACATAGTTTTCATGAGTTAATAATTTGTATTTTACAATATTTACAGAGTAAAAAGGGGTCATGCTACACTTTTCACATTCACAAGCTCCAAACCCAGACTTTCCAACCCTTTATTTATCAAAAATGAAATATTATGCTAACCACGACCTTTTAACAACAGCATATTCACAGTGGCCAAAGGTTTTTATTGCTGACCTATTAATCTATTATAAAACAATAATTTCCCTGAGTAGCCTTTTTTAAGGAGAAGCAAAACAAAACCGTGAAGATTAAAAGAATAAGGATTAAAATTCCCTAAAACATTCACCAAACACTGACTTCTTTCTTGTTTTCTCTGCCAGAACACATCAAGCAAATACTATAATTTATAGCTTTCCCCCCCTTATAAATCATAAATCCACACAGAAAAAAAAATCAGTTCTGTACATACCTCTCTTCTAGTAATTTTAAGTTTTCCCATGTCCATTAGGCCCTTACAACCTAATCTTGCTCTGCCAATTGCTCCCATGGTGAGATCATTAAGTAAATTATTTAAAGATCAAACAGCCTGCAGTGACAATGGAGTTCCATGTAAGGTAAATGCTTCAAAGCCCCCCTCCCCCCTTCTCAAATTATAGCTCTACAGGCTATTCATCACCTCTGGATGGGGCATGCCCCACCATTACTTGGCTTTTTGCTGCAGGCTAAGGTAGCACCACTAATTGGCCTTTGTAACAAAACTGACCTGTGGACAGGATAAAACTTGTTTGGAGCTTTAGAGACAACAATTATTCAAGGTTAAAAACACATCAATGCCAGAGCTACGTCACTATAATAAGGGTGAATGAATTTCTTCCTCTTGGGTCTTAATGTGAAAGAATGCGTTCATGTTGTGCCCATGACAAACAAAAGCTCCTTCAGGTAGTTGAACTGGTCCACTTTTCTTTCTTTCCCCCACCCCTTCTTTTTTAGCTCAAGGACAAGTAGGTCTATCATTTTCTTTATTTCTTCAGAGCCCCTCACAGTGAGGGCCCTTTGATCTCCGAGAATAATGGTAGATGGAACAATTTAACTGCTTCATACAGGTGCAGGAGTTTATTTGACAGGTTGTGGCTTTTATTTCTAGCACATTAGCTGCATGCATACAAATGGGCTCTTGACAGATTCAAGCAGGTAGATCAGAATTTTTTAATTTTTTTTAAAGAAGCCTCAACAAAAGCCTGACCACACCTGCAATGATGGCACAATTTGAAATGCCGCATAAATTAAAGACAGGTAAGGCCACTGTGCTTCTTGCTGTGAATGAATTTTTACAACTAGGCAAAACAGCAGGTAGGAAAAAAAGTAGGACACATCAAGTAAATAAAAATCAAGTAAACTAAAAGGAATCCAGTCATTTGTCTCTCAAATTAAAGAGACTCTATTTGATAGGAGTTATTTTAAAATAAATAGTGCTACTAGAAAAGACTTTATGTTGTATTGCCTATAACAGGATAGAATGTAGGACAGAAGCAAAGTAAGGGAAAACATTTTCAAATTGCATTTACTCAGACCAGCACTTTTTTCCCCAAAGGAAAATTATCTGTATGAATTTTCTGGCTTATGATTATGACTAGTAAAGTGAAAATCTGCCCTCAGAAGCCTTGTATAAAGGGTCTCTTCACTTTTTTTTGTTTTGTTTTGTTTTTTGGTTTTTCACTTAAAGTGCCGTTGAAATGGCTTGTGTAAGGGGGATGCTATTCAATAGAGTAACAGCTAATAACAAGTCTGCTAAAGATTGCTCCTTCAGCCTGCTACTGCTTATAGAAGCCACACAGGCATTTTATGTTTATTTGTCTCCCATCTCCTGTTTTGAGCTTGCTTTTTTTTCAGTGCATTGCAGTTGTTCAAAGAATATCCTGCCTTCAAAGTCATGTATTCAAGAAAAATAAGGCATGAGAATGCACAGATCTTGTGCTGACACACATAATTTGTTTGGAAATGTTATACCAATACTAGTAGTACAGATGCAGTTATGCTGGAGTCAAAATATTTTATACTAGTTTAGCTTGTGACAATATTTATTCTAGACTAGCAGTCTTTATGGCAATGTAAGTGCTTTAGCACTGCAGGACTGTATAAGTGCAAGTGTGATACTGTTTAGAATTATAAACCTTGAGATCACATTTACATCAGTCCACCTCTGACATGGCTGTGACCAAGTGCAATGGGAAGGGGTAAGACAGGTGGTCAATGCTGTGGAAAACCACACAGTCCTTTGCAGTCTGAACTACTGCACTCTTAGTGTTTTGTCACTGCACCAGGCTGGAAATGTACTGCTTCACAGCTACTGTGCTTCTGGAGGACACATGGCCCTTTTATCACCTGTGTGGTAACTATAGTAGCTATTAAACAGATTTGGTGAAAATTACATCTCAGTTCTCTGGGCAATATAATATTCTCACAGAGGCAACAGAAGCACAAGACTGCACCAAGGAATAAACACTGAAGATAACTATTGGTCAGTTTAACTATTTCAAATTTGTGCATAGTGAGTCACATTCAAATGTAATTTAAGCATGGGGTGTTTATTCAGGTAACTGGTGTTTTACTCTGCATAAACAACCCATTCCAATGGAGATCTAGAGCCACACACAAATGTTTCAAAGGAAAAGTCTTAGACTGAAGGTGAAGGTACTAGAGTGAACTTTCTGCTAGTAGAACACAGAACACTGAAATTCTGAATTGGCGATAAACAACAATTTTCTGCTGGCACAGTATAAGGCAGTGTAATTATGCTGGGAAGATTTGTGCTATTGGCACATCTCCAGAGGATTTTTGAGATCAGCTGATGGGAGAGGTAGTTTAACTATGCTGTTCTGCACATCATTTGGATGTTGCAGTTCCTGTGAGGGCTTGACATTGCTGCAATGCCACAGGGTAAGAAAGAGGCTTGTGTAGGTCAGTAACCACCTGCAGAGTTGTGTCTCCTGACAGTCTTCCAAGACGTTCTTCTGTTCACAAGCTGCATTTTAAACAGCTGCTGAAGAGCATGCTAACACACAACCTGCTGTGGACACCTCACCATGGGAAGATGCCACCCGGCAGCAAGCAGAAGGAACGCTACCCTGAGGAGCAGCAGATCACTGGAGACCTCACAGTTTCCAAGTCACCATGGGAAATGCTGCCCAAAGCCTGTAGCACAAAGACAAGCAGCTCCCCCAGCCAGACCCCAGGCTCTGCCGCGGCCAGTTGTTCTGCTGAGGGAACCACTGAGAAATTGGTATCTGAAACCAGACTCAATTCCATATTAAATTCTTTCTTCTCCACCCTGCACCAGCTGCCCTAGGATGCTGACCAACAGGCGCTCCTTGTTCTAGATCAAATAGCCTCCTTCTTTTTTTGCCTGTTAATTAAAAAGCAAATTCTCATTTGGAGAAAACCTCACATCAGGATGTGAGAAAGACTGGCTCAGAGACACAGCAACGAGTCCTGTCAGCAGTCTGCCACTCTAGCTCCCACAACCAGAGTCCAAGAAATAAATGTGAGGTGTCCCAGATGCCAAAATAGTTTCAGTAAAAAAAAGATGTGAAATGCATTAATGATCAGATACTTCACAATATCTAATGAGAAAAAAAATGAAGACTAACTCTGCTCTACCTGTTTTGCCTTTGCTATTTTAACATTGGAAATAAAATATGCTGCAGCAGATTGTATTTCTATTAAAGCTGTAACAGGTTTATGACAGTAGTAAAACAGTGCAGCAAACATGAGAATTAGTGCAAGAATCTTTTAGGGTTCTTTATTACTCTTATTTAACCAAATGTATAATAGCTTTGTGGCACCTAAATGTATGCAAGTAGAAGGTTTTTTTCAAGAATTTGAATTTGTATCTGGTAACCTATGAATCAAGCTTAATTTCCAGGCATTTTTTATATATAAATTTTAAGGGACTCCGGAGTACCTGTCTCCTAATATCCAATGGATTAGAAACTGAGCTACAAAAACACAACTTACAAAAGAAGTTTATATATAATTATATACCAGTTGATCCATGAGTTAAAACAAGACTGTGATAAATATTCACTCAATGCTTCATTTCTTTCAAGGAAGATTGTAATTTTAAATCAGTGCTGGTGCAATATGGCAGTCAGAGATGACATCAGATAATTTTTTAAATTATTTTGGAGTTCTTTGAATGGATTAAAAAACCAAAAAATGCTTCTTCAGTGGACAGCATTTGTCCTTTCAAGTAGATAATTGGTCTGCAGTGTGACTTCATGGTTTGTGTCACTGGGCATCTGAAATGAGACTCTTTCACACGATGATATGGTCCAATGGTCCCAATCTTCTGTCCAAATGCTGACTGTGACAAATATCTGCAGTGACTTACTCTGGAATCACCCTGACTGAGTGATTTCAGCTGGACTGGCAATGTGGAGGAGCTACTGTATTTCCAGTCAGAAATTCATTAGCAAGTATGGAGAGTAAAAAAATTGCAATTATTTTTAGCAGAAATAGGTTCATAATGCAGAACATAGAGCTGCTTAGACAGACACCTCCAAATAGTTCAGGTGCACACTTATGTAAAGGGTCTTGCTACAGCTACCTGTGGTTCCCAGAAAATACAACAAATCCACAGAGCTCTTTACCACCTTTATCTGTAATTTTTGCACCTCATCTCAGTGTGGATCCCAGCTGGACAAACCACTTTGCTGCCTTTCTGGAGAGGTCTACTTTCAGGACAAGAAAAAATTGGTCAGCAGGTCTTTTTCATTCTAAATTCTCCAATTCTGCCAGTTGATCCACTACAGAGAACTGAGAAAATAGGTCAATTTTTCAATTTTTTACTGTCACTATTGGAGGTTGAAAAGTTGTCTTCCTTCTATATTTTTCAGAAACCTGGGTTTATTATGCTATGTAAATGAGATATTTAAATGAGAACTGAAATGTATCCTAGTTCTAGCAATTAAATCCTGTAATCTTTGCTCTCTGTATGTACTTGAGGATCTTAACCCATAGTAAACAAAGCTATGTTGAAGTCACAGAGAAAGTAACTCGGAAAGCTGTTACTTCTCAAACAATCAATGGACAATTGCCTGTGACTTACCTATCATAATACTCTGCTCCAAACTCAGATGAATTTCAGAGATGAAGTACCAAAACTGGGTATGGCATGAATGATTCTTCTCAAGTAATTATCTAAAACAGCAAAGACTTTGGTTTGCTAAGATTTGTAGTACAAAGTACAAAGAATAATAAGGGTTATTATTATTTAATTTTCAATATATATGAACCAGCAATTATATACTATATTTAGTTACTACATCGAAAGATAATAGGTTAACATATCTAGTGTTTCTTTTTAAGCCACTATTTTGCCATTAAAAAATTAATAAAAATAACTATTCAGATAAAAGATCTAGACTATCTACACGTAGAATATTAAGCAGCATCCAACCGAGACTTTTTTCTCACCTACCTGGAATAACAGAGATTTCTTGGTTTTGCAGCCCCTTGAGTGTCTTTTTACTTCATTAAGTTTTGCTCACAAGCAAGGTACAATCAGTGACCTTCCTGCAGCTTATTGCGCCTACACATTTAGCATGCAGTGGCCAACACAAACAAAATTGCAGTTTGAATTTTGCTGACTGAGGCAATCCTCTTTTTTTCTCCTATAGAGCTGTAATAAAATAATCTTCCCCTTTCCATGAACAGAGCTATAGCCATCATTTATACTTGAAAAAGTTTATAAAGCCCAGATGTTTTCCACGCCGCTGTGAAAAACCATGCAACTCAACAGTTTTAAAAATGACAGTGTTTGACAGGTACTTGCAGTGGTCCAGCTAAAAGGTACCCTGTGTGTTGGATCCTGAAGGTCCTACTTAATGTTGCAACATGTTTCTGTTGAGCAAAGGTTTTAAAAATTAATTCAAAGTCAATGAAAATTATTATAATCTTTCCTGTGGCTTCAAGGGCTTCAAATGTGAGTTCTACCTGATCTTCAAATTTTCCAGGTGTTTGGACTCACATACATGGTCAGCCAATTCACATAACTCTTCTGTCTTCATTTCACAAATCTCCGACGTCCCCTGCTTGTGGTTTTGTTGTTGTTGTTTGGTTTGCTTTGGGTTTTTTGCATTATTTTGTTTGGTTTGTTGTTGGTGGTGGTGGTTTTTGAGTTTGTTTGTTGTTTTTTTTTGTTGTTGTTGGGTTTTTTGGGTTGTTTATGTACCAAATAAACGGAATTACTATTTTCCTCACTGGCTTTTTCCTGTTTCACAAGCCTCTTCCAAGGGGTTTTCATGTTAGGTCAGCTGTATTGTCACTCTGCTTCTGAAATTTCTTGTCTTCTTTCAGTAGAATTTGTCTTGCAGAGCAAGCTGCTCATTCTGGTAATAGAAGAACACTTTCTCTGATGGTTTCTAAAGGACAGAAACACTGGGCTTTGGAATAACATCTACTGGCTATTTTGTGTCCTTAAATGGGCAGTTACATCTTGTTGCTTGTTCTAGCTACACCTGAATCTTTCTGATTTTTTTTGTGCTCTGAAGTGCCCTTCAAAATTCCCTGGCAAAGCTGTAATTGGTCATAAGGATGGGAATGCCTACACTACTAACTTCTGAAATGCATAGAGGGATGGAATAGAGTTTGATTTGCTGCAAGACACATTGAATCCAGGACCTCATGACTGCCTCATAGCTGTACTGGCAATGAAGTTTCCCTCGGCCACTGGTCCCTGGCATGTCCTGTGCCTGTGTACAGTGTTGGCTGCTGGCGGACACTGGCTCTGTGTGGTTCCCATGTGTGCCACTTCAACCTCTCTTCCATCAAGGGGGAAATCATTTGGGTAGCATTTTTGGTGTGTTCAAGCAAGTGTCACTCCTGTAGATACAAAGAAAATTTCCACTAAAGAGACATTGTACCAGATCACTATTGTGTTGTACCCATCAGATCCTCCAGTAAAAAGCTGGTGTCAAATTGTAGGATTTTCAATCCAAGTGAAACTTGTCTTTGACAGCATGAGCAAAATTTCTGTTGGATTAAATAGGACAGGATGTCACCGTCTCTGCCATTTAGCATTTCTCCTTCTCTAACAGTTCTTTCCAAAGAACTGGTTGGCCACCTGCACTAAAGAGCACCACAACCCTGACAAGCACTCTAAAGGCAAAAAAAACCAAAAACCAAAACCAAACAAACAAAAAAAAATCCAAACAAAAAAAACTAACACAAACCAAAAAGAGCTAAGAGAACAAATTAAATGGTCTGGTTAATCTTGTCAAGGTTATATAGTTTTCTTAGAATTTTTGAGCAAATTTTGATCCTTAGTCTTTCACTGCAAATAAAGATCAATTTAGGATATTATATGAGGCAAAATATTGTTTTGGCGTCTCCATGGTGAAAACTTTAGATTTTTTTGAAAACAGTTACATTCTTATTTTGCTATTTTGACACAGATTGGTTTGACTAGCACTGGTCACTTGCTGTGGTAAGCAGTTATAGGACTAACAGTGAGTCTCCTATTGTTAGTTGGTTTCTTTAGTAAAAACAATTCTATATTATTTACCAGTGCTATAGGTTATGTAAGTACCCTATTACACTTAATAGGAAGTGTATTTGCCTGAAAATACATATTTTTCTCATCTTAGCCTATGAATACTATGGAGTATTATCACTTTCACCCCTGTAGACTAAACCATAGCACTACATAATGCAACTTCAATCCATTTTGAGATGACTGCAAATTGTCGTGATTTTTTGTTAGAGTAATGATCAAATATTGATATTTCTTCAGTTCATACAAATGGATACAACCTTTTTACATGCTACTTAGTCTATATATTCTGATGTTCACATTAGGGATTTGGAAATCAATGTAGTTTTCCTGTTATTCTTTTATGATTAAATCAATTGGGGTTATTTACTCATAGCAGAAAATATGGGTGATTGCAAACCCTATGGCTTGGTGAATTGCTTTCTCACTACTGCTGCCCTGTAATGAGAAGGTACAGGTTCTCTTCAGGGGTTGACTAAACTTGCTCATGTATAGCAGCAATCTGAGGTGCAGAAATTGTTTATTATTAAGGGCTAGCAATGTTTCCTGCCAAAGGGCATCTTCATCATTGACAAAGCATGGTAATACTAAAACCCAGCAGTGCTGATCATATGGAGGAAAACAGCAGATACTTGGTAATAAATGCTTAAACCAGCATACTTAGACTTCTAGGTTAAAAACACCGGTTAAAAGACAATGGAATAATCAAATGGATGCACAACAGGAATTTTGGAAATATTATTACTGAGAATCAGACCTATAAAAAGGCAGAAGATTGTGCATCAAATAGATTTGTATTAAATCTTCATGTAAAAGCTGCAGCAGCATAATCTGATATTCTAGACCTGACAATCAGATTTTGGGTTATCTTTCAGAGGCAAGAACAATATTAATTTGCACAGTAGCTTTAAGTAAAGTTACAGTTAATGCATGGGAATGTCCATGTTAATTTTACTTCTGTGTGTGCCATCCATACTTTTCTTTTGGAGGGGTAAATGTGTGTATGTCTGGAATGTATGTAAATGGCCACTCGGTGTGTTTGGAGGAAAGCACCTCTCTTTCATTAAAATTACTGTGGTTCCAGCTTATTTGATTAACCCAAAACCTGATTAATTTTGAAATGCCTCAATTCTTATTTTGTGCAGCTCATTCCAGAATCTTAAATTTGGAAGCACTATAACACCAACTGTTGAGGACAAAAAGACCCCAAAACTTAGAAATATTTTTTTGCTATAGTGCCCTCTGATTGAAACTAAATTAAAGAAAATGGCACAATGATTAAGGTGGTGAGTTTCCCAAGCCTTAAGCAAAACACTCTTTTAAAAAAAGTCATGATGTGCACTCCTGTATTGCAGGTACCATTACTTTTAAACTGTAATTATATAAGAGGGTTGCATATAATTGAAGAAATCAGTTTAAGTTCTTGTGCAAAAAACCCCTCATAAACATATAGCTATGTATACATTTCCATCTCACCAACTTCAACAGTATTTAAAAGTATACTTAACTAACTAAATCAGGAATACTCCTGTACCTGCTAATACCACAGAGACAGTTGTTAGCCTTTCACTTGTTTGCTCTCCTCTCCTCCTCACCAGACATGTACAGTGCCACACACGTACAGCTGTGGCCGTGCTCTGTACATCTCTGGGCTCACTGTAAAAGCCCTTCTAAAGATCACAAAATGTTTCAGTACTTTTTTGGCTGAGATGGCAATGGTAACCTAAGAAATTTAACTTTTTATGGGGAAGAGAATGGCAAGTCTTATAGCTGATGGAAAAAGAGGTTTTTCATCATTTAAGCTACAGAATATATAACAATTCATAGAGTGTTTATGAGAATTGAAGAGCCAAAAGATTCTAAATCAGATCATCTCATGAAAAAAATTACTTTCTATAAGTGAAAAATTGAAGAATACAAGCAGGCACACCATAGTGCCTTGATTCACTAAACCTTTTGTAAATTTGAGTAGCACAAGCATTCTTCAGGCTTCAGCAGAGGGAGGTGGTCCCTGCCTAGTTTTTGTATGCACTCAGGTGGCTTATTGTATATACAATACATTTCATGAACCAAAATTTGGATTTTGGGGAACAAATGAAAACATAGGATTTTTTAAGTGAAGCCCTGGAAAAATGCCATGACTTCCAAGACTTAATCAAAATTATTTTTATGGCTGAGTTTTAAACTTCTAAAATCTGAGTCTGTGATGAAAGAACTTACAGACCCTTAATTATATGAATAGGACTGAGTGCTTCTACAATAAAAGTCAGATCACAATTCCTATGACTACATCTTAAACTTAAGACACAAACACAAAGGTGAGCACCAGCAAGAATGACAGGGCAGCAGTGTATTTAGATCTCACTTAAAAATCAGTGGAGGTAATTTCTCTTCCTTGACAGCTGCAGTCTCATAAATTGAGCTCATTGGTGAATGTTTTAAAACATATTTTCTCTTTCTTCCTCCTTTTCTGACCTAAACAGGCAAAGATTGAAACCTCCTGCACATAAAGATACTGAAGCCCATCCTTCCCAAAGCACCACTTGAATGCTTTTGTTTCTGTGAAAACTGGCCATCCAAATCTCATAGTTTTGAGAGACTCAGTCGAGTGTGGAAACAAGAAAATGGAAACAAGAGGGACAAAGACAGCATGTGGATTTTTATGCTGTTTATATCTCTGGATTTGGTAGCGCTTTAAGATCTCAAGACCAGCACCAGCAGGAATTTAGACATTAAAGGAATTACTTAAAAATGTGAGGATAGGACTAAAATATTTGAACCAGATGACAATGTATGACTTGCAACACATGGTGAAGTCTGCTAACAGGGGCTGCCAGGACCCCTGCCCGCAGGAACGGCTGTAGTTCTGTTTGGAAGTAATGAAGGTACACACAGGTGTCAAAATATCTGAATGCTTAAGGAGCACTGCAAATATTTTTTAGCAGTGGTATAAAAGTGACTGTGTAATATACTAGGCTGATTTCTACTTTGACTTACAGAAGTGAAAATCTAGTGCAATTCTCTTGATTTCACCATTGTACCAGAAAAGCAGAATGTGTCTTTGGAATCTTAAAAAAAATATGTCAAAATTCATCACACTTCTGAAACAAAACACTGCAGAATTCACACATTGAATAAAACAGCTTTTCACTAATGCAGGTGACTCCTCAATCCCCTTCTCTGTCTCCACTCTGTGAAATGACTTTGCATACCCTTACATCTTTCCAGACAGCAAAGAGAGGCTTCCCTCACAGCTTGTGGCAGGGCATTTTCATAACCCATGTTAATGGCATGCTGGAAAAGGGCTGCTTCCCTCCTTCCCCAGTACTGTGAGCACCTCATCAGCATCCTCCTTCCTCACCAGCCTGAATCTGGCCAAGTACTCCAAGATCATTTTCAAACCTGGATGTCTTTCAAGAGATCATCTTGGTACATGTCACCAGTAAAATACCAGTGACCAGCTCCCTCTGGGTAAGCAATCTTCCTAATAGGAATAGGTCTGAAGTAATTATCAAAAGTAGTGTTTTGCATATGAGCAACACAGCTAAATACCTTGATGGAGTCTAGTAAATTTTAAGTACAATTTTTTAGGATGTGAGTGACAGGCTCTTTAAAAAGAGTTAGGAAATATTAGTGTTCTGTGACTGCAAGCTTGATTTGGTAATAAAGACAATACCTTACCCCAAAGGTTTTTTCCAGCTGCAACCCCTGAAGCACAAACGTTGAGCATGTATCACACAGAACTGTCAGTTGCTACTGGAGCCAGAAAATTGTTGTTTCAAATGTTACAGTACAGGAAAATCGCCTCTCTGCACTTGCTGCCAAAAAAATGACAGCTTAATTTATGCCATGCTGAAGCTACATTACAGAGCCGTTCAGCCTGGCAGTTAAGTACACTCCATGCTCACATCTTTCCCCTGTGCAAGTGCACTGGGGAGAAATACACAGGGACTGTAATAAGGACAATTGGCTGCAGTGTTTTCCATGTCACTGGAACTAAATACAGGTGAAACAGTATCAGCAATAAAATACATCACCTGAACCTCATATGCAAAACACCATTCGGCGTATGGATTCACATATAATCAGGAAGGATGTGTGACAGAATTGTTATGCATGAAGTGGATTATAAAGAGGTTTGCTTGTGTCAGACCTCTGGGTTTTATGTTGAAGGGAGGTGCTGAGGTATTACCCATGGCTTTGAAAATTATGTCAGTATCCTTGGTTCAGACCTTCAAAACTTGGCAATGTTTACACTTACTGAAATTAAAAATCTGACAGTATTAAAGCACAGCCTAGTGTCGATATTTGTCATCAAGGTTTTCAGAAGATATTAAAGATGCACATGACATTATTTAAAATGAACCATCAGCCAAACAAATCCCATAAAATTATCATCCTAAATGCATCCCAAGATTGCTATGTAGTTTTTTAAGGCCAAAGCTTAATTTTGTTTGACATTGAAACAATGATCATCCATGTAATAGAATGAAAGGAAATTATCATGTCTGTTCTTCTGCTTAGTTTATTCATATTAATCACATGGTAATTATGTCCAGAAAGATTGATCTTAAATAATCTTGCAAATGAAGAATTGTAATTCATTTCACAAACTCATCAAGATCAAAACCAGTTGATCTGGATGTCAGTTCATTTATTTCCCCTATCTTTCCTTTTCTACTCAATGTTTGTACCAATATTAATGTGTGCAATATTAATGCATACCTTTGGTATACTTTTGCTAACAGCTAACTCATTCACAGCAGACTGGCTTCACAGCTGTTTTGTGAGGTGAAGGGCAGTAAAAAAAGGCCTCATGAAATAAATCAAATGCATTCAGACATTTAAAGCATAAATGCTCTTCTAATCTACTTGTTCTAGGGTTTTTTGCTATGAAAGCTACTCACAGTGAGTAGGACTGTATATAAAACTACTATGGGTGATTTGGAGAAAATATTTCTTACTAAATTGAAAATTCTGGGTACAACTAAATAGCTTCAGAATTATTATAAAGCCAGAAGAATGTCAGGCTTAGAACTGATATGGTTTCTCTGGGAGCTTTTGTGTCTTGTGTGGGCTTGTGTCCACATCTATTTTGGCGTGAATGAAACATTTCCCATACCTGTTTTCCCAGAGTTTATAATTTGAGTGAACCCAAATCAGGAAAAAAAATCCCAGTTAAAATGAGTGACATGTGCCTGTCAAACTAGAAACAGCCAAAATTTTTCATGGTCCTTATACTGAATTATTAATCTTTTTCTGGTTCACTCAGAATCAAATGCTGGGAAGTTTTTGAGCCAGGTAAGATGAAGTCTGTCATTTAGTAAGGCAAACCAAATGAAAATAACATAATTCCATAATATGCTTTAAATTTCAGCTGCTGTTTAGTACATTAATAGTAAAATATGGTTTAATCTTTTCTTGAAATCTGTCATGAATTTCTAAATGCAATCCTTTTCAAACTTCTGTCATGTAAAATCCTGTTTACTCCCAATCAGCCATATTGCAACTTTTTACCTTACAGCACATGTGTTTGTTTTTGTTTCTCTCTGTGTGTAAAGCCCTTGAATCAAGTCACTATATTATTTGTGCCTGTTCATGGATTGACACTATCAAATCCATAATCTCGTAACACATATGGGGCATTTCACACAAGGCATTTTCTGTGTGATTAGGAATGCTGCAAATTATCCATTTTCATTTCATGAGAAATAGGCTCCTCCTGTTTTGCAATGGTCTATGCCTATCCTATTCTTTGGAGAAAAAAACCATGACATTCTGTTCCTTAGGAGCCATAACTCATTGCTAGTTGTACCACATAAACAACCGGCTTGTCTTTAGCATGTGTATCTGCTTATATGGACGTATACAAATTGTCTATACTTCAGCTGTGTCAGGATTCAGAGTATTATTATCACACATGAAATAGGGGAGGCAACGCATTACCGGAAGAATGAGATTCACACTCATCAATGATTAATAACCAGTTAATCAGGCATAGAATGTATTTCCTTATAAAATTAACCAACAAAGATATAGGAAGGTGCAGAGATGTCCCAGGTTTCAACTATGCCACCCTAGTAATTTAGTATATTAGCAAGAATAAAGAAGCTTTACAAATATGTCAGCTGTATTTTACAATTTTTCTCCTGACAAAACAGAAGCACACTGATGCTTCAACTGAAGGCAACCTGAAACTCCTCCTTTTATAGTATTAGCTAAAGTTCCATGGTTTGGGTGAAGGACTATAACACTGAGAATCCACTTTGTCCTAGGAACTCCCCTAAATCAATGGATAGTTGGTCATCAGGAACAGTCATTAGATGAAATTTAGCATTATGAGTGCTTTGGGCTTTCAAATTTCTATTTAATGAATTCTAAGTGTAGTCCAACCCAGTACTAATTGGAGTGTGGTTTCCTAGACCGGGAGAGACTTCTGTATGCTAAGGTGTCTCAAATCATAAAGCTGTAGATTGTGCAGCTACATACATTTTTTTGTCTCTGTCTAATTCTTTGAGGTTATTTGTAGTATAATAATGAGGATTCATGTGGAACACAGACTTGTGTATGTATAACATTATGTACTTTTTTAGATTTTATGAGCATTTTAAAAATTACACCTGCAACAAGTATGTAATTTTGTTTGTGCATAATACATGCTGCTGCAGAACAAAACTGCTTTCTCTGTGGTTTTCTGTAGGAAGGGGAGCTGGAGTCACTGAGGATGAGGTTGAGCCGTTATATAATTCCTCTGTGCCTTAGTTTACCCATCTATAAAGAAAGAAATTGCTTAGCTCACATCTTGTTTTAAAAGCTGATTGTCACATTAAAAACATTTCAGACTGTTATTATGACTGTATAGTGTCAGAGATGTTCCTCGTTCTTCATGGAGAAATAATAAAATAAAGACACTTCCAAGCCTACAGAATTTCTGTTCCTGTATAAAAGAATGCAACTGTTCAGATACTTTTTTTGTTTATTTCCTTGATTTGCATTGTTTGCCACTATTTGTCAGAGAGTTATCATAATACACTTCAGTTCATTGGGTGAGTTATTTACTAATCTTGTCTATTAAACTAATGATTGTACATGTCTACATATCATATTTCGTTTTGCTCTTTAGAACAGACAGGAACTAACAAGTAGTGAATGATAAATTTTCAGGAGAATGGCTGTTTACACTGAAGTGATACAGCTATGCCTTCCACATCTTAATAGAGTAAATAATGCTGAACAATGGCTGACTACCCTATGAGATTCACTGTCGTTTAAGGGCTGCCTTTGATTCACTTAACATGAGTCTGGAAAGTGTAAGAGTTTTAGCTTCATCAAGTTAGAGAGTAGTCATATGACTCACGAAAAATGTCAGTAGCAGGACTGCTAACCTCAGAGCTTTTGGACCACTTCAGTCATTTGAACTACAGAGACCATACATACTCCTGCAAAGGTAATCAGTTTAGGTGTGACTAATGGTTTAAATGAATGTGTGGTTTAGATGAAATACAGTATTCAAGAAGAAACATACATTTTGTCCCTTTGAAAAGTATTTTATTATATTAATTCATTAATTCTGTTGCTTACTGAAGACTGAAAAGTAAGTTCAAGTAAGTACAAGTGTCCAACAGATCAGAAAGCTAATAACAGTATTTGAACAAATAAATTACATGGTAAAAAGTGATAAGGTGAGGCTTAATTGTGAATATAACTTATTTAAAATGAGAAATGCAAAACCTGAAGACTGAGATTACCGTTCTTAAAAGAACATATTCAACTTACTTTTTAACTATGCATTTCTGCCATTGCCACCAACCAAAGCTGATAAAGCTTAAAAAGGTGCCTAGGAACTTCAATGTGGAAGACATTCCATTTTTCAAGAAGCAGTAGAAAAACAACTTCCAGAGCACAATAAAATGCTACACCTTTTAACAGGAGACAAAGAAAAAAAGCTCTAAGAAGCTCTAAGAGCTGGGTTTTATCACGTATAGAACACACATTCTAAATGAGTGCTGCCCACAAAATCTGCATGCTTGCATTGGACCCAGAGCAAGGCTGGAGATCAGTGTCCCCCAGTGCAGGCTGCCTGTTCCCATTTTCACTGATACATAAAACTGGTGGGTTATCAGTCATTGTCATGCAGACTTTGATAAACATCACAGTTTTCATTTTGCTCATGTTTCAGTAAGAGAAACCCGGGTATAGCCTTCTTAGAGGTTATTGATGTACAGTCTGAGAACGGCATATATAAATTAATTAATTGCACAGACACATAAATGAGTTAATTGCATATTAGATTAAACTGGTGTGGACATACCTGATGATAAAATTATTGAAAGATAAAATTCTTTACTTTCATTTGTCAGAGTCATTATTGCGTGTTTAATTTACATTTTGAAGGAATATAATTAACCAGGATCTTTTAGCAACTGGAAACAGATTACATCATTTTTCTTCCTTTTACTGAATAAGAAATATAGATGGGGTAGGTTTTGTTTAATGTCAGCTTCTGAAACCTATTCTGTACTATGGTCTGTAGAAAAATATTTAGATAAGCATTAGGTGCTGCAGTGTTAATATTAGGTTGTGATTTTTGGGACCCTATTCAGGACTGAAAGGTGCTCTTGCCCATGGTGAAGGACAGATCCATGTGCCTCATCCATGGCACCTTCCAATCCCACTGAAGCCATGTGCCATTGGCCGGAAATACCCTGACCAGCAAGTTAACTTGCTGTATTATCCGACTAAACAGCTTCCAGTCTGGTCTTGAGGAGCAGATGGCTAAAGGTATTCATCACACATCTCTGACATTTTCGTTACAGAGGAGTTAGCTCTGTTCTGTGTGCACTGGATAATTTTTGATGCCTTTTGTATCACATGGGCTCTCAAACTATTAGTATTTTCTTTTTCTAAAGTACCTGGTCTTGCCAGGTAGAGAATGTGCCAAACTTCCTGACTGGATTAATTAGGAACAACTATCAGGCATTCGTGTACTGGTTCCAGCCACGAGAGGGTTAATTTTTGCAGTAGCCAGGAGTGGGAAGGGCCAGGACCCAGAGGTTATTCTCTACAACCTCACATTCATTGCTGTGGGAGAAAGAGAGTTTTTTCCTGAAAGAATGGGTTCCTTCCAGTTGAGTAAGCATAGCACCTGTTCCAAGCTGGAGAGAGTGGTTGGATAACATTGGTTCCAAGCTGAGAGAGAGGTTGTGGTGGCATCGCTGTGGTCAGGTTGGGTCAGGCCTTGCAGGGAGCATTTTACATGTGAATCACTCTCTCTTTTTTCCACTTTTGTTATTAATATTGTTGCTGTTACTGGTTGTTTTCTTATCTCTTTGTTTCCAGTAAAATGTTCTTCTCTCAAGCCATGATCCTAAACCACTTAAAATTTTTCATTAATGGGCAAACAATCTCATTTTAATAACATAGTGATAATATACTCTAATAAAAAAGAGCAGATAATATAATAATAAAAACTCTAGTAATATGTCCACATATTATTCTTCTTAGTGGCTTATATTCAGAATCATAAAATCCTAACATGGCTTGGGTTGGAAAAGACTTTCAAAGATCATCTAGTTCCAACTCCCTTGCCATGGGCAGGCCCACCTTTCACTAGACCGGGTTGCTCAGAGCCTGATCCAACCTGGCCTTGAACATAGCATGTAGTTTTCAGTCTTAAAATAAAAAAAAACCCCAAGTTGTATTGTATGCAGATATTTGACTTGCCTAATTCAAAAAGCACCATGCAGTCAGCTGGAATCTTCCTTCCATTTTGTCAGATTAGAAAAAGGTAAAATATAAAATCAATTCATGAACTTCACAACCTCTACTTCTAACGGAACTATCTTCCTCCTGGTAATGCTGCAGCAGGTCACTTCTCTTTGGTCCCAAACATGAACTGCATAGATCTGACGGAAATAGGTTTTGTTGTTTAAAGCCAACGAAACAGGTACTCAGACACGTACCTTCTCTGTACAATTGACAATTGTATTGCAGGCCAAATAATGCATACCTACAGGTGATCTTCCTTTCCTCAGTTTCCCCACCACTTTAGTCTATTTGGGATTGGTTTTCCCCATAGTACAGCACAGCCTCTGTCTCCATCTTCACTTAAGACCCTATGGTCTTACCCGGATCTTCAGGAAAGCACTGATGAAGACTGTGTAATTTTGGCCCCATATTAGGTGGTTGTTTTTTTTTTTATAAGTTACCCTCATTCATACCAAATTATACTTTATTTTCTTCAGATGGAAAAATGGTTAAGTCATCTCATCTTAATGGAAGGAAGTATAACTTACATTCTGTGTCTTATTGTTTAATAGATATATAATTGTATTTTTATGCAAAGTTACATAGTAATTTTCTATCAAAATGCAATATTTAAGCACAGAGACAGCCTTTACTGCATCAAGAAGATACTTGAGCTCTGATACAGGATTAAGTTTAGGACGAAATTCCATCAAGGGTTTAAATATGCCAGTACTCTAACCTGTTCAAAGGCTCAAAGGAAACTGTTTAGTTTAATGTCTTAGCCTCACAATCTGTGCACTAAGATGTTTTGCTTTCATTAATATTTTCAATCAACTTTTAAAAATAGTGTCTTACACTAAAACTACATCACTACAAGACATACATTGTAAAATTTATTTAGCAACAGAAATTATGATAGTTTGAGTTTGGAGTTTTTTTGGAAAGCGCTAGACATTGGAGACACTGATCCTTTAAACAACTCTTAACAGGAAATATCTCTTAAGAGTAAGTATTAAGATTTTCTTGTCACACAAAAATATTATAACTCATATCTGGAAACAACTGTTTTTTATATTTTGTTTTAGACCTCATCAAGGCAGATGGAGAAGAAGACAAGGAGTGCAACTAAAATAAGAAATGTAAATTCTTTCCTTCAAATTGAAGTGTTTTATAATAAACAAAGACCTAAATTTCTAGTTGCTAAGAGACCTACATGAAAACAACTACCTTTTCCTTCTAAATAAGGACTCAGCATAGGCTATGATTTAACTCTTTGTGATCTCCAGATTTCCACACCATAACATTGAAAATGAGCAAGGGAAAAAAAATATATTCATGTAACTACAACAGTTAATAAAACATACTGTGCGTAACAATTTTATTAGCTCATATTTAGGATGCTTTTTCCTCAGGAAGAAAAATGCGACATGTCAGAGTACATAAAATTACTGTTTCATTTAAATAAAAAGATTCTGTCTCCAGAATGTGACCCCTTAAAGAAACAAAAAGTGATGTTTTGAGCTCTATGTTCAAGTAGTGTTTGTGTTGTACTGACTGATCCTCACTGTGTTGGTGTCTTTGATTCACCGTGTAAGAGAATGTGTGGCTGCAGGCCAGCAAGAATAACCCCAGAAGCCTTTAAAGAGTCAGCAGCTTTTCCTTTTTTTTTGGGGGGGGGGGGGGGGGGGGGGGGGGGGGGGGGGGGGGGGGGGGGGGGGGG
>JAWWTY010000077.1:30740381-30775804 GCA_035222235.1 Margarornis squamiger | reverse complement strand
CCCCCCCCCCCCCCCCCCCCCCCCCTTTTATGTCAAGGAAATCAAACACACAGCTAAAGGGCATCATAAATATATCTGATCACTGTTCAGGGGGTTTCCAAAATGAGCCACTGGAGAGACCATCTTTATTGCAAGGCCAATCCCAGTTTTAATCAAAGCAAATGTGCTTTAAAACCTAGTTGATTAAACTGGAGTAAATGTCAAAATAAAGACCGGAGAACAGTATTTACACAGAAGACATGTCCCTCTCATTTGTGCAGTGCCAAGGACATGTTTCTGTACTGTTCTGAAAGCTGTCCTATTCATCAGGAAATTTGTCCAAAGTACCCTCTTCTAGGCTCTGGGAAAAGATGAAGAGGAGGCACTGTACTTTCAGTTAGCTTTTCAGCTGCTTCACTGTCTCCATAGATACTTATGTCTATCTCATTCGGTATTCACTGAGTCTTCCTCCCTTCCTTAACCACACAACTATGCTTACTTATCACTTTTTGGGTCTTTAAGCAGTTCTGCCTGTGAAGCCAAGCTTCTTCACCTCGAATCAGAGCTTGTGGTATGAGTATACCTCCAGCTGACCTTGTCTTGCTGCAGGTCTAGTGGAAGAGAGAAATGCCAACTCTCGGTTTGATTTAACTTCAGCTCTATAGACAACATGCCATCTAGACGATAATTTCTGACACTAGAAGAGGTGAAAATCGACACCTGCTTCCATATTCTTGCTGACTGCTGGGCTGCTTGAGACTTTTCTGACAAAGAAAAGAATGTCAAAATATAGGAGATCTAGATCAGCAAGCAGCCCATGGGAAATTCAATTGTTGCCAACCTGAAAACCAGTAGGGCAAGTGCTGCACTTTACTCATAAGGAACAAGTAGGGTATAAAAATGTATGCAAAGGAAGCTTATCTAGTTAGAAAGGTCAAAATATTCTGAGTAATTGAGTGGTAGCTGGCAAAAGCTGTAAAACAGCAGGATTAGGTGTATAGCAGTCCTCCCACCGAAAGTTGCCTCTGTTTCTTCCAGCTTCCTTATGCATTAACAACCTTCTAGGAACTATAGGGTTTTCCAGCTTGTCCTGTGGAGTACTTTGATTCTCATGGAATAATAGAACTGTTGGGGTTGGAAGGGACCACCAAAGATCATCTAGTCCAACCCCTCTGCAATGAACAGGGACATTTTCAACTAGATCAGGTTGCTCAGAGCCCCATCCAACCCCATGGGCAATATTTCCAGCATGGGGCATCCACCACCTCTCTGGAAAACCTGTTCCACTGTTTTAACACCCTCATCACGAATTCTAATCTAATTTAAATTGATCCTCTTTTAGTTAAAAACCATTAATCCTTGTGCTATTGCAACAGTACATGCTAAAGTGTCTGTCTCTTGTTTACCGTGACTCTCTTACAGATAAGGTCTGTCCATCACTCCATGCTGTTTGGTGAACCTTCGTTGGGAAATATGTGGCATTTGAGCTCCTCGACTGCATCTGAAGTTCCAGTCCCTTGAGAAATATAAATGATCTCCAAATTCTGTCCAGCCTTAGGATCATTTCAGTCACAGTAATAGTAACACTAATGAGCTGTACCTCAGCATGCATAAGCCTTCAGTGTCAGTGAAATGGATTTCACAGGCCCCATGTTTTCCATCTTTGCTTCTGTTATTCACCTAAGTCCATCTTTCATTCCTGCCTTGTGATTTTTTAGGACATTACATTCAAAAATTTTATGCAGCACGCTTCCACCATATTTTTGGTGAAGAGTCAACTGCAGTGGGGCTGAGTAATCTTTCCCTCCAGCATGAGACAGCTTATTCTTTTGTTTTGATATTATCACCATATGGACTACCTTACAGGTACATATGGAGGTATTCTTGTTCTTGAAATCAACTCTCCCACAAGCATAATTCCTGAATCAACCTGTTTGTTAATGAGGTGAGGGCTATTTAGTATTAAACATGGCCTCTAGAGGACAGCAGTGCATATATGGGAACAATGCTATTAGTATTAGCATAGTGATCATCAGCCACCATTTGCAGTTGTGTTACATTAGTCTTTGTTTTCTTAGGTGGTAATTCTGTGATCCGTGTAAAATACACTTATGTCACTTGGTACTCAAAAAACAGATAAAACAATTTGCTTATTTAATCTTCAGTTTGTGTGCACTTCAATGATGACAATATCCATCTTCTACCAAAATCACAACCTCTGTTCCTTCTAAATGACATCCCTTTTGATCCAAAATTATTATGGGAGTGGAATTAAAACAAGTCACCAAATCACAAAGGAGGTCTATTATTTAGGCCTTATATTAGGTCTGATTGTTTTCTAAGGCATTTGCAGATGTTGCAAGTCAGCTTTTCTTTTTAAGCTGAAGAGGAAAGCTTGTTTCCAATACTAAGTGCTATGTCAAAGCAAAAATTTAGAAGTTTTCCACTTCCTGTGTTGACTGACCATTACTTGTGTCTGTCATGTCACAATTTTGTGCCTGTCTATTGAAGGAAGGGGCACTTCTGATGGTCAGTGTTGCAATTTTCAAATCTAAAACTGCTGGCCACTGTCCACAACATGGTAAACCAGTAGAGGCTGAGCTGCTTCAAGGAAATTGCATCAGAAGTTTGCAATGAGATAAATGAGATCAGAACCTGACCCTCCTCATGACAGGAGATGGAAGGATAACAGAACAGCCTTGAATCTTGATCCTCCTTTCCTTCTCCCTCAAACCAGACAGATATTTAGGGAAAAAATATTTATTTTAAGAAAATGTCTTCTAGAAAAATAGCAGATGCTTAATATTTATTCTTCCCTGTGACAGTCTGAAAATTTTTGCATAACTTACAAATTCTATTATTATGAACCTTTCATGTAACTATAACCATCAATGTTAAGAGTTTATGGGTCTATCATCTCTCAATATACATTATCCAGAGGCAGCCAAAGGACAAGAGAAAAAGTTGTTATCAGGAGTAAGTGTCTTGGAAAAAAATGAGCATGACAAAAGACTGAGCAAGTCATGGAGCCTACAGAGATACCTGAGCATACTAACCGGCCTGTGGTTTTACATGTCATGCCTGCCCTTGTGATTGAGAGCATAGCTGGTTGTCAGACGGATACAACCAACAATGAAGAGCAGGAAAGGAGAAGAAAGAGTTTCTTTAAACAGAGCAGTTTAAAATGAGAGTGGTCTCTTGGCTCTCTACGCCAGGGAGTCCTAACTAAAGAAGAAGGAATGCTCTGGTCAGAAGAGAGAACCTGAAGTTAAGGAGGAGACAAGAGGTGGGGATCAAAAGGATGCAGGGGTAAAAAAAGGGTCAGAAAGTCAGAGGACTTCCTTTGTGGAGAGGAAATGAAACCAAATGTTTTTATGTGCAGATTTTCCTACCTTTCTATGGACCTGTAAATACCTCTTTTTGCATATGAACAGTGGGAATGTGTTTTTAAAGTTGTTTTAGAATGCTTGTCTTTGTTGTGAAGAAACTGAAGGTCATAGAAAGGAAAACCCCATTCCTAGTGAGAAGATGGCAAACTACAGAGCAGACTGGGGAAAAAGGCTGGTGACAACACTTGTTTGAGGAGAAATGGGACTGGAACACCTCCTTTTCCTTCTGGGCAGTAGGGCTGAAGTAGAGAGACTACACCTGCAACGAGCCAGGGACACATAACTGGAGTACTGTCAGGCTCTATAAATTCAGAAGTGTCAGTCCTAACTTAATTTCCTAAAACAAAGTGTTCTGAAGTCTGCTGCGGTCCACTGAGGAAGGTCCTTTTCTATGAAACAGACCCTCTTGCTTATCACTCATTTTTGAGGAATTGAGACCTCAAGCCAATTCCCTTCTGGGAGTGGTGAGATGAAATCCTGCCCAGCTATGAGTGGAGAAGAAAGGACAGGATGGACCCTCTTTCTAAATAAGCACATTCATGCAAACTATGTAGGAGTCTGTTCATATAGAGCAAAGTCAATATTGTTTGTCATTGAGCTAACAATATATTAACTCTTTTCTATAATAGTCAGAAGCCTAATTGCTTGCTATAAGATATGAGTTCCAGTACTACATATATTATGTCAGATATTCAGAGGAGTGGTACACAGAAAGCTTTACAAGACTAGGTTGGGTGTTTAGCTTTATTTTATTTCCAGATTTTGTGCCTTGTTTTTTAATGCAAGCTTTGACTTAAGCATGTCACAGCCCTTCAGACACATGACCCATTCAATGGTGTGGTTCAGTGTTAGTCTAATCAAAACATGTTAGACACATGAATATTTGTGAAATGCACGGATGACAGCTTCACTATATGCATCCAGGATGAACTATCTCTTCAAATGAATGACATCAATGTAATCTCTCTGAATTCAGCAAACTATAAGTCATGTCAGCTATGTTCTACCAACTTTACAAGACTGTTGGACCCTAATCAATCTCACAGTCATGTTTTTAATCCAAAATGTTTAACCTTGCCCATTTACAATGTCATGCCTTGAAACTCGCATAGCAAACCAGACTCATTTCCTTTCTTAGAAATTGTCATTAACAATTTCTATACTTGCTGACTCATAAACAATATGATTGTCAGGGAAGTATAACTGCTTCCTGAAAATTACTTTCTTATAAAAAATATTATTTGGGGTATTATTTTAAAGTCACTGAAAAAAACTTTAAATGAAACATTAAATATTAGAAATATACATATTTCTGTAAAGAATAAAATATATTTTCTATACATTCACAATTTAGGAGGGCAATATAATCTAGCTGCGTTGATTATATAACACATAATACTTGCATGTTAAAGCTACCTTGTGTGATGGAAGCATAATCTTGTAAAAAAAATTTGCATATGGTATGTTTGCCTATTAAGTCCTCCATCATAATTAGCTGATTAATTTTAAATTGTGTAATTTTAAAAGAAGTTAGAAAAAAAAAACAACAATAAAATACTCAAAATTCAAAATACCAGATTTTACACTGTGAGACATGATCAAACAGAGAATCACACAAATATATCACATCAATGAAGCTATTAAGTATATTTTTGCACTAATTTTAGGGGCTATGCTATTAAGGGATTACAGTATAGGCAATATTTTCCAAGACTAAAGAATGTTCCGCTGTATTGTAGGTGCTGAAGGGAGGGCTAATGAGAAAAAGAGTGATTGTGACAAGCAATTATGTCACCTATGTGAATGGCTTAATTTTCTAAATTAGCCACTTTGATAATTATGACATCTCATTTGTCTTTTAATTCCATGAGCTGTGAAGTTTACCTTTGATTTTTTTCCAATCAGATAAGAGGCTTTGATAAGCCAAGGGTCTATTATGTGCCTGAAAAACTCACATTTCAGTCTGCTCATCTGCTTGAACTGGATCAAATAGCACTCTTCACAAGAGCTCTCCAAACAAGGCTTCCCTCCTTCTATTTGCACTAGCTATTAAAAAAATATTTGCTAAGCAAATTAATAATGTAAATAAGACTGCAAGTGGGAATGTTTAGTCTGCTTAAGAGGGAAGGCAAACAAACTGTTTTCAAGCACTTTTTAAACCACTTGGACAACAGGCCGTTTGCATACAAGCAATTAGCATGTTAATTACAAATGGTTCTTATCCACTCATTAGAACATTTCTGAGATTCACTGACAAATATAGGTCTTTCTTTAATTATCTTGACTCATAGGGGAGTGATGAAGCTTGTATTTAATTAAATTCAAAGAAAATAGTAGTATTTTAAAGCATGAAAAGGGAAGAGTAGTATTTTAAAGAATTAGCTCTGATTTGGGATTTAACTACAGTCATTCTTCTAACTTCTGCATTCATGTGTGAGACAAATGCCCACAGTGTTGTGTATGGCTTATATAGAATATGGAAAATAAATATTTCAGGCAATTTTTGAATATATGTGTAACTCAGCTTTCATTTTGCTTCACAGAATAGGTATGTAATTTCTTTGCAAGGATAAGGTTATTAACTGTGAGAGAGAACACAATAGTTAATGACTTACAGAGGAATCTGACAAAATAAAATGCCATTTAGCACGTAAACTCGTTTAGTGCCATCTTCTCCTCTATATATGGATGCACTGCTTGCTATCCCACCCCAGAGGGAACAAGAGTGGACAGATTGTTCTCTTCAAAATAAAAATACGCTGCATTGTCATTATTTCTGTCATGCCTTCACATTGGCGTGAAATCAGCAGGAATCAATGAAAAGTAGGCTTTGCTCTCTGATAACAGCCACAACTGGGCAGCATACAGTCCAATTACTTTGATCAGGATGTCAATATTTGTGATACCAAAACACTAGCCATGCAAGCTTGGCAGTGGACAAAAGTTATGCTACTTAGTTGAAATTTAGCAGTAGGTATGTCTCCTTGTGTAAAGTGCTTGTATGACTCTTACTCAAAGAAAGAGCCTTTTCTGCTTATTTGCTATATAGCGAGGGAGGTTTTTTATTGCTTGTTTTTGCCAAAAGCATTTTCCAGTTTTATTCTAGAAAATACACAGATGTAGGAAGGGCATTACGAACTCTCTTGGCCAATGCTAAATGATGTGTGCTCAAAAGTTACTGCTGTTCTAAACTGTCTTTTAAATGATATTGAATCCCTCTGCTCTCTGGTAAATACCCAGGTGAAACACCAGTTAACAATGATGATAGACTAAATCACAGCTTCATGAAAGTATCCAAACCATTTGAAACGTCATGTGAGTTTTTGGAGTACATTCTTTTTCTGACAAGTTTGAGTGATGATAATGCTTTTGGAAGTGTATTTAAAACAAAGGTCTATTCATTTTTGAAAGCCATATGCACTTCAGTAGTTTTATTGTATTTTACCAAAAAAGTAATTAAAATTGTAGCTTTCGGTGTTCCTCTTTATCTTCCCTTTGCAACTCAGGTAAATGCCTGAAAATCTCACCTGCAAAAATCTCATTTGTCATGAGATACATGCTGATCTCCTTAGTGTGCCCAGATCTCTGAAGGCTTTGTGAAAGTTTGCAAAAGAAATCCCATGACAGGCTAGGAGACACAGTTGCTTACAACAACAGGTCACTGGGCACTTCTTTGTTGTTCTCTTCTACATTTATCTTTTGCCATTTCTTGTTTGTCTCCTCTATCCAGATCTTTGGAAGTATCTATCATCCTTTGGTTTGTTTTACAATATGTGGAAAAACAGCAGAAAGAATGGCACAGTCCTGTGAACCAGAGTTAGACTAGATGACAGTATGAGGTCCCTTCGAAGCCAAATGATTCAGTGATTCTCTTACTGTAAAATCTTGAAACAGAAACACTTGTTTAAAACACCTGGAATAGAGTATGTTGAATTATTACATACAATTTCTACCATCTACAGCTCAGCTTTGTAAAAATAAAGCTTTGAATAATTGTAATATGATAAATCTCTCTAAACACTAAAAAGGAAAATTTTTTTAAAAATAAATAGTACTCATAATTTTATTTTTATTTCTACAGAACACTCTTTAGCTGCTCCAGGCCCAGACTATTTATTGTTGGATATTAAGTAAAGCCATCATATGGAGATGATTGCATCTAAACTGTACATTAGGAACAAACCTTGGATGCCACTACATATTGTATATTAAAACCATTGATACAACAAAGTCAACTATTTAAAACCAATCAACCAACCAAACAAATGTCTTCACGAGACAGACTTCCAAAACATCCTAAAAGTGTGAAAGAAATACCATAGGTATTTTGCAATGTAAAATAGATAGAAAAAGCAATCAACCATATTTGGACAGAAAACCCATTTTATTCCTCTGTAATTCCATGTAAAAAATGAAGCAGAAATCTATTTATTTCCTTGCCTGTTCAACTTCCACTGTGGTCACTGAAATTTTTCTCTCGTTTCTCAAGTTTACTAAATCAAGTAACTTTTTTTCTCCCTAAATTTTCAGAGCCCTATTCATAGCTCTGGCTTTTATTTCTGCCTGTCTACACTTGAATGCACTCAGAATGTCGGATTTGTGATTTCAACCATCAGCCTTCTGCTCTCCCTAGTTCTGCCTTCCCTCTAGTTTGGTTTGCTCATAGATATTAAATTTTTAATTTAATAACTGTTCCTACCTCTTGTGAAATTCCTACTACATCTCAACTTTCCTGGCTCATTTCCTGTACAAGCTACTACTTAACTTATTTCCATTTCCAAAGGAATCTTTCCAACTATTCATGCATATTTGAAAGGTCCTAATTTTCAGTCTGGTGGCAGACTTTTTCAGAGTTTGTCTCTAGTCAAAATCTCCACTACTAGTGACAGTAAGAGCCAATGACTAGAGCTCTTACACATTAACCTATAGGAAATTAACTTATAGACCTGTTTTGTGTGGATTAATTTTCCACAAAAGAGATTGATGCACGCATTTATAAAACAAGTCCAAATCGACTAAAGCAAAATAATCACGGAAAATATCTATATGTAGTATGTAAAATGGGTATTTCAGATATGCAAGTGGTCAATCTGAATGCTGCAGAGTAATGAAGCAATTGAGTGCCTTTAATACTTGGGAGTTACCTGCCCGCTGACTTACTCGAGCTTTCAACATGTCTTTGTGTGCTCTCAATTTTTGTGTTTTATTTTCTTACAGCTGCTCTACCTTGACCATGAGGAGCCTTGAAGGACAGCTGGAGTGGCACTTTGAATTTGATTGATGGCTGCAGGACCCAGATGGTGAACTCTCAAAATTGTTGCTGGCATATAGTTTTACTGCTGGAACTGTTTGGATCTTTTGTGCAGTTCCCTTAGCTGAAGCTTTACTAAATGCTGAGCAGTCGCTTCTTGGCTAGGGTCCATTCAAGCTGCATTTGGATCTTGATGGAATGGCTACAATCTCATAAAAGTTCATTGTTTATACTCACTCTCACTCCTGGAGAGTTTGCCAGCTCGTAAGCACTTGTGTTCTTAGGAATTCTTCAAAATAGCTGCCATCAAAGGAATGTTTTGACTTTACTTTTTTACTGTAGAGAAAATCCTGTCAGAAAATCTTTGTCATGCTGTTTATACATACTGTACATTTTATGTGGAGTTATTTATAGAGCTGTGAGAGTTTTGAAAGCCTGGAGCTCTCTTTGTTTAACATGTCTTTCAAACCAAAAGCATATCACAGGTCAATAAAAAAGTCTCCAAGACAAACATTTTCTTTTGTAGAGTAATCTTTTATGACTAGTCTTCTGAAACTTCCATTCATACCATAATACACAAGTTCTGGTGTTTTTCAGGCTCCTTTTTCTCATGCTTAGCCTTACAGGTGATTAATGCCTAGTTTTAATCTGTCTCAGACTGATGGTTTCAGCCAACTGATTTTGTGTGAATGTGATATCCCTCATTGATGACTCATCAAGCTGCGTTTGTCTACTGAATTACTGCTCACAAACAAATGCCAATGAATGGTGAAACTTTGACCTCTAATATTAAAAATGCAGTGGGCGAGGGAAAACATAAAACATAAGTCTGCAACTCTGAAAAACGTTCGGCAATCCTGAAACTGTCACAGCAAATTTTGCCTAATTTGTGTGTGGGCATCTGCCGTGGGGTTCAGTTTGGTAATTTTTTTTCTTCCTTTCTGAGTAATCTCTCTAAAAGCTACTTATAGCATCAGAAGAAATTGGTGCCCTTCAGTTCTTCTCCTGGATTTCTAGGTAGTGCTGCTGTGTTCCATTCAATATCAAACAAATGCCTCAAGTACATGACATGCATTTTGAAAAAGGCAATCAAGGATCTCTACATCTCTAATATTACTCATGGAAAATAATGACATAAAGAGAAAGGTTTTTAAAAGAACCACTCATTGAATGGCCATAAGAGGTGAAACACGAGAGTGCTAACAAGCAATAAAATAAAATTATGTAGAACTATTTACGTCTAAGGGTCCAATATAAAGCCTACTGAAGTCGATTAGGTTTTCATCTTCTTTGCTGGTTCAACTGTTGAAAACAACAGTTGTAGAGACTAATCCTGGGCAGGTAGCCATTAGTAAAAAATAAGTAACTTCAATAGATTTATTGTTATGAACCTTTTGAAATGAAAATCAAGATTTAACAAAAAAAAAAAAAAAAAAAAAAGGTTGGTTTTGTAACTTTCTTTTACAGACTAACATCTTTCTTTTTACTGTTTAGGAACACTATTTTTAAGAAATCAGTCTATTATATTAATGCCAGTTTTTCTTATAATACCAGCGTCAATTCCCCTGTTTTTCTCATCCTTGATAGATAAGAGAAATTGGACCTTTGAATCTAAACTAATGAAAATGGGATACTTCAAGACAAATACTTCAAAGCAGAATGCAGCAGAGGAGGAGAATTCCCCATCTCTGGAGGTGTTTGGGAAGAAAAGAAGAAAAAAAAAATTCTGGCAGGTTTCAACAATTCTGACAGCAGTTCTGAAATGCTTAGAGAAATCACCAGCTGAAAAGAAAAAGAGAATGTAGCACAGGTAAGGCAGGCAAAGGGTGTTAACTACAATAAATACAGTTTATCATACAGTTATAGAAATTTATTACAGGGATATCAAAATATATATTTAGTATAAATATCTATAAATGTATATCCAGAGGCATAAATATAAATCTCTCCATATAAACTCAAAGATTTTCTCACTCTCTGTTGTCACCACATTCACTATCAAATCCACATGTAACAATAACACTATTTCCTGTTAGACTATTCAAGATCTGCTTAGAGTGAATTTTCTACTACTCCCTGTGATCTTTTATCTAACTCTCTTACCTACATTAATACATTCATCATTCTCTCTTTATGCTGTCATGTCTGTTTTATTGTCACTCTCACCAGCACATTGTTTGCATCCATCCCCTGGTGTTTTTATGCAGTGCCCTGTCACGGCAGGAAAAATATATGGTTTGTTATTCCTGCTTTCCATAGATTGTTGAGCTCTTCCATATTGCCTTTTTAGGTACTCACATATCAGTTTCCTTCTATTAATAAATCCTAACATTAGAATCAATTCAAATAAGGAAAAAAAAATCCAAACCTGTAATTTTTTTTCCTCTTCTTGAAAATAAACAATATTTCCTGCAATAAAGCCTGAAGTAATTATAGTATTTCAGAGGGTAAAGTTTGTAATATTTATTTTTACATTTTTAGTCTCCTATTAGCAGGGATGAGAGATGAAGGTAGGCTGTTATAAAGAAGGACAACTAATTAAACCCTCTGACCAGAAAATAGTGCACTGTATTGCACAAATCTTACAGCATTTCCTTCAGTTATTACTTCACAAGTGATTTTTAAGGTGTCATGCCATTTTGGTGCAAGATGCATTTATAAGGAATTTATGCAACTAAACATTAACAATTTAATTAAAAAATGTCAGACAAGGTCTTCTAGACCATCAGCTTCAACATACAGACACAATAGTTTGTGATTGGAAAGTCCTGCTGGGTTGGCTTCTTGAAGTTGAAGTGTCTTCTGCAAAAGAGGCAGATGTAGGGAAGACCACTTGTGGGAACTGTAGGAACAGAAAGTAAAATTTGTTAAAAAGATAACTACTGAAGTAATTAGCAAGAAAGAAAAAAGTGAAAGAAAAAAGAGGAAAAGAATTAATGAACAAAGAAATTAATCTCTTCTTCAATATGTTGGTGTGGCTCTTTTTTTTAATTCACATTTACAGGTTTAATGAATTGCCATGTATGTAATGTGTAGGGCAAGTCAATGCAAATTTTGCCATTAACTGTAATGAAAACCAAATGAAGCTCCAGGTTGTTTAGTTTTTCTCGTAGGATTTGAGATATTTTGTTTTCATCAGTACATCTTGATCTATCCACTTTTGCTCCTGAAACCTAGAGGCTTTTTTTTTTTTCCCCAGGACAAAAAGCATAATAAACCCCGATAATTACCTTCAAATCCATATTTTTATTTTAGCTTCTTAAAAATTAATTATCTTGTTTGTTTTTTGTTTTAATGGAACCGATGCACCCAAAGAGTGGAGTTGTTTGATACACCTTATTCTTGAAAGCTGGTATTTAGATTATCAGTATTCCAAAAGATAATATCATGATAATTAATATCCCAATTTTAAAAGGCTATTTTGATGGATTTTTTTAATTCATGCTAGCATAGTTCTAGCTTCATTTTTGCACCCGGAGAAATACATGCTAAGGAAAAATAAGGACTTCTACACGATAGTCTCCTGAAAGTCTGGGGTCTGATTCAGTGGGAGATGAATAATAAAGCAGGTAATGCCAATATATTAACAATGCTGAAGTGCTTGTCATGTACGTTCTATGAAGCATATGCCAAAGAAAAATGCTGGCAGGCACTGTGTTGAAATATCAGCTTAGTTAAAGGATTCATCATGAACCATTTGTCTTTTACCCTTCCCTCACTAGTCCTGCCAGCAATTCTCTGTCTGCCAAAATGAAAAAGGGACAGCTGCCAAAGGGATGGATTTCAAAGTGTGATTTTTTTTTTGTTTGTTTGTTTCAGTTTTGCTCTCTCCCATCTTTGAGAATTTCCCTCCCCACAAAATGCAGCGTGTTGGATAATAAGAGTTAATCAGGAAAGCTGTTAGCTTTGGAAACTCTGTTTAGGCTGACTTTTCTCTGAGTCTTTACACAGGAAGGGATGGAATATGTGTAGACATTCCTGACTTCCTCTAAAAGGTCTATCTCTGTATCCAAATCAAATTCAAGCCAGAAAATTTGTAGTTACTAGAAAATGTCCACAAAAGCTGTCAGGTCAGGACTGCTGACTTTCTGCATACTTCTGTGAAACATTTATAAATTTGTCTAGTATATGACTCTACATGCAATTTATAAAAAAGTATTCACTTAATGTGCTGTGTTGAAGGGATGAGGAGAAGTTTGCTTTTCCCAATAGCAGTGGAGAAACTTGCTGGTTTGATAGGTAATTGGACTACTTGAGCCAACAGAAACACAAAAGACTAACAATATTAGAAGGACTTTTTAGATAAGGGTTCAATTTCCTAGAAACCAATGCATGATGAATCTAGAATGAAGGAAATGTTCCTGCATGACTGCAGCCTACTGTTTGAGTCCCACAGCTGCAGTGTGCCTTCTCTCCCGGCTTCCTCCTCTCCAAGCATGGTTCCAGCATGCTCCCATGTGGCATACCTATGGCCCATCTTCTCCCAGTTCCATATCAGACATTTCTGATATAAGAAGACAAGCCAGAGGATAGCATCCTTCCCCTTCCTTACATCCTTCTATAATACAGAATATCTGCATTGCTAAAACAAGAGCATGGAGAAGGTCTAAGAGCGAGATTTGAATCTTGAATGTCTGGTAGCATTTTTTTGGAGAGAAGGCTCTGAATCTCAGATTTGATGACATGGTAAGGTGTTTTCCTCCATTAAACTACTTTTTCAACCTCTCCCTTACTTTCATGTCCTGGTGGCTTGTGTCTTCTCTCTGTAGGTGTTTGCACTTCTGTCCACCTAATAACATTCTCAAGTAATAATTTTGAGTATTTGAACTAATGAATAGACCTTCTGGAAACCAAAGAAGTGCTGAGGTATAAAGATGTCTATGACTTGAAGCCAAAGTCTGTTAAAATATCTGGTTGAAAAGCTCAGCTAGTGCTCTCAATGAGTGGAAGAATGCAGTGTAAACTCACGTCTCAAAATAGATGTTGACTAGATATTGAGAAATCCATAAGGCAGAGCAGCTGTAAGACAAAAATACTTAGTAAAACATTGTGTAATGAAAAGTAGTAATTGTGTTTCTTGTAGAAGCACTCATTTTCCTTCTAAGGCTGGCTGCAGAATTATACTTGGAATATACACTGGTGAAATATTTAGTATAAATGGAATGTTTGAATAATATGGACAACACTACTGATGAATCAAAATTGGTCCCCCTCCCATGCAAGCTGGCTTACACAGGGGTCATATAGAAATGCAAATTCCTATGGAGAATGTTGATCTCGACGATAAAGAATAAAAAAATTAATTAGTTTTTATACTGCACTCTGGGGATGACATTTAGACTTAATCTTGCAAATAAACTTGTAATGCCTCACTGTTATTGTCACAAGAGTTTGAGCTATGGCTCATAAAGGCATCCGGCATACCTTTACAAGGCATACAGTCCCCAGGCTCTTTACTGCTGACACGACAAGCCTTTTGTCCATTCTGCTGTAAACAAAATGGAAGACCCAGAGTTGCCGGCTGTTCAACAGATAATGGCAGGTTTGCTTTTTTCATAGTTCACCTACCATACTCATGTGCAATTGAATGTGTCTCCCATATACTGCTCTTGCCAATTCTATCTCCAGCAATTATTCTGTTCTAGCACTCCATTGCAAAGTACCTGCCAATAATGAGAGATTCACAGGTGGCAGCTACAAAGCACTGCTTCTCCCTTCTCTGCAGTGGCACCTGAAGTGTGGTGGTGCTGATGTTGTTCACAAAGAAGGTCATAATACAGGCCAGGGCAACAATTCTGCCTCTGTTTAACCTGATCCAGATGACAGTTGTGCTCTCTTTTGTCCATTATCTTCAAGTGAAGGTGGGTGCTGTCTTCAACAAACTAATTTCAAGTTATGTGCTGATTAAGTCAGGGTTTTCCCCCTGACTTTTGCATTTTACTTATTTTTAAATTCTATTTAGATGCAAGTCTTTTGGGTGCAGGAGTTTTCAGATGATGTTTTAGCTGGAAGGTGAGTATGCTACTTTTACTGACCAATGAAATGACTCTAGTATCAAGCAACTCCACTGCTGGGTAATAATAGCACACTCACAGAATGACTGAGATTGGAAGGGATAGCAGGAGGCCTGTCATCCAACCTTCTGCTCAAAGCATAGCAAGCTTGAATGTCAGATCATGTTGCTCTGGGGTTTATCCAGTGCGGTCTTGAAAATCTCTGAGGATGGAGAGTACTTCTTCATCCAATGCTGGATTGTCATCACAGTGAAAGTGTTCTTTACATGAAGTCTGAATGTCTCTTTTTTCAACTTATTGTCTCTCATCCTCTCAGTACCTGTGACTGTGAGGAGCGTGGCTCTCTTTTCAGTAACCTCCCCGTAGGTCCTGGCAAGCTCCCTGAAGCCATCACTTCTCTGGGCTGAACCAGCCCAGCTCCCTTGGCCTCTTCTCATTAGGCAAGTGCTCCAGTCCTGTGTATCTCAGTGGCCCCCCACTGAACTTGCTGCAGGTTATCCATGATTTAGTTGTACTGGGGGCCCAAACCTGTATGCAGTTTTGTGTATGTGGTCAAACATAAAGCAAAGCAAAGGGGGATAGAATCTCATTACTTTTTTCCTGGTTGATACAGCCCAGGGTGCTGTTTACCTTCCTTGGTGACAGAAGACACTTCAGCTCTCATGTTCAGCCCACAGTTTATCAAGATCTGTGCCTTTCCAGCAGAGCTGCTCTCCAGTCAGGCAGACCATGGCCTGGATTAGCACAAGGGTCATCTCAGGTGCTGGACATGGCATCTGCCTTAGTTGAATTTTTGAGATTCCTATTCCATTTCTCACAGGCAAAGACCCCAGGGCCACCGAACAGCAGCAACATCAGAGAAAGGGATGGACTCTTCAGTGGCCTACAGCTACCGAACCACAGTGCTCAGAAATACAGAAACACCAATTCATCCTTCCCAATTTTCAACCAAGCCTGTAGGCTCTGGATCCAATAGTTCTCCTTACCACAACTAAGCAGCCTGCTTTTAAAAACAAGGGACTACATAATCAAAAGGCAGGAAATACTGGGTAAACTGCAAGTTAGCAGGCTTTAAAATCACACCTTTCACTCTGGACAATATACATAAGAAAATTTTTATGAGTGAGTCAATTTTCTCTCTCTTCTGAAGCCTGTACCACCACTTGTGAGGTCTGCTTGGGGTTTCTTGTTTCGTTTTTTTTGCTTGTTTCTGCTTGCTTTTGCTTCCTATTTTGTTGGTTTGGGTGGGTTTGGGTTTGGTTTTGTTTTCTGTTTGTTTGTTTGTTTCTTGTAGCGAGGTACAAAAAACTTCCTAGGACATAGTAAGTCATCAAAGAATATTTTCCCCCTGAAATGTGTGAAATGACTAGAAAATTGATGATAAGGTAAAGAATACAATAGGGTACACACTAGTGCCATGTTGGTCTTGAGTAAGGCACCCAACCCAAAGTCTCACTTTAACCCTTTATTCTGAATGTTTACATGATTTTGCTTATTCTTACTCTGTATTCCACTCAGGGTGGCAAGAGCTTAAACCAGTGACAGCAGGGAACTTTTTATTCAATTCCTTTGGAAAATCACATAAGTCTGTACTGTTCCATAGAGAAAATAAAAGTAGTATTTACTGTAATTCAAAGAGGACTAATTGTGGGGGGTAGGCTGCTGAACTGTGACAAGTTCTTATGTTAGTTCTACCCAACTCTCCATCTCTTGTACTTTTTAAAGAAGAGTGAGTTCTATCACCACACAGGGTGTTTCACACCTGCAGAGTCTGACCTGGCCTAAGCAGCAATGAAAGTGGCTGCTCACAATCCTATCTCAAGAGACGTTAGTACCAAAGCAGCCTAAAGTGACATTTTACTAAAAGCCTAAAGAATAAAAGCAGGTAAAGTGAATCACCCCAGTGTTTCTGGTCCCTGCCTGTCTGAGGGTTGAGTGATCACTTCTCATCCATCAGGCTTTGTGGAGGTTTGTGGTTAACTCTTTGCATGTGCAACTTCACAAGAGCTGTTTGTGATAAAGTGGCCTCTCATGGGGAGGTGTAATTCCCATTGGTTTCTTCCTCTTGTTTGGCCTGAGGCTGCTTTTGACCTTTACAGGCTTTGAAATTCGATTCATTTTGTATTACAAAATATTCATTCCTCTGGGCAGTGAATAAATGGTCTTTGAAGTCACCAGCTAGGGTTCCTTAAGTGTTTTCCAAAGGAAGTAGATGTGCTTGCTGACTGCCATTTCAGTGTCCTTGCCTGCTTCCCAGAGAAGCTCCAAGTGGTACCACCAGTGCTGCTCTGCCTTTCTTGAGTGGAAAGTGTGTGGAAAAGAACCTGCTACTAACTTTATCTGCTTCTCCTCTAGACACCAAGCAAGGGCTGCTCACAGTAATATGATGAGAATTTACGGAGAAAGAGATGACAAAGCAAAATCGAGAGAGGGACAGGGCAATAACATTACCACAGAGGGAATACCTAAAAATTACTGTCTTTTCAACCTGAAACACAGTGGAAGTGCATTGGGTATGAAAACTGCTTATAATCACAGTAAGATGAGAGCTGGAAAGGAATATCTGCAATAACAACAGTGTTTTGCTTCCTGGGAAAAAATGATTCATTCAACCCTTATCCTCAGAGACAACTCGTCTGCAAAATCCATTCATATGTCAATATATAATCTGGTCTTAAGAGTTGTGTAGTTGTGATCCTCTTGATACCTGCAACACTGGTCCACTACAACTGAATGACTCATGGCTTTTTCCCAAGTAACTGTTTTTGCCTTCCCTGGGGAAGCAAGCATATTATGTCCAGCAATTTTTACCTCCTTCACAGCACTGGAAAAAAATCTGAATAACAATCTCATCAATATTAGCTGACAATCAAGGCTGACATTTGTACAAGTTCAAATCAGAGCTTGTTAATGAGTGCTGTAGTAATATCCTACTGAAGGCACAAGGAAGCATGTTGTCCTACTGAAGTAAAACAGGAAAATCATACAGAAAACTATGTTTTTACATAATAAATTGAATGTTTGTCAGTTTTAAAACTTCTGTTTTTGCATTCTTTTTATTATATAGAACACCATATGTTGCTCAAAGTAAATCAAAAAAGGTTGGCACTGCATGCAGCAGAGGAATTAAAAAACAATTGCTATGCAGACACTATGCTACACTTGTTTTATTACACTGCCACTGAACAGGCCTAGGCAAATATATATTAAACTCATTTCAGTGTTTCTTATTAAATATTTGCAAGGAAAAGTAAAAATTCGAAAGCGGTTTTTAATGCAAAAAGACACATTCACACCTTAGAAATGAATGCCATGTTGTTTCAATGCTTTCAGTATGTTTCAATCGGCTCTGTAGTATCACACAAATTCAGGGACTCATTTTTCATTTGTCATAAGTTCTGTTGAGTTTAGACATCACAACAAACATTGAAAACAAGTTGATTTCTTTGCATGCTAGTGGTATTTGAAATAACTCAAGTCATCTCTAAATCTCTGTGGTAAACGTGTTTTAAACTCAAAAACTGAATGAATGGAAAGTTACAAACCATACCTTATGGACAACAATTGAGAATGTTCCCCTTTGATATGACACAAGCCATTGCCTTTCACTCATCTGCTTGAAGTATTACAACAGATTTCAGACTTTTAGGTGTGGCACGTGGGCTGAAGTGGCAGAGCTCACCTCCATATCCATTGCTCTCTGTTTCCACTCAGCAAATGCAGAAGAGGTGGAGACTGCAGGCACAAAAAGGTGGAATTCAGCCACTCTGACCTGACTGTCTCACAGGCAAGTACCCGTGACTGAGCTAAATATGTTACATGACTTCTGTAGTCATCAAGAACAACGCACACCTCCAAAATATGATTCATCTGGACTATCTTAGGATGTGGTGATTCACCATGTATTGATATATATAGTGTCTCTTCATAGATTCATATAAACTGAGACCAGAGTGACTAATTTGGACTAATACACCTATTTTTTTAAGTGTTGAAAGATCAGGTAAGAAACTCTCTTACAAAATAAGGGCTCTCCTAAGTCTGATGGTGCTCTTTTACTGCTGCTGCAAGTTTTAGAATTGTAAACTAATTCTCTTTTCCTCAAAGTTTTTTCTGTAGGGATAACTGCACTGTAATTCAAAAGTAAGAAAAACCAAGATTTTCCTTAGAAGTATTTTGGTAATGAAAAGAAAGAATCCTGATTACTGTATGAATTGCATTATATTTACCTTAGCATTGATTTCACAAAATAAGTCATTCAGTACTTATCAATGACACATGCAAATAGTGTTTAATCTTAGTTAATTTAAACTCCTTATGGTGACCACTTACTTCCCTTCCTTTATGTTACATTTTGTAATTTTGTGGTGTTCTTTGTGCCTGATATCAGGAATGATAAAAAAAATAATCATTATTATTTACAGGATGCCAGTCTTTCACCTGGGATTATTTAAATTAATAACTAGAAAAAAACCCTAAACTATCTGCTGGATCTAGAACACAGTGAGAAGGTACATCAAATCGGTATTACCAAATTTCCAATTCCAAATCCAGGGCAGAATTAGCTCTTCATCTTACACTGGTACTGAGAATCTAAGGCAAAACATCTGAAAAATCAAAGGACGCCAGTCGTAATGATACATGAAATTAACCTGGAAAAATGGACATTGTTCCCTGTGCAGGCATATATTTTCATTGAGACTGAGTAAGAGAATGAAAAAAAAGGAGAAAGACTTACAGATAGAACAGTATATATCAGTGTTAAAAAAGAAGAACCTCTTCAAATGAAAAGCCAGAGGAAGAAACCAGTCTGGATAAAGAACCCTGATTGCAAAAATACAGCTCTAACTGTACATTGTTTTATATGGAAATACAAATGAATCTGTGGTTGGGAAGGGCATTTTTCAATTGCACCACCAGTGAGTAGCCCTAACCGTCCAATGCTGCTCCTGGAAAAGATTTGGTTCTGGCACTACTGGATACTTCGGTTCTGCAGACGCTATTGTACATGCATTAGTGTTACTCCCCCTTATAACAGTGTGTGCTACAGCTTTCCCTGGAAACCCATTCTATCCCAGCAGTGGTAGTTGCAGCATGACAGCACCTTTCTGGAGACTTCACTGCCCAGGGCAAACAGCCATGGTCTATGACCACATAGCCACAACTTCACTGATGGCCTCTCGGAACTTGCAAAGGCAGTGACAGTCATCACAGCCAATTCAATACCAGTCACATTATTTCAACCATAGCAACAAAATGTTACAGACTACCTGGGGTGGTTTTTGTGTGGTTTTGGTTTTTTTGTGTGTTGTTGTTGTTTTTGGGTTTTTTGGTGTTTTGGTTTTGGTTTTTCTTAATTTTAACTTATGAAAAATTTTACCTTCTTTGGGGATGTAAAGATGTCACATTCCTGTAGGCATTGGTTCTCTCATCTACTAGATAATCTCCCTTGCCCCTCTGTACTG
Source organism: Margarornis squamiger (assembly GCA_035222235.1). Taxonomy (NCBI): domain Eukaryota; kingdom Metazoa; phylum Chordata; class Aves; order Passeriformes; family Furnariidae; genus Margarornis; species Margarornis squamiger. The sequence continues at coordinate 30,755,706 of JAWWTY010000077.1, read as the reverse complement.
GGAAGGTGTTGACATTTGCCTATGGTTTGTGTCAAGCAATGCTTTATAAGCGCAAAGAGGGAATATTCATGCTGCAGATCAGTTTGCGCACACAGGAGACAAATGACACCGGGTGCTAGAAAGAGCTGCTCAATTGCCAAAGGCTCTTTCATTTGTTACAAATGGAAAAGCATTATTAAATATAACACCTTTATTATCACAGGGCTTAGTAGCACTATAGCAGTCAGGGAAGAGTCAATCATTTGGTATCTACTGCAAGCTACCTTTCTGAGAAGGATTTACCCCTTTGGATATTAAAATTTTTCACTGTGCTGACCAAAGTAATACAAACCCAGAAAGGAATTATTCCATTAGTAATTAAAACATACATAACATCTTATTTTAATTTTTAAGTCAAAAGAATGAAAAAAATATGTTTATTCCTGCACAATAATTCTCTCTTGTGTGTACATCACCATGGAGGGGCACTAAAAGGCAGCCACCGTATGACAAATCTTTTCTCTAAGAAGTTCCATATCATCTTAAAAGCTGATACAATCTATAGAAACTTCCAGTCCCAGGGGAAAAGGCAGAATTGTCAAGCTGGGGAACTAAAATTAAGGGTGTGAAGAATCAAATAAACAGAGAATTTTACAAACAAGCAATCTCTCCTTATACACACGTCTAAAATACAAGTCTTTTTAAAGAGATGTTGAAATAATTAGCAGAAAGAGCTACACGAACAGAATATTGTTTGAAAAAGTGGTTTGTGGAAGAAAAGCTGAAGACTTCTTGTCTGAGTCTATTGACTTCTATCCTTTCTTATTCAAGGGAAAAAAAAAAAGAAATAAATAAAAAACTTATCTTGCACCAGATGCCAAGTCTGCATATCCGCTGATTTCAGAATCCAAAGCTTCACATATATTGTAAAGCCATATTTTGCAAAAGACCTCTTTCTTCTTGATAAAACAAACTAGAAGTCTCAATCCATTGCCTTCCTCATTTTGAGTTGTTTGAAACTGTAGTCTAAATTTAGATTTTTTTTTCAGGAGCTAGATCTCTAATTTTTTAGTGAAATAAATAGTGAAAGCAGACCTTGAAGAATAAGCCTGAGGAGGAAAAATAGTGTGTATTCAAATTTTGGAAGTATCCTGACAAAATTAATGGAACTAAAACATATAAAATGTCATGCTTGCTTTTCCAACTACAATTTTAGAGATTAAGTATCTGTCTGACTCTAATCTCACAAGTCTTGGATAAATTCCAAAATGCTTTGAAATTTCTATCCAGAATTGCCCATTAGCTATGTGATTATATTTATCAGAATATTTACTCCTCTTACTACAACTTATCCCCTGGATTTTTAAAAGCAAAAAGTAGAAACAACAGGTTGTGAGTGTTCATCACTTGCAGCAGTGACAACTAAAATAAGCACAAATTTCACAAAGGGATTCAAGGTTCATAAATTCCTGCACTGTGATCTCACACTGAGAAAGGAGAAAATGTACGCATTATAGCTGTCACTATTTTTCAGACTCTTCATGTTGCCTTTTTAATTTATCATTTACAGCAGCATTGGCCTAATAACAGCACCGCTTTTCTTTTGGACAATTTTATAATGCTTTTGCAGAATTCCTACTAGCTTCGCTTCTGCAGAAACAAGATTTTTATTTACTTAAAATAAGAGAACAAATGTCAGGTTAATCCCAGCTGTATAGCAAAAAATGGTTGAGTGTCAGTTATTTCATGCCAAATTACATGTCTGGATATGATGAAAATACATCACTTTTAGTAGAAATAGACACATCCTCCACAATTTCAAGGAATTTAACCAATATAAATAAGAATTTGCCCCCCAGAGGTGTGGCTATGTTACCATACTGTACTCTCAGATAGGTCTATCACAACATCACACATCCTTTCAAAACAATAGCACACCAAAGTTTAATACCTATCTTGCTCTGACTGCCTTAAATCACTACAACAGTGCCAGTGCTGGACTTTTAAGAAATCATTGTTTTTAACTACAGGCCATTTGCTGCCGTGAATCACAGGGGGAGGGTGAGAGGTTTTGACAGGTCTTCTGAAGTAACCTTCAGAGATGAACTTGGAAGCCAGTTGCTTCCGTTTTAGATGCTGCCTTGATGTAAAAACAAAAGAAAGCAGCTTTTTAATGGGCACATCTGCTGTTTCAAAGCATTTTCCCTGTGAGGTGTTTGTATATTATCCTTACTACTACATCTAGACCATGAAGTATAGCTCAATGAATAACTAACTGATGATTACATTTATGAGTAAAGACTACTCATAGCAGACAGCTACTTCCTACAGGTGACAAGCAATCTTTGGCTAGGGCTTCACCTGACTAGTCATTTTGGGACATGATCACAAGGGCTGGAGACTGATGAAATTATCCTGTCCAACATCAAACACAAAGTGGTTGTAAATCAGCTGAGGCTGTGGCAGGAGGAGAACAACTCATTCTTTATTCAGTACTGGCAGCTCTTTCACCTAGTAGCTACATTAAGAATCCTAACAATGTCATTAAGCGACCCTAGCAAGAACTTGGTAAATTTTTATTATTGACATTTGTATGAATTCAGCAATGATTCAAAGGGGGAAAAATCCCATGAAACACAAAGCTGACTTATTGTAAAGCATCAAAATGGTTTATTGGGGGGGGCTCAGAGTGTACTGGGACAACACTCACAAGATACATACATCAAATATGCCTGTTGTAACTCTGTTTGACCTTGTAGAGCCATGTAGGTGCTTAGCTGACATACCATTATAATATCCCAATGGCTTGCTCCATAAAAAGAAAATGATAAAAGTCTGACCTCTGCAATATAACATTTTCTGCAGAATAAATAATTATTTTTCAAAGGAGATACAAGTTAAAAAGCATGCATCTACTGCTGCTGACCTGACACAGACAATATGTAAAGAAACAGATTTTAGGAGAATTTGCACATTACCTTTAGAAAAGTTCAGATTAATAAATATGTCCCTAGTTGTCCATATGCTTAGGAGCTTATTTCTGTGACTCCTTCTGCTGCTGTTAGAGAGATGATATGCAAATCTGTCCATGAACAAAAAAATTATTAAAAAGCATTCTCTATATAGCTACATGAGAAATAAAAAATACCTTGCAGACATAAAATCTTCATTGGATAAATACATGCTGAGGGAAAAAACCCACCAAACCCACAAAGAAGACTATCCAGGTAGGCAGAAATTCAGTAAAGCCCATTGTTTTGATCTTTGCAAGCACACACCTAGTCCACGAGAACACTGGAGCAGATCTGGAGAAGACAGGTGCATATTGTGATCATCCACTTGGTTTGGGAATGAGAATGAAAATGATCTTTGCACCTTTGTGTATCCTTTAGCTCTAGTAGCCAATTCCCCAGCTTGCTCTCCCCTTCCCTCTCCAACAGTCTTTTACTCATCTATTACCAACAAAGCTTCCGAGTAATAAATGTTTCAGCTCTGTTAGGTTTTGTGACTGAAAGTCACAAAATGCATTATTGGAATTATTTGTAGAGCATTTAGGATACTAGATATTCAACACAGGTTGCCCAAATTACTAACAAGGTGATTGTGAATTCAGTTTAGTAATGCAGATCAGTTTGAAGAACAGAGGGTAGGGAGAGCATTTGACTTCTTACGGGCTTTCATTTTGATAAGCAGAGTTACAGGCCTTGCTTCAGTATTTACATGTAGCTGTGTACAGAGTGATTGCTCCATATTTCTACAGCATATGATATGTATATAGCACACCAAATATATGTATTTTATTAAAAGCTCCATTGCATAACACACTTCCCAAAGCTGTCTCTCTCTAATGTCCACTTGCCTCAATTCACATAATAGGAATCCTATCTCCTCTGCCCAACGAGAAAAAATCCCCTCCTCACCAACGCATTCCCAAACTTCTTTAAAGAGTAAAAATACTAATGAGAGGGAAAAAAGATTCCCTTCAGGGGAATACATCCAGAGAAAGAAGTTAATGGATGGAATGATCATCCTTCAGTACCCAGAGAAATATATTTTCCAAGTGCTCTCCTTGATGGCTATTTTTGTGCTCTCTCTCAGCAGTGCTCCTCCAGCACTTACACTTTAATTGCCCTGCACTTTGTTTGCTCAAGGTATGCATTGGCTGGCTGCCAGTGGTGGCTAAGATTCCTCTTGTCACTACGGTGCCTAACAGTGTGTACAGAACAATATCCCAATTAGATCCCTAAATGCTGGAAACGTGATACACTGCTGTTATATTTCTCTGGGATCAAGAGGTAAGAAGTTTTGAAAAATAGATTAACCATGAATATTTATTCCGATCTCTTGCACTGTGACAGTAAAAGCCTCAACAAAAATATTTTTTAGTATCATAAATCATGGCAATGATTCTGCATTAAAGCTTCCAGTGTGGGTTAGAAAGGACTAAGTTTAGTACCCGCTGTGTAGGCCCAGGTCATTAGCAGAGTTATCATTCTATGCTTCATAAGATTACAGTTTAAAATTACAATCACATCAATGTTTTTCCTGAAGATACCTTGTCACATATTTATCAGAGGAATCTTTTTTACCCCTCTATACAAATTTCATCTGCAGGCCTTGTGAATATTTCAAGGGAGAAATGTTTAAAGATCTCCTCCACTGAATTATTGGAGAAGTACCATGAGAACTGGGGAACCCTTTCCAGTAAAATATAAGAAATATAGAAACTGAATATTGTGAAGGATGGCACTTAGAGATTTTTCTTCTCCCCTTTTCTTAAAAAATGTGATGTTACAGGAAATGACTAAACAATTACATTAAGCTCTCCAGAGCTGGTTCTGATCTTCACTGTTGCATTTTGTCTGCTCCAGTCACTTTTTCTTTCTTTTTAATGAAAAATAAAGCTTGAAAGTAGAAAATAAATTCCATTCCTCACATTTTTGTTTGTTAAAACTCACATGTCTACCTTTGTTCTCCCTTTAAAAATGCAATGATCCAAAAACTTTTTAAAGTCTATTTGCAAAATAAAGGGAATTTGGTATCCTGCATCCTTCCCAACTTGCTCATGGTATCTCAGGAATAGACACTCAAAGGACAACAATAATTTAGCTGCTGAGACCTACATAAAGAATCCCAAAATCAATTAGATTGGAAAAAGACCTCTGAGATCATCAAGTCCAACCTTTGACCTAACACCACCTCGTCTACTAGACCATGGCACTAAGTGCCAGTCTCTCCTTAAACACCTCCAGGGATGGTGACTCCACCTCCCTGGGCAGCCCATTCCAATGTACAATCATTCTCTCTGTGAAGAACTTCTTCCTAATGTCCAGCTTAAACCTCCCTTGCACAGCTTAAGACTGTGCCCTCTTGTTCTACTGCTTGTTACGTGGGAGAAGAGATCGACCCCACCTGGCTACAACCTTCTTTCAGGTGGTCGTAGAGAGCAATAAGGTCACTTCTGAGCCTCTTCTTCTCCAGGCTGAACAACCACAGCTCTCGCAGCCACTCCTTACAGGAATTGTGCTCCAGTCCCTTCACCAACCTTGCTGCCCTTCTTTGGACCCACTCCAGCACCTCAATGTCCTTCCTAAACTAAGGGGCCCAGAACTGGACACATGATCCAAGGTGCAGCCCAAGCAGGGCCAAGTATCAGGGAAGAATCACTTTCCTGGTCCTGCTGGCCACACTATTGCTGATGCAGGCCAGGATGCCATTGGCGTTGGCCATCTGGGCACACGCTATCTCATGTTCAGCCTGCTGTCAGTGAGTACCCCCAGGTCCTTTTCTTTCTGGCCGCTCCCCAGCCACTCTGTCCCCAGCCTGTAGCGCTCCATGGGGATGTTGTGGCCAAAGTGCAGGACTCGGCACTTGGCCTTGTTGAATGCCATGCTGTTTGATTCATCCCACCTATCCAGCCTGTCCAGGTCCCTCTGTAGAACCCTCCTACCCTCCAGCAGACTGATACTTCCCCCCCAACTTGGTGTCATCTGCAAATTTGCTAATGGTGGACTCAATCCCCTCACCCAAATCATCACTAAAGATATTAAACAGGACTGGGCCCAACACTGACCCCTGAGGCACACCACCAGTGACCGGCTGCCAGCTGGATGCAGCTCCATTCACAACCACTCTCTGGGCCAGGCCATCCAGACAGTTCTTAACCCAGCTGAGGGTTCACCTCTCCAAGCCATGGGCTGCTGGCTTTTCCAGGAGTATGTTATGGGAGACGGTGTCAAAGGCTTTGCTGAAGTCCAGATAGACTACAACCACAGCCTTTTCCTCATCCACCACATGGGTCACCTGGTCATAAAAGGAGATCAGGTTGGTCAGTCAGGACCTGCCTCTCCTAAACCCATGCTGGCTGGGCCTGATCCCCCATCCATCCTGTAAGTGCTGAGAGATCGCACTTAAGATGATCTTCTTCATAACCTTGATGGGCACTGAGGTCAGGCTGACAGGCCTGCAGTTTCCTGGATCTTCCTTTGGGCCCTTCTTGTGGATGGGACTCATAATGGCCAACTTCCAGTCATTTGTGGTCTCCAAGGTGAGCCAGGACTGATGATAGATGATGGAGAGAGGCTTGGCAAGCTCTTCTGCCAGCTCCCTCATCAACCCAGGATGGATGCCATCCAGTCCCATAGACTTGTGAGGATCCAAGTGGCTCAGCCGGGCACTAACTGCTTCCTCCTGGATTGCAGGGGGGTTATTCAGCTCCTCATTCCTGTGTACCAACCCAGAAGGCCAGCTGTCCTGAGGACAACCTGTCATTATTGAAAACTGAGGCAAAGAAGGTGTTAAGTACCTCAGCCTTTTCCTCATCTTTGGTGACTATGTTCCCCGCTCTGGTTGAACAAAGAATAGAGGTTTACCTTGTCCTCCTTTAGCTATTGATGTATTTATAAAATCACTTTTTGTTATCCTTAACAGAAGTGGCCAGATAAGGTTCAAATTGTGGTTTCGTCTCTCCAATTTTCTTCCTATGTGACTTCTCTTTTTTAACTTAAATTCCTGCAAAAGTCCCTGTCCAGCCAGGCTGGTCACCTACACCACCAGCTTACCTTTTGGCACTCAGGGACAGCCTGGTCCTGCACCTTCAAGATCTCTTTCTTGAAGTTTGTCCATTGTTCCTGGACCCCTTTGTTTTTAAGGGCTGTTTTCCAAGGTACCCTCTGAACCAGCCTCCTGAACAGACAGAAGTCTTCCCTCTGGAAGTCCAGGGTAGAGATTTTATTGATGCCCCTCCTAGCTCAGTTGCATGTAGAAAGCTCTATCTCTGAAGCCCAGATAGCCTCCAACTACTGCATCTCCCACCAACCTTCTCTGTTCATAAACAGCAGGTCTAGTGGGCTGTACCCCTGCTAGGTTCATTTATCAGCTGCAACAGGAAGTTATCCTCCATACACTCCAGGAACCCCCTGGATTGCCTCTTCTCTGCTGTGTCGAGTTCCCAGCAAACATCCAGCAAGTTAAAGCCACCCACAAGAACCAAGGCTGGCAATTTTGAAACATCTGCCAGCTGCTTGTAGAATAATTTATCTACAATTTCCCAGGAGAATTGGTGCTTGCGAATAGCAAAAGACAAAATCATTGTCTAATGTGGAATCCTATGGATGCATAAAGGAAAGGGGACGGAACCCCACAGGTTTCCTTGCACTTGCTATTCAGTGTTCCATTTCCCAATGTACATCAAGGTGTTTCACTGCAGAGGATTCATATTCAAGGGCCAGATGTCTGAAGCACAGTTTTCTAGTGCACAACTAATTTTTAAGTCTTTCACGTGGGGCCTAAAACTCCTGGGCTATGTTCACATCTTACTTTACTTGTGAAAATCTTGCACATGCTGTAAGTACTAACATCATAAGGGGGATAAGGACCATGAAATCATTCTCATGTGAAGGAGGCTGAGCAAAACTGTCCAGCACGGTCTTACTGAGGGGATACGTGAGCCATCTTTGCTTGGAATAAATTTCTGTGGCTGTGATAAAAAAGAGGTCAAGGAATTTCTTTGACTTGGCTGACTCTTATCAACCTGATAGTATTAAACTCCAAAACACAGATGTGTTTACTTCTGTCAGTTTCTGACTCCCAAAATTATTTACAAAGTGAGTGCACACAGGCTCAGAGGATTAACATGAAAAGGGAAGCCAAAAGTGCTAGACTAAGGCTGGGAAGCTGCTTTTTCCACAGGGTATGTCTACAGCAATGGAGGGAAAAGAGACTCCCTCCACCATGTCATGCCTGTCCCACACAGCAAGGGAGTGGTATATTTGCTCTGAATAAAATACTTTATCACGTCTTTGTCCCCTGTGTGAGCTCCAGACAGAAAATTGTGGGGCAGCTGAGGCCACTTACTGTGCCAACATAAGGAGTCACTTTTCTGTTCCCTTCCACCCTGTCTGCTGCTCAGCCATGTCCAACACAGAGCAGGCAAAAAGGTCTCACCCTTTCTGTGCAGATGATATTCAGTTTGATGTTCAGGTGTGATTTACATTTTGGTGAATACGTGTGAGAGCTTTATCCATCCAGGGTATCCTTGCTTCACTGCCAGTGACACCTGCACTGGGGTTTCTGTAAGGCTCTGCTAAAATGTTGGGGTTTTTTTGCAATTGCTCTGCAATTCCCACAATTGCTGTAACTCTCCAAGCCCCATAATTGCAGACACTTCTTTCTCATCATTAATAATATCCCCAGTGCTGCTGCATCCAACTTGCAGCCATGGAGCAGAATTTGCCTCAAGGAAATATTTGATGGTAACATTTATCAGAAAAAGATACTTAAAACCAGCATGAATATTAAAATGAAAGGTTATGTGGCATATATCTTAAATTTTGATAAAAGATAAAAGTGCATGATATCATAGAAAATTCACCCACATTAATCCCATGTTGAGCTCTAGATAATAACTGGGTATGCACAGTCTGTCTATGTGGGCCCCCTAATCTTTAAGGAGATTCAATTGGTTATAATTAAAGGTTTCAACAAAAAAACTAAAAAGAAAGATACACACTGTCTTTTCCCAAAAGAGGCTAGACTGCAGCAGTACAAACTACTGCTTATTTTGCTACTTATTTTCATTTTGTAGTGAAGAAGAAATTAATAGATTTAAGATCAGTTCAAGCCTTAACAACTTAAAAATTTGTAATTTGCCCTTTAGCCTGTCATGTTTTTTTCCTAGTTTACAGGCATAAGATTACATTCTAATATAATATGTGCAATATTGAGCATATTAAGGGCTCAACACATTAATATTAGTAGCTGTTTAGAAGAGTTTGTTTTGCACATACATTAAACTATTTAGTTGAGTTTACTGTAAAGTTGAAATGTGGGTTACTATGGTGAGGCATTCATTTGTTCTGGTAGCCATAAATTATGGTTCATGCCTGTAGCTATTATGATTCCAAGGAATACAATCTTCCAGTCAGTTGAAAATTAAGTCAGCCAAATAAAAAAAGTAGTAATGATCTTATATCTGAAAAAAGGGGATTTCTTAAAGTTTTCTGGAGTGCAACTCAGTTTCTAACAGAACTCTGAAGATGTTTATCTTGCATGTTGAAGGTAAACAGTACAGTCTAGATTAATTTAAAAATAAGAGATTCTTGTGTTATTTAAGTAGCTTTTCCTTCTTTTTCTTTACTTAACTTTTATTGCAATTTTTCTACTTTGAATGAATTAATCTCTTTGTTGTAAAAGATTTATATAAGCAACAAGGAAAATTATCTAAATCTACAGCATTTGAAGAAAAGATTGAAAGAGTAAAAAGTTACTGAAGTTTAATCCATGAAGATAAAAAGTCTGCATGTGTTGGAACCTGTTGAAATCAAGCTTGCATGTTAGACTGTAACTGATCACACAGAGCAAATGAGAAAGTGTAATTTTCATACAAACAAGGTTTGCATCTATTTAAGATATATTTACAGCTAAAGGTTATTTCAACTGTGAGACCTCTCTGTCTCTACAGAAAGCTACAACAGAAAGATTTCTCCTGACTGGCTTTTAATTATTTTTTTTTTTCTGTCATCAATCTGAATTGCTCACTTCAAACCTTTCCTCATTTTTCTCCTCATAAATTATAGAATCACAGAATCAATTAGGTTGGAAAAGACATCTGAGATCATTGAGTTCAACCTTTGATCATCGAGTCCAACCTTTAAATTAAGGAAATAATAACAATATATTAATATTATATAATAATAGTCTAATTAATAATTAATTATATATTAATAATTAAGTAAATACACAGTACTAACCTAATAAACTATACATTACAATAAGATCCTGTATTTTCTTGTGACAGAATTATTGAAGAATAATTGCAATAGTTACTAGCCATTTGGTACATTGCCTCGGTAACTAGAACCTTAGTCATAAGAAAGAGAGAAAAATTAAACATTAAAATCTGGATTACTTAGTTATATATTACACACTTTAGTACTAGAAAGAGACTTGCCTGGTGGCAGCACACGGATGTATCTGGCAATGAGACCTCCCTTCCACAAGGAGGGTACCTCACTCACTGTAATGCAGAGTTGACAGTCCAGCCTTAGGAAGGAAAGATCATAGTTTGGTGACTCACAGCTAGATCTTCCCATCAGTGACATAAACTTACATAGCTGCTCTGATCAGGCTTACACTGTCCCACCCTTGTCTCTGTTGATGAGGAGCAGCTGAACCATTAACTTGCACAAATGAACGGCCATTAGTTCACTATTTCATCTATTTTCAAAGGACAATGTAGAACCTGCATTTGTGCTTCTCTACCTAGCCCAGGCAAAGAAAAATGCTTGTGGCACATGTTCAAAAGAGAAATAGATCAGAGAGAAGAGGAATCATATAAAACTCTTGCACTGTGATAAAATCCTGAATTAATGAAGCAGAAATAACCAAGGTTTTCCAGAAGGAGCATGATCTGGGTATCATTGTTGGTGTGTGCCCAGTGGTATATTACTTATACAAAGGAAGGATTCAAATATACAAATCTCTCCTGTTGTCAATTGGTCTTAAAGCTTTTGCTGTTGTATCACAAAAATGTCACACATGCCCTCTAACAGACCACTTGGCTCTTCTCTAGGTTCCCCGAAACCTGACTGCTATGAGCACAATTCTGGCCTGGGTGAAGGCTCTGTTACCTTAACAAATCCCGTATCAGCTGCCTGGAACACGAGTGGATCATTCTTGAGGACTTATAGAAATTTGGGTGATGATACTCATTGAGATATGTGAGATGATATTGCTCCTCCTTACCTTGCTTAATCTCAGCCTAGTACAAAAGGCTACACTTCAGCCCTTCTCCATATTGTACTTCCCCCAAAACTCCCTACCCCTTACTTAAAGAAAAATGTAACTTTATTTTATTAGGAAACTTAAAAAAGTTCTTGGAAAATTTTAATTAGGTTTAATGCAGCTCAAGATGGGCTCACCCACTTCTGATTGGGCAATAAGATTTTGCCTCCGTCTTGCATATACCAACTGACTGAGTTATGTATATCTGTACTTTCTTGTATATCCTGCCATGGCATTGGCCCTGTCCCTCATCCTCCCTTATTTCCATAAATAAACCTTCGAAACAATTTGTTGTTACATAGAGGGTGGAGGAAAGAGGAAAGAAACAGAGAGAGAGAGAGAGAGAGAGAGAGAGACAAGAGAGAAGAGGAATAGAAGTAGTGTTGCACTTTACACCTTTGGTGTTTAAGTTAACTCTGTTTTCATGATTCCTGAAAGCTTACATTCTGTGAAGTTTTCATTTTATTTTTGATAACAGTGCCCAGAATGGCAAACCCAGTGAGTAAGGGGAAAAAATCAGTCATGTACGATAATAAATGGATTTCTGCCAATGACAGGTCATGATACAGAAAAAAAAAAAAATCTGTGATGACCCTCTTTCCTCTGTTCTCATTTATCTCATACTGGTGACCACTGATAGATTTCTGCTGTATGATTTATTGCAGAAAAACACCACCTAGAAATGGGCTTTTGATAAAATTGTTCAAGGATTCCTGGACAATAAATCCTAATCTTTACATGCATGCTGCAAGATGTTTCACCTTTCTTATGCTATAAATAATATATGCCAAATGTGATAATAAATCCATACATCTAAGCACTATCTGTGTGGTTTGAGAAATAAAATTACAATATGTAAGCCTGATATTAATAGCAGCTATATAATGCCAGAAATATTGATGGCAATATTCGTTTATTTGTGATCCAAATTTTCAGCACTATGTTGTACTGAAATTTCATTGCTTTTATCAGCCTGGATGGTTATCGTCTGTAAGGAAATCTGTGATAAACACAACAGACAGTAGCTGGCTTGAATCAACAAAGATGCTCCTGTAGGTCTGCCAAGAACATTGCTGAGGAAATCAGCTGAAATTTTCAAGTATACTCTATGCAAAGATTTCTCTTAATAATTAATCATCTACAGTGGGAAGTGTATGATAGCATCTGTCACCTCCCTATGACCCTAAAACTGTTACAGCGGGGTTAAATGCGCACAAGCCCAGCATTTAAAGCTCTTTACAAACCACAGGCTCAAGGTCAGGATCTGGCTTAATTTTACTCCAGAGTGGGAATGAAGTATAACTTCTGTCTAGAGCATATGTGCTATGGTAATGACCTTAAGCCCAAAGACTGACTTTGATTGCTGAATCTTGTACAATCTATAGAATATTGCAAACATTTTGCCCTTATATATCCAAACAAAGCAAGAAAGCCTTTATCTAGGATGTAAAAACAGGCAAATCAGCTCTTTGCAGTCAGAGCTCATCACTTGGGATTTGGAAAAGAAAAAATTACATCAATAAGAATGACAATTGTAAGAGACAGAGGCAAAAGGTGTTATGAGAAGACAGAGGTGTTATGAATGACAGAGAAAACAAAATAACTCAATGAAACATGCTACTCAACTTTTGTTTCTGTAGAGACAAAACCTTTCTTGCTGTTGTTAGACATCTGATGCAGTTAATTCTGACTGATTTTACTGGGTTATTTTAAAAAAAAAAAAAAATTTAAGCATTGCAATACTTGGCTGCCTTTTTTATTTCCTGCCTAAGGGAAATAAAATGTCTGCCATGCACCTGTGCAAAACACGAGTGAATGTTACTGCAGTATTTTCCATACATAATGACTTGTAGAGGATTTTCTGTTAACATCTGTGAAAGGAGAATGTATTTTACCCAGGAAAACTGATAGTGCTAAGTTTGGCTACTGAAACTTAAGGGATGTTAATACTGAAATATTGAAGGGAAAAATACTGGGAAAGTCTGCAAGGAAAAAAATCATTTAATTGGAAGGGGCCAAGCCCACATAAACAGTGTGTTTGATTTCAGCTCTGTCCTCTGATCTATACTGAAGGTCAAAGAAGGAAATGTCACAGAAGTTATGATTATGTGAAATGAAGTGAGAAACAATGATTTAGCGTAATAAATACCTCTTGCAACTAGAGAATATTCTGCTCACTGAAACTGTCTCCCAGGTGTCTGCCTGTCTCCAGGACACATGGATAATCCCAGGCTGAAATGACAGTGAGGTATATTGTTTTTAGAAATACATGACTAATGTTGGTTTATATGAACAAAACCTCACCTTGCAGCATTAAAATACAGCAGAAACCTTTCCCTTCCGGTTTGACTGAGTCAAACCATCAACTTTCCACCTTCAATTCCAGTATTTGAATTTCAGTCAACCACAAAAATCTATAAGATTTTCTTGATAAATTCCTCTGTCCTCTCAAATGTAAGACAGTCTAAACTACTCCTGTACTTGAACCATGTCCTAAAGGGCACTTATTTCTCTACAGGCAACAACTCTGACAATTTTGAGAGGAAAATCTTCTGACAATGCATTATAGGCCATCAACCCTCTGTTGTCATGCTACTGCACTTGCAGTTTATGAAACTATTGAGCTCAATTTCTTGTTTTTACAAATGGACCCCAGATTTGTTCTGTGTTCAAATTTGTTTCTTAGATCAGATATTCTGCTGTCCCCTGTGCCAGAACTTCCACTTCTTTCTTTTTTTTTTTTCTTTTTTGGCAGTTGCTCTCTGAATATGAAACAAGACCATTAATTTATTAGATTTCTTCTTACTTCTCTGTAAGGAGTTTCCTTATTTTTTTCAAGTGTCATTGGAATAAATCTGCATTTATTTTTAAAGAAAAACAAATATTAAAAAGAAAATGGGTAGAAATGTCTGCGCACAAATTCAAAGGGTGTCTTTTAAAACATGAAATTTTCAAATTCAGAAAAACGTTTTGCATATTGTCCAATAAAGAATCAAGAAATCATACTATAAGGAAACATAAAGTTGACTAAAGTCCTCCACAACAAAAAGAGAGGTCCAAAATGAAAATTCTCTCAAATCTGCTGAAATATACACTTGTGGAAAGTAGTGGATCTCATTATTTTACTAGAAATCAGGTCATATGGAAGTAAAAAAACCACTCACATTCCCCCTTGCCATGGGAACTCCTCCAAAAGCACACCCAGCATTCTGAGCTGAAATTGCCAGAAAAGCAGTGTGGAGGTGAGAACAGCATCACCTAGCTTGCCCAGTTCACTTCTCTCCAGCAATTCTGGCCTGAGACACCTCTAAGTGTGCTTCCAGGATCATTAGCAGCTGGTAACTACTAGATTCCATATCTGTATGGAACATATAAGGTCATATCTGCTTTACCCTCTCCAGGGATCTGAGCCCACCTTGATGTATTTTTAATCTCCATGGGTGATAGAGAGCTATTCTTCCATCCTAGATTTGTCTATGGTTTATTTTAAATCCAAAGATGTTGCTGTCTGTTTAAGGTTTTTACACATGGGTGGTACAAACACTCTTGAACCTGCCCAAAATAATGCTGGTACTTTGCACACGCATCAGAAGTTTAGTCACTTTGTTCTCTTTAGCTTCATTTGTCTCATTTGTGTAGAAAACCCTTTTCAGCACTCTTTGAAAAAATATACATTGAAAATATATATAAATTAAAATAACCCAGAAGTCTGGTTGGAGAAAAACTGTGAACTGAACTCAAAGATTCCTGGGAAACCTGTTTGCCCTGAAAGCTAGGCAATTTTTTTAAAAAGAAAAAAAGAAATTGAAAACTGGAATATGTGAAAATGGCCTAATTTTCAAATAGTGTTCAAAATTATGCTTTTTTAAATCTGGGTTTGGGGGTTTTGTTTGTTTTTGAGTTTGGGTTTGTTTGCCTTTTTTTTTTTTTTTCAGAAAAAAACACCTAACCTTTAAGTTTTCTCTCTTTCTTTCTTTCTTTCTTTCTCTTTCCTTCTTTCTTTCTTTCTTTCTTTCTTTCTTTCTTTCTTTCTTTCTTTCTTTCTTTCTTTCTTTCTTTCTTT
>JAWWTY010000077.1:30628442-30740281 GCA_035222235.1 Margarornis squamiger | reverse complement strand
TTTCTTTCTTTCTTTCTTTCTTTCTTTCTTTCTTTCTTTCTTTCTTTCTTTCTTTCTTTCTTTCTTTCCTTTCTTTTTCTTTCCTTTCTTTCCTTTCTCTCTCTCTCTTTCTTTCTTTTTTTTTATAAAACCCACGAATAACTTGACCTATATCTACTACTACGTAAACTTTTAGCACTTTCTGTTATATAACTATATATTATTATTGATTCGTGTAATAGAAGTTTCATTAAGATTTTCACGACAAATTTATCTAAGAATGCAGTTTAAAAATTGAGTACTAAATTTATCAATAGAAAGTTTATTCAAGGAATTCCTTGGGTTACAGTGATCAGTTCCATTGAGAGATGCTAATAAAATGTACACCCACACAGACATATGCTCACCAGAAGTAAACACTGCCTAGTATGACCAGTGTAATTTTTTATTAAAATAGATTGTGATTACTTGAAGGAATAACTAAAAACTGAAAACATACCTATTTTCTTTTTACCAGGCTGGGATAATATATGAATTTTATTTAATATAATTTTGTCTGAAATGTAGAGAGTACCTCTCAAAGACAGTGGAATTAAACTGAATCAACTGTTCCAAAAATGAATTTGTTCTTCATTCTACAGGCAAGAGCAAAGTGGTGCTGGACAGCAAAGAAAACAGCAAAAGGAAGAAACCTCTCCTGCCAATGTCTGGTTCAAACACTGGCTCAGGTACACCTGAGATAATTTATGGGAATGTAACGATCTGCATCAGGAATCTCAAGCTCAACCTGCCGCATGACTGAGCTAGTTTCTAGAAAGGACCTAGCAAGCTGGCGCCACAGCAAATGAAGAAAATGAGTTTAATCACTTTACAAGCTTTCTGCTTGTAATCTCCCTGGCTATATCTGAACGAAACATAGGAAGAAGACAGTCACAAAAGGGTGTGCTGGATGCCTCTGTAGTTGATGATTGTTGAGACGTGGGAGGAAGGAGGGGAATTAGTGTACCTAAGGGGATGTAAGGCAAGTGAAAACAAGGATGTTTTACAAGCAATACACTGGAAGTCTGGGGATCACAATGAGAAGGATGTGAAAGCAGTTAAATGTCTGTCCCCTAGAAAGGGATAAGGGCCTGATAAGTGGGCTAGTAGTGGAGCTGGTAGCAAAGGCAGCTTCCAAAGCAAGGTATTCACATGATCAAAAAGGATCTATCTGGCTACACAAGCAATATTTGTAAATGATATTCTTCTCCAACCACACTGGAACTGTACCTATTGATCTACAAAACAAACGTTTGAAAACACATCCAGCAAAGTCTGCTTCAATGTTACATAGCAGGACTGCAACTCTGTGCTCCAAAAAAACTTTGCAGGCACAACCATGCAGTGATTCAGATCAGGTCAAGGTTAATCATAAGGGTGAGAACTCTTAGGATTAAAAGGGAGCTATAAAGAGAAAGAATATTATTTGAAAAGGGATACAGGATATTAATTTGGAATTTCTTTGTGTTATGGGTTTGAAAAAAGTCATGACTTCGGAAAGGTATTTGAAGCAGACATAAACAGAGAAAGAACTAGACTCTTCTTTCTGGCTTTCTCTCATACAAAGCTTAAAATTTAGAGAATAAAACTTTTACAATAACCAATGGGTCTGTAGCTTAATGAGTGGAGACATTAAATCAACCAGATTTTATTTTTTAATTTCTTCACACTACATTCTTTGGCCTGTTAGCACAAATATGTGCTATCAGAAGGCAACTCATGCTAAGACCTTCAGAATCTACAAAGGGCTTTCCAATAACTTGCAAACTAGAAGATTCCTTGTCACCCAACTAGTCAAAGAAATCTGCATCAGAATCAAGGTCAGTAATGGCTAACAAGAAGCAAGGCTCTATTCTTTCCAGAATCATTAAAAATGTTACCTTCCCCTTTATCCTGTGCTTTGCTACTTTTTTCAATTTTAATTATCAAAGCAAATACTAGAAAAAAATTTAATAAAAATAAATAAGAAAAAAAAGTACAGAAAAGCTGCTATATTGTGATTCCTTCATTGTTGTAATATTGAGGCACTACCAGTTTTCATTTTTCATCTACACCTGCAGAAGAACAGAATACTTGAATTGCTGCATTGTTTCTGACACTGCAGCCTACACTGCATTG
Source organism: Margarornis squamiger (assembly GCA_035222235.1). Lineage (NCBI taxonomy): Eukaryota > Metazoa > Chordata > Aves > Passeriformes > Furnariidae > Margarornis > Margarornis squamiger. The sequence continues at coordinate 30,738,145 of JAWWTY010000077.1, read as the reverse complement.
CGTCAACATTGATGGACACATTAAGACAGAGAGGAAACACAGAGAGGCAGAACTAGATGACTTAATAAGGCTTTCTGACATCTTTTGTGGTGGAAATAGCTCTGTGGACAGCAGTGTCATTATAAACATGTAGTGCTGCTGGCTATATTCACAAAAGCATTTACACTAAAGTCAACAGACTGAATTTATGGTTGGGATAACTCCATGGTAGTCAACACAAACAGGAATTGAAATGATTGAGTAAACATGTCAGATCCAAGACCTAGATTTCCAAATGTAAGTATGGTGTGGGGAAAAAACCTAATATTTGCCACTGGTTTTATTGAGACTTTGGATGTCAGTTCTTTCATCTCTTTATGTAGTTTTGTATATACATTCACAATACATATAAATCAGGCCAGCTTTTGAAGATTGTTTGTATCCCATACACTGGAAGGCCAAGGTATCCTGTCCCACTTGGAACACAATGCTTTTGGCAGACACAGGTGTCCCCAGCAAACCCTGGGAGCTCAGTCAAGGGCTTATTTTTTAAGAGCTCAACCAGATGACGCACTCAGTTCCAAAGAAGACATCATCAGAAAAGGTGCCTGTTCTCAGGGGACTGCAATGACTGTGGTCTGAACCTCAGCGTTCAAATGGACTAATGGAGTCACGTCCCTCTAGCACAGGCCCTTTCTCCACATCTGACTCTCAAACTCACTTGGTATTTGATTATGTTGAAACCTAGTGGGCAAGGTCACACTAGGTTCAGCTTTCTATCATCAACTCTCAAATCAGTTAACAACTTTTCTGTTCTGGACTCATTGATGAAAAAACTGTTAAAAACTGCCCCAGGGAGTGGTGTGAACAATGAGGGATGGCAGTCCAGGATAGAGAGGGTGAGCCAAACTGTGAATGGATAGAAACTCCGATTCCTCTTCGATGCCCTGGTGATTTAAGTAGACCTTATGCTATTTTTTTTCAATATTTAATCACCAGAACTCCAGAGTTACTATTGGTGTACATACATGCCACATAGCTGTAAGTCTTAGAAACTCATCTGTGTACTGAAATTTATTTGGATTTTAAAGGTTTTGGAGTGCAACATGAGCACATTTGCAAAACATTTTAAAGTAATTGTCATTGATAAAAGCAGAAAATTAGATAAATAACAGTGAATTTTTATTGTTGCCTTTGAAAGATTTTTATGGGATATACTTATGTATATCTGACCAAGTTTGAAAGTATACTTTAGATTTCCCACTTAAAGAACAAAAATGTAAAAGTCACAAATAATATCACTTTATACACTTGACAGGATTGAGAAAGGTCAAATTACCATGGTTTCAGGTACAGAATCCAAAGTTAAAAATAAAATAAATTAATTTTTTCCATGCTCAGGTTATATGAAAGAGTTTACCCCTGAGTAATCTGTACCTTAATAGCTTCCCACAGCTTCATATAGTAATGTTGCCTCTTTTCTCAACAGCCCTGTAGCTTCTGTCACTTCCTTCTACCCCACATCTGTCTTTCAGTTTTGTGTAGTTTATGACAGACATGCAGAGCTGATCAAATCAGAACCCCTACTCCAATCCTCCCTCACCACATTGTCATCATGCTTATGAGCATTTCCCGTTCAGCCGAGAGACTAATTCCAAATGTGGTGCTCTTACATATCCCTGCCTCTCCTGAACTACATGGCAAGTCCTCTTTCCAATCTCTGAATCCCATTGTGAAGATGTCAAAGATTTTTCTGTTTCTGAAAAGTGACCAGACAAATAATTGGAGCAAAACCCCTTTCTGGGCTATAAAACACAAAGGTATTACTTGTAGACAGTGCCTCTCATCAGATGCTGGGAGGATATTCTGCAGAGACCTTATTGTAGGATTGCTTTGTACAAATCCACGGATGACAGTCCTTATCTGGCATTGGAGTCAAGATGTGAGGCTAGGTGGGTTAGCTTTGCTGTCATCTGGTACAAACATTTCTTGCTCTGACCTCACATCTGCTGTCATGTGGGAAAACAACAAGCTCTGCCTTTGACAACTCAAGGATGTCAACAGCTTTCCTTTCCTGGCAGAGAAAAGAAAGAGCACATAACAGTCTAGTATGAAGCATAAACAAAATGTCTTGCTAAAGCTCTGGCTCTTGCTGTCAGGGTCTGATTTATGAATAAAAATTTTTGTTTATTTGAGGTTGGCACTGAGGGTAAGATTCTGGCTCATAGCAGCAGTCTGGTAGGTGCTCAGTCCATCCTCGCAGTGTGTATTTGTATACAACTCCATACACAACATTGCAAATTAATCTATTTAAGCAAATTTATATTTTTGCAGGGTACTGATACTTGACTTAAACAAGAGGTTTAATTTTTCAATATAATACCATTATGCTGTAAGCTTTGTTGTGAAAATTAGGATTTGTATCATCTTTTTGAATCACGACTGACTTTTCCACCTCTGATCTGTAGTGTAGTTCAGTGATTCAGTCTAAGTACACAAAAAAGGTAACTAAAAATACAGCAAGGCTTGACTAATAATCGATTTGCAGACTTCTAAGAGCTGTCATGACTTGTCAGTCTTAGAAAAGAAGGTAAAAATTAGTTTTCCACCACTACACAGTGTCACAAATAGCAGCAGTTTCCTTGGAGACTTAGCAGCAGTTCTCAAAACACCACACTTGCAGAAAAAGAGTGATTTGTAAAGATACATTCCCTGTCCAAACTTTAATTCATCTCCTCTCTTAATAATGTACACTCACATTAGCTGTGTATTTGATGTTTACCTGATTCCACCCTCCCCCCAAGTCCTCTTTCATAGTCTATATATAAATAGGTAACTGGTACATATTTTTTCTATATTGCTTATAATGTGTTAAAAATCATAATTCTATGGAAAATTATTTATGATTTTTCATTAAATACATATTTTCATTATTTGTCTACAATGATTAAAGTAAGTATCAATTCAGGAGTTCTAAGGTTCCTGACCTAAAAATTGCATTGCAATCAAAAAGAGCATTATTGCTCTTTTGTATATATATTGTATACAATATATATTGTAAACACCATGAGAATAAAACCTTGAATTCTCCCATGAGGATAAAGATGACAAGAAGGCAACAAAACTGACAGGAATAAAGTTCTGTCTCATCCTTACTTGAGGTAAACTGCTTGCAGGCTGGTAAGTCAGACATGAGTTTTTGTCATGTATGTCAGTGGGTGTGTCCTGTCCTTCCTTCAAACATTGCTCCCCCTGTATCCTTCTCTGTATGGTATGACGGAGTTTGATTTTGTCATCCAGCACTATTCCACAGTACCTACTTTCAATACCAGAGACATAGTAGAAAGACACATCATAAGTGGTTCCACAGTTTCCAAAAAGAATATTTATATTCTTTGTAAAAAGTGTTTAGGTGCATCAATGTATATGTCTACCCATAGCTATCTGATCATTATATGTGAGAAAAGCACAACGTTATCTATTGGTAAACATATTCAGAGTTAAGGAGTGACAGTGCAATACTAAAAATATTCCAATTACTATGTCTAATTATAACTGAAAACTTAATCACTTCAAAATGTCTTCAACAACTTAAGTAAAACACAAGAAGTTCCAGCTTGCTAATAAACTGCTTTCTTTATATCACAATTGAAATAATTCATTTCCCATATACAGAGCATCAGAAATTGTTCAGAATGGCAAAAAGTTTTTTAACAAGATGACCCAATTAAATTGAGTACTGATTAAAGTTCTACTGACTCACCACTAATCACTCAAAAGTTCTGATATTTCAGCACTAGAATTACACATTTATAAGTCACAATATCCTCAAGGAAAAGGTTTCGTTCTCAAAAGACAAGATCATCTAATGACTTAGGAAGGAGAAAACAGAACTTGATATTAGTGGGAATTTAGCTCCTTGTTGCATGACAATGAAACAGCATATAATACAATACCCTGAATTTGGTCTGCTGTGGATCTCACAGTCCAGGGATTCATTTGACATCTATTTGGTGTACAAATAATTTCAGGCTTGGACTTGTAACACTATAGCAGACAGTATATTTTCACACAATAAGAAATCCTACTTTGAACCATAAGCAGACATCAAGTCCAGTTCATTATTTCGTGAATATTTCATCTAAGTTATCTCTCATATTTTTAGACTGTTGCATTTCTGTTTAAATATCAAACATATGTAGGCACATATTTGTGATTGTACATGCACTTTCTCCAGTTCACTGTCACCTTCAGCTTCTTCTGCTGTCTTTCCTATTACTTACAAATAATTGTGCAAATGGGGCACAAGATTTTAAGTACTGCCCTTACTAGTTGATTTGAGCAGCTATCTAATCCTGTGATGCTATTAATCTCTGATTTTAAACAAGCCTATACCTAAAACTGCAGAATACTGACTTCTTTTCAATCCCAGTATTGACAGCACTGGGTTCAAACTGGAATGTCTGATCTAGGTTGCTGTGAGTTTGCAAGTAGTTCACACTCAAAACACTAGAGCTGAACCTGACCCAATAGTTTCCTTTAAGGGGCAGATCCTAAACCAAACCATTCTGCTTTTCAGGTTCAGTCTTAATGAAGTTACTTCTTGCTAGCACATCTCCAAATGACTAAAGATTATCATTTTAGAGGATAATTTACTTCACTAGGACAAATATATTCTGATTCCATTTGTTGATTTTCAAGGGGTAAGACTCTCTCCTCTATGCTTCATTTTTCAATTACACAAAAATGTAATTCTAAATAAAAGATGTCACCTCTCCCCTATATACTTAGTTTCTGTTGTACTTAGATATAAAATCCTTGTCTGAAATCAAATGGTGTGAGCAACCCAGAAAGCAGCCACCTCTTGAATTGTCTCACATAGAAGCCACATAAGTGTCTTTTGAACTGAGTGACATTATGGAGCCATGAAGTCCTGCAGAGATGGTGGAAGGTGGTTCCAGCTTGGAATTGCTACAGCAGGCAGAATACCTCATGTCCACCAGAGCAGCACTGAAATCTCAGTGTGTCTGTGGCTCCTGAAGCCCTCATGGGCTGGAACTTTCCATGGCATTTCAGCATATTCTTAGTTGTTTTTTTTTATTCTTAGTATATTTTTTTAACACTTCTTCTCTTTAAGATATACATATGAATACAATGGAGTTCACTTTGTTATACTTGGTACATGCAGCTCTGGTAGTGGGAGTTGCACAGATGTATCCATAGGTGAATATATTCCGCTGTTTTATTCATTCAAGTGGTCATTCTCAATTCAGTGGCACACTTCTACCTTGATAACCTGCAGTTATAATAATCTTTAGCAAAACTAAATAAGATGTTTTAAAATACTTCATATTTGGCAATCTAATATTTCAGTAATTTATTTTAAGCTTAGACCTTAAGGACCCTTTTTGGGGTGGAACTTCATTTTCTGCACTTTTAAATCAAAATTTGCATGCTGTGTAGACTATAATTTATATTTACATACACAAAACTAGAGTTTTTAATTTTTTTACTATACTTCCTTTACATCACAAATGCATGGAGGACCTTTTGTTATAGAAAATGTAATGATTGATACAGAATATTTTGTGTTTTGTGTCTGTTCCCACTAGTTTGGTGTAGGGTAGGAGCAAGCCTGTGAAAGGGCAATTTTGCCCTTTCAGTTTTTAAATTCCTACTGAGTTCAATATTTATAGGCAGTATCTTATTCCTGAGTACTTCATATGAAACTTTATTTCAAACCTTAGTTAGATGTTCACTATGGTTAATTTAGATGTATCAGTTCCTGGGTTTCAGTTAGCAGGTTGGAGTTCTAGTGGTTAACGTGCCAAACATTTTTAAGTGGTCTCAGTGTGAATGTTACAGGACTTATGTGAAAAATGCCCTGTTTATTGAAATCTGGAAAGGGGAAAGAGAAGTGGATGGAGGGGTTGGTAAGGCAAGACCTAAGGCTGCAAAGTATTTACATCATTCCCTGCAGATACTAGTTGAGAAACAAAATCATAGTCTCCTTTTCTTTTGAGAGCTGACCTATTGTCTACTTATCCACAGCAGACAGTGGTTATCTTTTAAAACAAATAGAGTATTCTCATTAATTGCTGCCAAAACTTTGCTAAGTGTTCTTATGGTGCCTTTATAAGGCTGTGTGATGGAAATAATAGCCACACATTCCTGCTAATTTTGCCACAATAGAAAAATCCTTTCCCATTTGCATACCAGTTACACTCACAGCACTTTAAAAACACAGATTCTTAATCACATTACTAGAACAGAGGGCAAACGAGTAGACAACAATTTATTCCCCTTCTCCTGTTCCTTATTTGAGACTTTCTCTTTTTTAATATAAGAAAACTCCTACAAATTAGAGAGCAGTCACAAAACAAGTGTGCCACTCATGGCCATTTATTCTGCTCATCTGCTAAATACCTCCTTCCCAGGCCATACAAGAATAAGTTAGAAACTAGCCATAAAACCAGGCAGAGACAACAGAATTCACACCATAACAGTGATTGTGATTGAAATCCAACTGTTTCAGTTTGTGTTGCTTGAGAAGATGGTAAATAAAGGAAAAAGAGGATTGTGATTGTGATTGTGATTGAAATCCAACTGTTTCAGTTTGTGTTGCTTGAGAAGATGGTAAATAAAGGAAAAAGAGGAACAGCATTAAAGTAACTTTCATTCTAGACCTGTCCATCAGTTGAGCATCAATGGAGAAATTAAGAGTTTTAAGAAATCTGCTAAGTTTCAAGGGAGTTCATACTACTGGAAGCTTTTATTTGAAGAGGGACGCAATATGGGGATCTAATCCCCTTACTCTGAAGGGAGAGTATGAAGTGCTGGAGTGCAAATTAGATGGAAATTTTAATTACAGTGTTAAGGTAAAAGGAAACTAGATACATTGCAGCACAAGTTTATTATGTGCAAATTGTATGTGCCAGAATGACCTGCCAATTTTACATCATAAGGTACCATCTTTCCAGCAAAGGGAAATGCTCTATGTATAGTTCACTTGAGTTTTGACAAAGCATGATATGGTGCCAAAAATGACAGACTTATTATGGCAGAAAAGATAAACATTGCAGAACTGCAAAAGGATCTGATTAAAAGGAAGATGGCAGGGAGTAGTGCTAGAAGAGAAGGTATATTTTGGGAGGATATTAACAGTGAGCTTCTCCAGGTCAGTTCATATTCTCAGGATGGGGATCATGCAGCAGAATGTTTTTTAATATTGTCTTTTGAAACACTGCACAAAAAAAAGAGTACCGATGGAATTGGTTAGGACATGTATTAGGATACAAAGGTAGATAATGAAACCATGCAGAAAGCTGAATTCAACAAATGGGCCAAATTCAATGGTGCAGTGTGCAAAGACATCCACTTGTAGACTATTAATGAGTCATTGCTCTACAGGTGACAATGACTGTTTAAGAGAAGGGCATGGATAGCATTTTCAGGAAGGTCAAGAGTCACCAAGCATAATTTGGATACAATCATAGAATGAATTGGCCAAGATACATGCAGGAAATCAGACAAGCATTACTACCATTAAATGAGGTGCAGTTGAGATCTCATTTGGTGCACTGAGTATGGCAGCCAGCTTGTCTGAAACGGGTCAAGCTAAAAACTTGCATGTGAGCTCTTACTCATACCAATACGGCAAAACATCTTTTGAGACTTACACAGACTTTGGGCTACGTGCCCACACAAATAGTGGTGTCCTGGACATGTATGCTCATGCATCCAAGTGCACATACACAAGCAAAAGACACTTCACAGTCACAAAACTGCATCTCAAAACTAATGGAATTAAGCATCTAAGCAAGTTTGATGCCTTTGAAAATCACTGTGTCCTTTAGCGTTTTAATACATTTGAAAAAAATGGGCTGTAATTCCTAGGATGCCATTAATAGACTTGTAAAACTCACAGAGGGAAAAAAAATTACTAAATGACCTAATCTACTCCACTATCTGGAAAATCTATTTAAACCAAGCTGTTTCTAAATGGACTTAAGTGATGGAACTTCCAGCATTTTTCTCAGAGAATCACTATGCTGTTTAATAGGTCTAACTAATGTACTCTGATTCCCATCTCGGGTTTTAAAAAACCCTTATATGCTAGCAGTCTTCTCTTTAATTTTTCTATCCAGTCAGCCAGTGCAATAGTTGCATATTTTAGTGTTGAAAGCTTTCTTCTGACCAGGCCTGTCTTTCCACATCCTATAAAAATACCTTAAGACACTTCAATAAACTTAATATAAATTGTTACTATACACAATTCATACATGCAAATAAAGAGAAGTGATTTATATCAGATTCACAGAATGACTTGGCTAATTAAAGTACACCTTTTTCTTATTACATTTTATGGATTCCATTACTGTAATGCAGGAAGCATCAAGCAATGAGGGCAAATGAACCTGGGAAGAAATATATGACACATTTGAATCCTTTGTATAAGTACTGTGGTATTTTGGCTAATAGAAGATTTGGGTGAATCCTTATGATTTACTTTTTACATGCTTCAAGACTGTCACCTGACACTAAGGGGAAAAATACATCCCTCTAAGTTTTAACATACCATATTAAAATCTAAGTATCTTTGATTGGTTTCAGGTATTTCATTCTTAAATTACTGATAAAGTAAAATATTCAATTGCTTATTCAAGTCATTGGTGGTCTGAAATTTGTAACACCTGTCAACTTTTTGCAACTGTGTATTATGTAGATTCTTCCCCAAGGTTCCCAAGAAAAATTGTTTAATACTTAGAACTTTTATTCAGCAGCTTCGACATATCTAGCACTACTAATCTGTAAATAAATGATCACACGGAATCTTGGAACAATCAAATGGGAAAATGGGTGCATTGAACCTAAAGGCTAAAATTCCTTTTAAGTTATCCAGAAGAGAAATAGCCTTTCCAAGGATCATTCCAGCTTGTGCCATAGTCATTTAAGGGGATTTCAAGTAACTGCAGCATTCATATTCATCCAAACAATGTCTAAGATTATATGAGATATTTGTGCTACACCAAAATACAGTCACTAAATGTAGTGGTGATTTCTTTTAACATAGAGTCTTAAAAAGGACAAAAGAAATAGATTATAAATAAGAGGTAGAAATAATAGACAGGACAAGATGAGAACACATTTAATTAGACGTTCTTAATAATCCATTCCCTTAAAGAATATGCACCAGTGGTACTTACTAATTTCTTGAGTTCCATCCCCAACCATAGTGTTAGGCACATTCTGTATGTCCATCCCATACAGCTAGAGCAGCATACAAAAATATTGCACAGCTGTTTCTTTGCTGACAATGCTTAATGAAAACAAAATGCTGAATATTTTTTCATCTATTTTGTTTTGCTTAGATTCTGGCTATATCAGTCTGAACTTATGCAGATACACATGTTTCCCACCCTCTCAAAGAAATTAAGTGATCTGCTTAAAATGCAAACATGTTTTTTTGTTTTTTTTGAAAGAGGAAAGTGTTAAAAGTGTCTAAGCATCTGAAATTTCTCAAGGAGATCAAACATGCTCCTACAATAGCACAGAATAACTTATAAAGACTGATATTCTTTGTCACTTTGGCCTACCTGAATCAAGACCAGGTATATGAATTGAAGTATGCCAACCAAATACTGTGACTTCAGCATGAGAGATCTTAAAATCTTAAACCAGATCTGGCTGGCTTGGAGTCATTCTTTAGCAATGTAAATTTTATGTAAATGTATATTTAGTGGGCCTAGGTCCAACATTTTCTTCTTGTGCTATGTTTTTAAGTAGAAAAAAATCTCATTCTTTGAGTAGAGCTTTCCTATCTAGTCCACATGATCAATCAAAGATACAAATACTCCACAGAAAATAAAACCAGCAATAATAAAAGGCATCCTATATATCGTGAGCCAAAAGGGTAAGTTTTTAGCACATGAAAGTTTACAGTAATTTTTCATTGTTGGTTTGTACATAGTGGTAAAATCTGTCATCTGATTCCTAATGAAAAAAGGAACAAAGTCCTGTATCTCACTCAAGGGCATACAAAAGAAAAAAAAAATGCCCAATGCATCATCCACATTGCCTCCAAAAATATGCTTCCCTTTTTAAGATGGTGGTATTGCATTTAACCAGCTTTGCCAGTTTTGCATGCCATAAAAATAAGGGTTATGAAATCTTATTTAAAATAACTGCATGCAGGAAGAAGGAAATAAACTACAATAATTTAATCTTCTTTCCTAAATGTTAACAGCAGTGTAAAAATGGATGCTCTCATCCTTGTAATCAGTTGCATGGTGCACAAGGGCAGCAGTCTCTGGTGCCTCATCTGTGAACTAATCTTTCATTTCATAGCAGATCTTTCCATATCAAACAACACAAATGACTTAATTTGCATGACAGGATTTGTAACGGGGCAAATCTAGTGTCAAAGTCGATTAAAGATTACACCGGAGAACTATCATAATCAGTACTCTAATGAGCCTAAATAGTACATGTAAAGTCTCCCCTTTTTGCCATTCCAGTCATGTATAAAAGGGAATGTGTTTCTTTTCATCGGTGAGCCAGTCCTTTGGTTTGCACATTACGCCCTACGTTGAGCTAAAGTCATGTCAGTCTGGTTTCAGAGGGAGAGAAAGGGAAATAATAAAGCAAACATCACTTCACAAATGACATTGCTTGGTATAAGCCAACGTTTGAAGCCCTTAATTCTTCTAATCTGCAAAATAGTCAATGCTAATGGGTTTTTGCCTTTGTGAAAGCTGATGCATAGAAAGAAAAACTTTAATGAGCTGCCTGGGTTGTATGCTTACAGATACCTGTCAAATGTCTGTCATCTTAGCTATCGTTGAGGCATTATAAAGAAAGTAAGAAGGAAGGAACGACAGTATTTGTACAAGCATTTTCATGCTAAAATGGCACAATTTTCTTCCTGTCATAATTTCATTGTATCTGAAAGTCAGAAAAGCTTAACCCTTTCACTAGTACATTCTGTACAGAATATCACACATAATGTTTGAACTAGCAGCTTTAAAAATAGCATCATGGTTTTGTAAACATCATTCTCTGTTAAATTTGTTTCACAAAACTGATTTATCTGTATCTTAGAAAAAAGTGTCAACAAATTATTGGAATCAATTGCTGCACTTTGGGGAGAACAAGAGTTTACTAGATATAACTCACCCTCAGTGTGAGAGCCTGTCATCACAACAAATCCTTTCTGAGTTCTCAATTTCATATCCCTTTCTGTCTTTACTCTGGAAATATAAATAGCCAAGAGGTCAACAAACTCCCTTATTCTTACTTTCTCATTCATTAAAAAAATGGGAATTTAAATAAATCTTGTTGCAAACACACCTGCTAACTCTGCTATTCTAAGTTGTAGTTATCTCAAGCCAAACTTGCTTTTGGACATTTATAGTAAGTGTGAGAAATTGCCTATGAACTGAAATAATGCATTCTCAAGTCTTAGCACAGGTGAGCCTAATTACCTATTTTTCTTTTCCGATTTATCATCCTTCCTCACTGTTTTCCAACAATTCAACCATTCAAAGTATGGACATTTCAGTGCAGACCCATGTTTCTCCCAGTCCAAGCACTAACCTCTAGCACGAGGATGAATACATTCTCTAAATTTGGATATTCAGCTCTGGCAGTCAGGATCAAAAAGGCACTTAGGTACATGCTGAAATTTGTTCATACACAGAGCTGTTTGTAGACTCGGGGCCTTCATTTGAACACAGTATATACCAGAATAAGCAGAGAAGGGGTATTGTGTTCAAGGGACACCTGCCGAGCCCAGCAGAAAGCATGACTAAGGGTTGTGGTGGCAGGTGCTGCTGCTTTGCTGCCTGTCTCTGGATAAGTCACTTACACTCAGCGTTTCAGTACCTACAATGTAAAGCACGATAAATGTTCTGAGCACTCTCTCACGAGCGCTTGGAAGCTTCATTTATTCCTGCCTGCAAGTCATTTTGGTGATATTTTTGCTTTTTCTATCAAGCTGTCAGTGTCGGTACTTCAGGGAGGCATTTCTATTACTCTGTTATGTCTCTGTTGTTGCTTTTACCTGTACTTGTCAATCCTCATTCTAGGGGCTGCAATACTGTGTCAAGGTGTACTAAGGCACGACACACTTCAGTGCACCTTAAATGTTCTTAAAAGCCCTCAGGCTCTGGCTCATACGTTTTCATTGAGCCATTACAATACAAATGAAAGAACTTTAATGAGTATATTGCATCTGTATTGCATCCAAAGGGCTCACTGGGAGCTCACTGACAGTATCTTTAGTGCTTCTACTGCAGGTGAGGATCTCAATGGAACAGTGTTTTTTCCCTTACTGTCTTTTTTTTTCTTCAAGCAAGCTCACACAGAGTAAAAAAAAAAAAAAAGAAACAAAGCCAGAAACAAACTAAACATAAAGCAAAATTATTTAAGTGGCTTAAAAAGTTTGATATTAAACAAACAAAACCAAGGAATGATAATTACAGCTGAACTTTTTCACCCAAGCTGCACTAGGTGAAACTTGTGCTGATGTCTCCCAAGACCTACATATCTTATCTAGAAGTGTAATGTGAGCAGGGAATCTGCTGATTTAGGGCAAGAGCTGCATTACCAGCAAACCTGCTATTCTTTTGCTACAGCTGTAACTTACAAGTATAACATGTCCAACAACTTCCAATATTTAATGTTATTGAGTGTCAGGAATTCCCATACTGAAAGAGCAGCAAAACAAATAGACAGGTTGCTGCCACAGTAGGTGGAAAGAAAGAAGGTTTCCACACAGAATTGGTCAATCCAATATTTTGGTTTTGCTGTTTTATGCTACTTCTTTTAATTTGGCAACTTTTCAGATACTGTATGGAGAGGAACCAGCTGTCAGAGGGCAAATACAGCTCCCTCTAAGGTCCCTTTAAAACCACAGCATCCTGCCACACAATCCCAAAGGAAGGAGGGGTGGAGGGACAGAAGTGTCCTAGTGTGTTCCCAGAGCTGATCATTTCAGCCCATCAAATCACTACTTCCTAACTTTTTTGAGAGTTTTTTTTTTTCCCCTGATGTGTGCCAGGCACAGACAGGAAGCAGAGGAGCCACCTCAGGTCCCAGAACACACCTGACTTCCAGCACATCACTTGCCAGTCCTCTAAGGAGGGCTCCTTCCATGAGCCAGCCATGGTGGTGTGGCAAGCACACCTACACTGAGGGGAAACGTGTACTTATTAATCACTCTCTATTTAAGCTAAAGCATGCTGACACTGAATGATCACTCATCACTGGTATGCTTGGTACGGCAGTCATGGTGCTTGTACCACCATCCGGAGAGCTGAACTCCGAGGGGTTAGAGTACAAACGTAAATAACATACATTAGTGGCACATGTTTAGCTCTGACTTGGATTTCATCCACTTTCAGATATGAATTATTCATCTCCCATCTCCCTCCAATTGTTCTTTTAATTCATATCGCAGTTGTTAAAAGGTTAGAAGGCACGTTACTGAATAATCCTTTACTGTTTCCCCATGGCAATTTACGCCCAATTTTTGCAGATTTCAAGCCTCTGCTGTCCCTGCTGCAGAGTTCATTTTTATTGCAATTCCCGGCTAGCCTTTTCCCCCCCGAACACTACCTCTCTGACCTAGCTGCTGTACCTCTGATCCCATGCACCCCAGAAGCTGTCACAAGTCTCCCTCCTTCCCAGGAGTTGAACACACAATAGAGAATAGGCCCTGGCTGTGAGGTTCAGCAGCCATTAACCCCTACCAGCTGTTCCTGCAGGGAGCCTTCTGTGGCTGAATGTCCTTTCTCTGCGGAGGCCCTCATTTCCACTAATCTAACTATTGTTGGATAGGAATGCTGACAGGAGAAAAGAAATTTTTCTTGTGTCCATGCAAGTGTGTGTATCCATGTGTAAGTGAAGGAAGAGTGAAGGCTAATTTCTATAGTAGGCATGAATGGAAGGATTGGGAAAAAAAACTAGTTAAAATGTGTTTACTTGCTTAAAAGGCTCAGTCAATTTAAATAATTTCAGTAGTATGCTCAATTTTGGGGGGATGGGAAGATGGAGAAAGAAGTTACTATTACCATTTTATGCAAAAGCTGTTGAGAGTCCCCTGCATGTCCTAAATTCTTCTTAAAATGTGAAAATAGGACAAATGTATGAATACCAACTGCAAAATGAATACAAATGCACAGAAATAAAATGTAATATTTTTAAAACATTGGATCTGAGCATCCACAGATTTACCTTTATTCCACATTGATTATCCATTTTCAGTAGACTGATGATTCAGACTGTCTGGAAAATGCACAAAATGTTTGTCAGGATTCTGTGCTAATACTCTCAAAAGAAAACAAAATCAATTCGGAGGAAAAACCATTTGTTTTAAATGATCGACATCTTCAGATAACCAAACTGAACTCCTTACATCTCTCACAATGACATCAGCTCTAATCACATTTTAAACTTTCAACCTAAAATATTTTTATGCAACACTAGCATCCTAAATCACAGATTAGCATTAACACTGCTCTTTCTTTTCAAGCCACACAGGTGAAAGAAATGAAAAAAAAAAATAATTAGCAAAAAAGAAAACTATTTTATTTGCTGGAAAACCACACCTCATTTTAAGTTTCAATTAATTAATCTTTTTCTCTAAAAAAGATTGATAAGAGAAACTGTTTTGAAATTTAGTGCTCTGTTTCATCAACTGATAAAGTTCAGTAAAATACAACAGTTGGTCTAGTTCAAATCAAATTAGAAATAATTCATGTAGAAATATATTTTCTGGGCAATTAGACTGTATCGTAGCAGGGCAAATGTCTGATATAATAAAGCTCTACTTTGCATCTGTTCCTGTGTCTAGACGGCTGCAATTACTAGTCCTTACAACAGCAGCAGCAAGATAAAGCACTGCTCACAGGTTATAGTTATTAAATTGGAACATTTTCTTTCTTCGCCCCCCTTTATTACCTAAATCATTTGATTGTTATAAAATTTAATTTAATTTAATGAAGTTGCACTTTCCTCATCTTCAGTATGAACACAAACACAAACAAACAAACAGTACAGAATCCAGCTCATTGTTTCTCCCCAACATTAGCTGCCATGGATGGATACTGGTCTCATTGAAGTTGAATATGTGCAAATACTGCTTGCTGAGAACCCAAATGGCAGAAATGGCTCTGTTAGTAAAGAGAGGACCTGCAGCCCCTTGACTGTCAATCTGGCATCCTTCAAAGGCACCATGAAGCCGCCACACAGAATAGTTGAGAATGCATATCCCTAATTACTATATGTGGGAAGATGAAAGGCCTGTGCCAAAGAGGGTGCATTTGTAGTTAGACAGGTAAGTTTATATCTCTAATAGAAAGAAAACCATCAGTTAGCCAAAATCAAACTGAAGGCCATGCACAGCCCTGCATCTGCAGGTTGAACCCCCACTGACATCTCATGGCACCAGCAGGAGCTCTGACATCCTTGCTCCTTCACTAGAAAGAGATGACAGCAAAGAGGAGGGTGTGCTGCATCAGCTGTACTTCAGACATTGTAAATCAACTAATATGGGGTTGGAGGAAATAACATGCAGAAACAATAGGCCCTGTCCTGGAGGTCACATGGAATACCGCTTCTTTACAATTTTGGCTTACACTGAAGGATTATATCAGCAGGATTTCTGAAACTGCAGTTTTACACAGCTCATGGGCATAAACAGTAGTTTCTGGTGTTAATAAAACTGCTTTCTCCTTCAAATTCTCCCTATAATAACAGGGTTTCTGGGTTTCTAAGCAAACCTGAGCAAATTTTAAGTAGGGTTTTGTTTAGACAATCTAAGATATTAAATCATAGTCTTGAAACCTTGCAAAGAATCAAGCACATAGCAATAAACGGTATTTGTGAAATATTGCATGCAAAGAAAGACATTCACTGAAACAAACACAGGCTTTTTGGCTAAATTTGAAAATAGCAAAACACCAAAAGTGTTGCACATTAAGGAGATCTGGTGGTAGTTATGGGACTCCAGACACAACTTCCAACAAGACACACCAGTATAAACAGAAAATCAATACTATGTAAGGAGTAATCTACTTGTGGTTACTCCCTTTAAAACTTTGTTCTTATCATATTCATTCATTAAGTTCAATAAGGCAGTGTTTATGTTTACATGACAGACATTCAAGGGATGTGTGGGTGCCATAGGAGAAATTTTTTATGCTCTTTGAAATAAACTACATTTAAGTTCCTAGACTTGTCCATAGTCAGATACCAGCTATGTGCCTATAACCTTTCCATATCATCTTCTCCCAGGGTCTTTAAATGTCTAATGTGTCTGCAGTATCTTTGTTAAATAGGCTGTCTTGTCAAGCCCTGCAATTTCTCTTTAAAGGCAAATGTAATTTGTAATATAGATCATGTTTGTAATGGGCTGGAACAGTTCCCAATATAAAAAAGAAGACCAGCAGATTCTGTAACCCTCTTTGAAAGAAAATCATATGCTCTAATTTCTAGTATTGGTGACTCAACTGACTGCCAAGATATTGTCTGGAGTTGACCCATTAACAGTAAACCTGAAATAAAGCTGCTACACAGTATTTGCAAAGATACAATCTGTTTCTTCAGTCTCATAATGGATATTTTTCCACCAAATTAACTTCCTGTCTAAGAAGCTGGAGTTCATTTCATCAGTATTTCAAAAAAATGGTGATGGACCTTTTGTTTCTTCTGTGTCTTCTGTGTCTATAGCTTCTCACACAGAGAAGGTGTTTGCAGAAGGCTTCACTTGTGGAACAAGTCTCCAGCTTCCAGGTCCTCAATACCTACATGTCACAACCCTAGAAGGGATGAATATTACTCTAGAAATATTCAGTAAGATAACTATACTACTTAATAGTGCCATGTGTTATCTTCACCTTCACTTCACTTGCAGCGAATAGCACAGAATGTGGCTTTGGTATAATATTCAAGTAATATAAAGACATCCCTTTGAAATTACCTACTCAATATTTTATGCTATATATTTAATGATAGTTATATAATTTGTAATGCAATTATGGCAAAACCCAAGGAAAATCACTTTGTCAGAATAGCAGACTTACTTTTTGCATGTTCTTACTTTGTCAGGATAATGTGTGATAACTCCTCTCAGTCTGCAATGAACTTGGAATACCAGCACTCAGAGGTATGAATTTCCAACCACATTATTCCAGATCCAAATGACTGCATGACTCTGTGGCTCAGACTTTGATTTTTATTTTCTCCTGTACTCCAAAATTCACCTCCTTGTACCAGGAGTTGTTACTTTGCAGCCGGTGAGCACTCAGCTATTTGCTACCTGACTCCTCACCATCCCGAGGTCTTCCTGCAGCTGCCTCCCCCTTGTACTTCACCTCATGCCTTCAAAGTGTTTGGATTAGAGCACACGTTACTGTCACTGTTCTGCCACAAGAGTGGGAAAGGAGGAGAAAGGTGACAGTCCAATTCACTGCAGGAAGAAAATAGGTCAGTTGGGCATACCTCAAATAAACTGTTTGCCAGTGATGGGTTTTTCCCAACTCTTATGCTGCAGTACTGTATGAGAGTTTGGTTCCAGACTGGGTGACATCTCTCCTTAGAAGCTATGCCAAGACCATCAGTGGGTATTGAAAGCTAACATATTGAAGACAGCACTAGATTTGCATGATCTGCGTAAAGGCAAGTAAAAATTACAGTCCTATGTGCTGCCATCAGATCAATGACAACGTAGGATGACCAACACATGGGCTAGAAGTGAGGGAAGAGTTGTCAGAATTAGCCTGCCTAATTTCTGGCTGGGTTGTTGCAGTGGGAGTATGTGCCTGTTACGAGGAGGTGTGGAAGGGTTGCTCACTTTGTAAGTTTTAAGTAAAGTGCTAACGAACTCCCTCAAATATTCCTCAAATACAAACAGAAAAAGGAAGAAAGCCTTGGCTACTTTTTCAACATGAGTATTCTTGTAGTTGTTGAATAGGCTGGCAGGCATTTTCCACATGTTGATGTCCCTTCCCCAGCTCTGTTTCTCTTAATGACTGCTATTTGGAGCATAACGTTTTCTTAAATATAACAATTCAAAAAGTAATGTTTCAGGAAATGCTGACATGTCAAATTTCAGGAGTAATCAGAACTCAAATGATGCTTCTGTGCCTTTTTTTTTTTTTTTTTAACAGAGGGTGTTAATGGATTTTCAGTCATAAGGCTCAAAAAGATGACATTAAATGTCACTTGATGCTGAATACAGAAAATGTTTAAAAAGAATTGCATTGAAACTAAAATTCTCCCCATGCTGCTTTCTAAAAGGAAGTCTGTTATTTCACTCATCTTTTGCATGTTTAAACATAGTAAGTACAAAACCAGAAGGCTGTTTTTCACAGAGTACTGGCCTGGTTATCTGTGTCTTAGGCAAAAAATTCTAACAAGACGCAACACACAGTAAAGTATACTTTGATCAGTGTACAACTCTGGTAACTTTTGCCCCCTGATGATATAAAATGACATTAAAATATACTATAAAATATTTTCCAAACACTACACTAACATCATAGATACAATTAACATTATTAACCTCATCTCATGATCAGGAATTAAACCCTTATCTATTCCATCAGTTCAGAGTGTGGATGTGTGTGCAAAAGTACATCATCTGTGCTAACTTGTTGCAACTGTTATTTCTTTAAAAGTGGTTCTATAACATAACCACAAAATCATATTTAAATCTCTTCTTAAAAGGAAATATCTACATCATTTGAGTATGATAGAGACATCATTTGAATTTACTACAGATCTCAAACCTCTGCACTGACATCCTCATCTTTAACAATCTTACCTAAAATCTCTGCATACTTTTTGCCATTTGTCACTTTTAGAGACCCATCTTTCAATTCCGTGCATGCATTTCTTTTCACAATCTGACATCCTCAGGAGACTAATAATAATGTCCTGGATATTCCTGAATCAGTAGTTTTTACTAACATAGGTTTACAGGCAGATGTTTTCAAACAGAATATGAAGTCTCCCCAGGCAACAGGCAGTTCCTACTTGTAGAAGGTCTGTAGATAAAATTACAGTGTTTACTGTGGCTCACTATGAAATAAGTAGCTCACATTCCTCAGGGAAGGCTTAAAATAAATGTTAAGTTCCTTTGTTACCATTTCTGAGAGCTGAAGTCATAACTAGAGACTAATTGACTTCAGAGATGCCTGAAGTATCCTTCATATTGTTAGTACCAGATAAACAATTCTATTTTGTACAACAGACCAAGAGATGCAGTCACATTAGGTGCTATTAAAAAAAACAAACAAACAAACAAACAAAAAAAACAACCCAAAACAAACACAGTTCTTGCTATTTATAAGTAATACAAAATTCCCTAATGTGTCAACAAAACCATGTGACAAACCACGGTGGGTAATCCAAACACACACACACAGACACACAGACACACACAAACATACACACAAACAGGCTTTAGACTTTAATGAAAATATAGATTACAGTCTTTCGTAACATAATCTTACTTGCTCACATGGTGACAATATTATGCACATTTATTTCAGGTCATGAAATCACAATTAAAATTCGTTTCTAAAAACCTTTTGGTCAACTGCTTTAGTCTTTAAATCTCTACACCAAAATATTCAGATTTTACATTCTAGTGGAAGATTGAATGGAAATGCATTTAGAAGAGAAAATTAAATAGAAATTCAAGATGAAAAACAAGGGACTTAATTTTCTCATAAATAAGATCTTCAACATACTGTTTTGTGCTAATCATTAACACAGAGCTATAAGCTAAAAGTAAACCACTTCCAGTTACTATATTTTTATTTTCAGTTAACACTGACATCAATAAACTCCTTGGAGCTATTTGCATTTGTAGACAAGTAAGAAAGTTTCCTGTCCTGTAAGAATTTTGGATTGCAAGCAAGTTTCCCATTGTAAACTGAAAGTTAAAAAGCCATAAATTTTCAAACATTCAAAATACATTATAAAGAAATAAAATGCATTAGGATGCAATGCTCTGTGTTAAAAAATCCAAAACTTCCTGCTTTGGGTTTGATCTCCTATTTGGGGACATTGGGATTTAAAGTAATAAATTACTTAATATTTCAAATCCAAGCCATGAAGTTTATATTTTCAAAATGCTTAACAAAGCTGCTTTGAAAAACTTAAGTGTTTCTATCAGAACATTTCAGAGCCTGAAGATTTACTGAAAGCAACACTTCCCTGAATTAATTTCACCAATTCTGAATTTTATAGTAACTGAAATATCAGGTCAGAAAAGTTTGGGGGTTTGTTTTGTTTTGTTTTGCATTTTTTTTAATCAGAAACACCAAATAAAAATATGAGCTTGCACTGCTGATCATAATTCATTCTGAACACACAAGAGGCCAAATTCAGTTTCTGTTTACACTGGCTTAATACCATGAAGCTGCACTGTTGAAGCTGAGAGATGTTAGCAGTCATACAACACATTACAACCATATACCTCTGCTAATATGCTATTAAAAAGAGCATCTCAGGCTCTGAACAATTCTGAAAAATGGAGATTTCTGGAATCCATCCGGACATGCATTTTTCAGCACACTTATCATGCATTTATATGGTTGGATTCTGTGGTATGACTGCATTGTACAAGGCTAAGCAACACCAGAACAACCAACTTCCCTTTCCCCAACAGATCTCTCTTCTTAAAGTGCAGCATTGTTCGGGTTGTTTCCCACTGATTGTGTACCTGGCTTGTTTAAGTTTTCTGCCATTTCTGTGTCAGTAACACTTTCCTATAAGGTAAGGGTCAAATATTTCCCCGTATGGAAATGCTACCGGACTCTTAGTTGTCCATATTCACATCATCTCTGCTCCCATAGCCCCTTTTACCTATCCTTCATATCCTGCAAGCAGAGAGACAGCAGGGCAGGCGGAAAGATTCCCTGAGCAGGAGTTCTTTAAACTCCCTGTTTTGCATGAGCTCCTAGATCTTTAGAGAGCCAGTATCTTTCAGAAAGCATTATATCTAAGAAAGGGGAAAAAAATACAACTATTAAAACGCACATACACTGCTGGCACTGTTGTGACAGCCAGCAGTATCAGCGTCAGTCAATTATCTTCACAAATGCCTCTTGTGCTAATGAGCACTCACAAAAATCACCAGACTTTTCTGGCAAGGAGAAAAGATCAGTTTCATTGCTTGCAGAACTAATTCAGTGTACAAAAGTGAAGGCTCCACCATCACTGCCTCTTTTACTGCTCCTTTTGTAAAGGCTTTTGATGTGCACTGAAGAGATCGGTCTGTGTTTGGGTCTCTTCATCTCCAGTTCATTGCCTGTCATTAACATACATATCCATATGAAAAGTTTGGTAAGTCACTAACAGCTGTCCAGAATGGAGTTTCAGGAAAAAAAGGACCTATTCCTTCTCAAAATGCTGACAATACTATGTAGCCCTTTTTGGCAATGATATACCTAACTTTTTAAAGCGCCTTTCACTCAAAAAGCAACTAGGCATAATACTACATTCAAGCACATAGTGGTTTTCATTTTGAAACAGTCATTTGCTGTATTCAGAAAAGGCCTATAGTTGCCAGAAGCAAAAAGGAACTCCATCATTCATTATAAAAAAAATAAATACTTTCTGAGTATAGCTTTTCAGTATCCTAGATAACCTCACATATCCGATTTAACACAGGGGGAGAAAAAGCCCACAGCAGATGCTCCTGATGGCCATTTCATGCACACCAAGTTCCTGCTCAAAGTTATGAGACCTCACTGCTCATGGTCACCAGTAATACGAGTTTTGGCAATGAAAGAGCACCAAACAATGGCCATAATATGTTACCACAAGAAGTTAAGGAAAAAACATATCTGTTTCTCTTCTGACAGAATTCCAAATCAGTCTGGAAAACTCATTCCTATAACTATAAATTGGAGTATATCACATTAAGTAGTTTCTGCTCCTTTCTATTTGAGACCTTAGTAAGTAACGTGAAGCAAATTTAAAATTACTTCACTGTATATTTCACAGAGTACACTCAATGAATTTTGTTAGGGGTTTTTTGTTTGGTTTTTTTTTTTTTTGTTTGTTTATTTTGTTGTTGAAAAAGAAGAACACTGAAGGAATTTGGCATGAATTTACTTAATTTCCACTGGTATAAGTATGCCTGCATTTAAGGAATGATCATAATCTCAAACTTAGAGTGGAATAACAACAACACAGAAGAACAACATAGTTTTAAAAATAATGAATTAAGAGGTTTTCTCTCCCAATCACTTGGGCTGTAGCATAGTCATGTCAAACTCAGAAAGAAAAAACTTTTGATTGATAAACACTTTTCTGTCCAACCCTCTCCCCCCCACAACCACTCTGGAGTTCATGACCCCGAGCCATAATTTACAATATATCGTGCCCAAGATTTTCTAGGTCTTATTTTGAAAACTATAGCAGGTGCATCTGTGTCAATTATTAAGGGGTTGACATTGTTTTACAAGCATTTTTATCAGAAGCAAAGTGCCCGGCAGGCTACTGACCACTAATTCTGGAAAGATTTTATTCCTGTACTGATCCTCCCACCATGCAAAACCAGCTTGTGCTGCATAAAACCCAAGGCTTTAATCCCACTTGTTGCTTCCTTTTTTTTCCTCCCCCTTTTCAGAAGCATCTCTGTCTCCCACATCAGTCAATAAAATCTTTAACTCTGCCTATTTTGATCTGAAAATTAAATCTTATTTATTATGCATCCTGTTTGTTGTCTTTGAAGAACTTGAGCATTCATTTAAAGAGGGCCAGAATGACTTCTTAAACACATTTCTCTCTTTGCTGCAATTAAACAAAGTGGAGCTGTGATTAGTCCACCACAGGGGGGAAAGAAAAAGACACCCTTGAATCAAAATGGGGGGACCTGACTGTGCATTATTGTCTCACAATGCAGGAGTTTATTGCTGAAACCTGCTTATCGCCTTGCACTGCAAACCATGGGAACTTCAGTCAGGTGGAAAGTTATTCTCTTCTCTGGCTGAAGCAGCTTTAAGTATCGTAAGAACAGCTAAAGCCACTAAAGCTCTTCCTAGTAACTGAGACATTTAGGATAATCTTTATGAGAGTTTTGCATGAGCTTCTGCTTTTTGTTGCAGTTAGAAGTAGAGTTAATGATGAGCTTTCACTGGGATTTTTTCCTCCTTTTTTTTTTTTTTTTTTTTTTTTTTTTTTTTTTTTTTTTTTTTTTTTTTTTTTTTTTTTTAATCTAAGCCAAAAGCGCCTGTTTAAGTTAAGTGCCACCTCCCTCTAGCCCTTGGGAAACCACTCAAGAGGGATTTGCTTGGCTCTGTGTGCATGACACATAATGAAAACAATTTTACGCTGTGGAGGGAAGTATCGGGCAATTACTGATGTAACAGCCACCTGCAGAAGCGAGGCCCTCAACGGAGCACTGGGCTGTTCATGAATATTTTATGGTGTGATGTTATTTTGAATGGCTGGGGCAGGTGAAGGGGGCTGAGGATGTAATAAGTAACTCTGCTGGAGACTGTGTCGCAGCTCTGTTTCTCTGCAGTGGTCCATAGTGTAACACCAAGAAGAATCCTGACCCTGCATAAGACTATGCAAGGGCAGCTGAGGCTGAGGAAAGATGATGTGACAAGTCATGGTGGGCACCCTTTAAAATCTGTTGTCTAGCGATTTTACACATGATGTCCGGCTTAAAAAGCCCCTGCATCAATCTTGTCCAATTTAATTTGATAAACTAAGTGTGGATAAGGATTAAATGAGAATTTTGTAATGGAGAAAACTTGTTCTTACTCTTTAATCCATGAAAGATCTTATGAGGTAAACCACATAAAAATTTAAGCTGTTGCTGTGGAAAGCAACGTTGCTTCTTTGTTCTGGATTTGTTTTAAAATCAAGTGTTCTGTTAAGAAGTAGAGGCCAAATATATACAGTTTTTACTGCCAGCACATACATGTATTTTATTCAAAATGGATCACTTCAAAGAAATCTTTTTAGAAAGCTGTTGCAAAAAGTGTGTTTATTTGATGCCATTTATTCCCAGTAGTGAACCTGAAATGCATGTTTTAGCTGAAGCATGGCATTTTACACACATTTGTGTTCTTCTCCACAGAAAAATTTTTCATTCCTGGAAGAGGCAGTGAAGAGTTAAACGACGTAATACAATACATGAAGGGGATGTGCTCAAAAGCCTTAAGAATTTGTGATGATGTTGGTATACTTAAGATCTTTAAACAAAACAAAACAAAAAAGAAATGAAACTTAGAGGACTAAAATATGAAAGATTTATTTTTAGACTTATCTGCAGAAAATAAAATAGAATCATAAACAGGGCAGTGTCTCATATTGATATAGAAGGACGTATAATACTCTTTAAAAATATTTCTCCCTTGTGCATTACATGCATTCATAGATTATGATATTTGAAAAGAAAAGCTAAAGAAGGTTTCACTGTAAGCTGCAGAGTGAATAGCTGAGGAATTCTTTTTCAAGAATAGGACATGTTTAGAAGAAAGGACACAAAAGATTTACAGAAACATTCGGCAGAAATTGGCAAGGAGAACTGAAACCCTGAAGAGCGGCTGAGAAGGAAAATGTAGCTTACCATACACTGAAAATAATATGTGGCAATACAGGAATTCCCAAAGTGACAATTGGAAGATTATAACTACACTCTTTAATTTTTGTAAGAGGTGGTTTTGCAGATATGCTCATAACATTTCATAACATTAATTTATAGCTTGCACCAGTAAGAAATAATACAATGTTATGTTAATTTTCTATTCTAATGTCACCTTCCTAGCAGAATACTGAAGCTGTGTTTCTTGAGATAGTCAAGGTGGATGTCTATCGTGATTGTATTGCAAAGACTGTGAAAGCCTGACTAGGATGATAGCACATTACACAATTAAAGCCACAATTTGCTCTAAGAATTCCTGGCTTATCAATCGATCTAATCAGTCTCATCTAATCAATCAACATCAGCATTAAATATCCCGTGAATAATACTCCAAACAGAATACAATATGATGGAGTGTTTTTCCTAGATTCTCTCACGGAAATGCTGAGATATTCCTCTTCCAAAACAAAATAAATTTTCACTGAATGAAAAAGTAGTAAAAGAACATTAGGCACCTCTATCAATAGCCCCTACTCTTGCTCTATACCTATGTTTGGAAATTTAGGATAAACACAGTAAGAAAAATCAAAAAATATCGTTATAGAATCAATTGCATTTAACACTGAAAAAGTGTCCAATAAAGAGTGTGCTAATTCAGCTTCAGAAAAAATGTTAAAGGTGTTGTGTTTTAGCAATTTTATATAGAGTGAATTATAAAACAGCAAACATGCAGTAAATTTTGGATACTTATAATTAGATTTTCAACATAAGAGAAGTTAAGCTCTGTATGTAAACGGCATTATTCAAAAGCCTGTCTTGAAAAAGAAAATTGCTGTTTGACAATTCTATAGAATATTCAAGAAAGGTAATTATACTGCAGTGGCTGTTAAAGACGCAGGTGTTGAATGTAGTCACTGCTTCAGCTTTTACAGGAAACTATTGAACATGAAGAGAAAGGAGACAATGACATTAGCATGGTGAAATATTCACCTCTGCAAAAGGAGTTTATATTACCCATCTTTCTTTATAGACTTACAAAAGTTATGGACCAGCCTGCACTCCCTTAACCTCTTAGGATTTTAGATTATTTTAACCCTTCCCACTTTCTTGCCTAAAAAAGAGGAAAACCCTAACATATTCAAGGCCCTGATGTAAAATTCACCCAAGCAAAGTCGGTAGTGAAGTGGAAATGGCAAGAAACCAGAGTGCCTCATTTTTTTAATAAAAGGCTACATAATTAATCTGGAAAACAAAAGTGATTGACTAGCACCAGTGTGAAAGAAATGTACTGACTGACCCCCAGCGACTACACAAGTGCTCTGTGTCACTGTTGATCCACAGCTAACTGCTTTCTGAATTGCCTGTCCTTTGATACAATGCACCACTCAGGGAAGCAGGCTAAAAATAAGTTCATTATTAGAGTTACACTTTTAATTAAGATGTTAGAACAATCAATAAGCATGCATGAAACCAGAAGAGATGACATTTGGAAATATCAAACTTTGTTAAAGGCTGCATTGTTATTATCAGCCCTTACATTCAAATGGCAAAGGAAAAATTCATCTGCTGGATAAAGGGTGCCTTTTCTCCAGTGCTCAGAGGTCATATCACATATGAACCCCACATGTAGTGACTCTTGACTATGCTTCATTTCAAAATGCTCCATGCCAGGAGCAGAAAACATGAGACAGATTTCAGAGCCTCAGTTTCTGGGCACCTTGGAGATGTCACAACCCTGCAGAGGCCACATCCTCAGGCTACTAGTAAAAAATTCCACTTTTCCTACAGATCTAGGGGCCAGACTGTACTGTGTTGGGCAGTGACGGTGCATAATGTTGCAAGGGGCCAGTCTCCAGCTCTCCTGACATCCAGGTTATCTCTATGGGAAAAAAAGACCTGGTTGGCACAGGTAAAGATCATGCTTTGTAATGGTTAGAGTGCTTTCATGGGACAAAAAGTCTAGACCCCATCGAGCTGAAATTAATTTCCTGCAGCAATGAACCTGCCCAACTAGCCAACTGACAGTGAAACTACTCGCCATGCTCATTGTGGAGACATGGAGAAAGGGCAAAAGAGGAAGGAACTGGCATTCCCGCTTGGACTGGGAAAGGGAGCACAATAATTGTGTTACAAACAGGCTTACAGGACAGATGGGCACTGAGATAATTAAAGATATATAGATCTGCTTCTACAGAATTCTGTGAATGTCCAAGAAGGATTTCTGGAGGTCTTTTGCACATAAGTATTTCTAAGTACTTATCTAATATCTCTCAAAGCTGGGAATACAAACTTGAAACACCAGCTGAAATACAAGCAAATGGTCCACAGGACAAGGCTGTAGCACGATAAACAAAAGTTTTATTCCTCTTAGATTTCCATGATTTCCTGATGTTAAAATCCATCAAAATATATTAATAAAGTGAGGGCCTCCCTTTCTTATCAAACTTCTTCAATCAAAAGGAGCAGGCTGAATTTAAGGGCCACCATTATCAGACTTCTTCACACAGCTCTGTTATGCATTAGCCAACACTACAGAAGGCAAAGATGAAGGGATGTTTTAGCTACATGCAAGAAGCATAACATATCTTGACCTGTTTAAAAGATCCTGTTCATATAAAAGTACTGTAGATCAGGGGTTTACGTTACTCCTTGTGAGCTTGTGGTAGGTTTATGTCACAGAGATAGTATATAACTGTGGATCTAGGAATGAATAGTACTGTGGGAACCAGAGTGATAAATTAAGTACCTCTGCTCACATATTGAACGCCAACATAAAATTGCAGCTGCCATGAAGTCGCTTTGATGCCTACTAAGTTGTGATGGAAGGCTCTGACTTTGTTGTCTTTTTGTATACCCAAGAACACCTAACTACCTAAAAACTACCTCTGCAAGTAAAAAGGCAGGACATCTTGAAGAGTCAGACAAGAAATCGCACTGTTCCAGTTCCACAGAGGTCCTACTTCCAGAGTACAAATGGATCATCACTATGCCATACCTGACTCTGATACTCATGGCACAGGCTTTGCAGTGTGTTACACATTATAGGCTGTCTTGTTCAGGCAGCTCTAATTGAGACAGGGGGTGTAGTGCAGGATTGCTCCTGTGATTACTGTCCTGCTTTACAAAGATGGAGAATTCCGAGTTTGAACAGGAGTGGAAGGAAGGATAAGAGCTAATTTCCAATCACCATTGCAGGTGGCTTTTCTTGGAAAACACTAGGTGCTGTCAGCAAAGTGCAGCAGAATACAAGGAGCATAGAAGACATTGGCAGGGCTTGGCTACGATTTTATCTTGCCTAATTTTTCTAGACAAATCCTGTAGGACTCCAACAGCAACATCAAGACTGAAATTACAGAAACAACAGAATGATAACAGAGCAAGAAAATCTCTCTGTAACACATGCATTTTTATCCCTGTTTGGATATTTCATAAAAGGTAATTTGTGCTTGCAATCATCTGAGTTATCAAGTTATGTCAAGTATATATCAAGTACCCTCTCTGGGCTTGTTTGACTAGTTAGTGTCTCCTGAGGACTTCTAGGTGAAGTAGTGTTGGGTGTCTTAGTGATGACAAGGGAGCAAATGAGTGTCAGAAAGTGATGGTGAAGATGCATTTGAGGGAGAAGGGTGTCATGCTGTCTGTTTGTCACATATTTCATTGAACAGAGAAAGAATCAGGCACCTGTCTTCCCAATGACGGAAAGCACATTACAAACAAACACTATGATGGTAAGCAATAATACATGCAAAAGGGTCTAGGCAGCAAGGAAAAAGCCTGAGTAAAAATAATCTCTCAAATTCACTTCCTTCAAAACATGATATATCCTCTAAGCAGTGTGCTTCACAGAGGAATTTATTACCCAACAAATTGTTTCTGTTGTCTTGAAATCACAGATTGGCTTGGGTTGGAAGGGGCCTCAGAGACTATCTCCAGCCCTCCTGCCATGGACAGGCACACCTTTTACTAGACCAGGTTGCTCAGAGCCTAATCCAGACTGGTCTTGAACACCTCCAAGATGGGGCATCCACAATTTCTCTAGGCAAACTGTTCAAGTGCCTCATCAGCCCCAGTGTAAGATATTTCTTTCTAATATCTAACTTAAACCTACCCTCCTTCAGCTTAAGTGGTCTTTTTGCACCACTACATGCCCTTGTGAAAAGTCCCTCTCTAGCCTCCTTGTAAGCCCCATTTACATACTGGAACTAATATACTTCCTTCCATTGTTGTCTCCTTCATAGCAACTTTTAATTTTTATTAAGGACTGACAATAAAACTACCTGAAGCAACAGGTGAGCTTTCAAATGTTCGTGATTCCTGAAAGAGGTGAAAAAATGCCTCCAGTTGCTATATCAGCATATATGAGGTGAATGTTCAACACCTGTATTATAAAGCACAGCTACAATTCATCTTGACATTGCTACATGAAAAAAGTATCTCAAAAGAGTACCATACAAAGAAACAAGTGATTCAAATATGTAAGAATATTAATACTAGTGAGAAGCATTTTTTTTTCTCTTTAGTTACCTTGATTTGAATGATAAATGTCAGGTGACATCTGCTGAAGGAACTAATCTGCTTCTCAAGAAGTGTCTAAAACCAAGGCAAAATGTTTAAGAAACACCTACAAAGGTAGAAAGGATGCTACGATGCCTTCGTAAAGCCACTAAAGCAAGTACCTCGAAACAGCAGTCACTGTTGAAGACATCCTATGTTGTAACAAGCATTACTTTAGAATTCACAAAATCAAATCAGTTGCTGCTGTTTCAAATATTCTAGTAGAAAAGGAGATTCATGATACAGTATAAATGTGCACATTGATTTACTGCTGCTATTCTTATCCAAAAGGATGTGGATTCCAGCCACACCATAGATATATAATCATACAGCAGTTCTGAGGATTCCTAGGATGGGAAACAAATGCATCACACATACTGTAAAACATGTTCTCATTAATACTTCTCAGTATGCACAATCATAAAGAACATCAATCTGGTTACATTCTCAGATCAATTCTGCCCTCCACTGAAGTCAAAGGAAACTAACCTGTTGGTTTCAATAACATCCAGCCTTTTATAAATTTGCAGATATTCATATGTAAGAAGCATGAATTCATTGTAAGAAGCAATGAATTACTGCTCAGAAAGAGCAGTGAGTTCTTACACCTATATGCTGAGTGTTATGAAATGTTGTGATTGGTATACCAGCTACCTATTTCCACTAATGTTTACAGAACAGCTGCAGATAAATTTCACAGCTTTGAAAATTTATTCCCAGATGTTCAATAACAAAAGTATAAAATTAGATTGAGAAATATTAGATTGCCCAAGACAGTAAGAAGACAGGCAGTTAATACTGACATAACCTGCACAAACTCTTCTATGCAGATTTCTTATTGTAATAGTAAACCTCAGAGATCAATATGACAGACATAGTTGAATAAACCATGTCAAAGTTCAGATTTTCCTACATTCACCTTATGGTTTTAATGCAAATTCCTAATTTTCTTAATTCTCATTTAGCTTTAGTGACTGGGGCCAAGGCATCCGTTTAAAATCATCTGGATATTCAGTTCTTGTATCTTTATTTTGGCTCTCTATTCTGCCATTCCACAGCAACTTGTGTGCCATCTTTCTTTTCAGCTACCTGTCCCAAACCTATTTGACAGAAATCTAAACATGGTTAAACAAAGCCACAAGAAATACATGACATTCTATTGATAACTGTGTATTCACTGTGTGTAACACCTCATTGTAAAGTTGTACAGCAACATTCTATTTTTAAAATCAAGAGCAATTCCTATCTAAATAATTTTGTTTAGAACACCAGTACATCATTGCATTGGTAAAAATCCTAGATTTTTAAGCAACCATAGGCAACAGAGCACATTAGGACTCAAATTGTTATCCCTTTATAAATAGATATATATCAATATGCTCTGTGCATCTAACCTCTTTTTGTAGTACTTAAATTAACTTGATCCAACTTGATTTTCTGTTTCTGTGGAGTCAATGGAAGTCTGACTGAAGAAAACTTTAAGGGACTCATAAACAAATCCTTGGTATAGCTGTAAAAGCATCTCTTCCTTTGTGTTTAAGGATGTAATTAATCGTGTCAAGAATTGTTGTTGAAAAGCAGCTAGCTATCCTTTTGATATTTTTTAATAAACATCTTACTATTCCCACAGGAAATCTAGGCTGTTTAAGCCTCCTTGACCAAAGCCTACATTTCTGTCACTCTATTTACTATACTAAAAAAAAAATAAATATATATATATATATATATATATATACGCTTTTGGATCAGTTACTGTTTATTTAGCTTAGTCACATGACAAAAGAACAGGACAGGAAATATTAAGTTCAATGACTACAATCAGTGGGAATACCAATACTAAAACCAGCACTAGTTTAATTTAAATACGGTGAATTTTTTTTCTTCTTGTAACGGGAGTGTGGCTATTTGTGGGCTTTATTTCTTTTTCTCCGTAAAAACATACAGATGTTTTATCTGTTTATGGAATAAACACATAGATCTAAAGTTAGAACTGCTCCTCTCTAGTAAAATAAGCTCACAAAAATTCACACTCAGTCCTTCAATTACATACAAGCACAGTCTAAAAAACTTGGTCAGGGGATGCCATATGCTACCTTCTGAACCTGCTGAGGGTGAATGAATTTGCACAGGTTTGAGTGTCTGCTGTTTGAAGTACGCACATAGCAGAAGCTTTGGAGAGTGGGCAATCTGGAATATACATGCATTGTTATTTGGTATGTGCCTTATATACATAGCTTTATATATTTGCTATGTGTATTTATGCTATATATTACTATTAAATCCGTTCCATCCACTCAACTATAGGCACATTTTTCAAGGATGGTATAAAAATGTCTACTATGATACATTTTATAAACTTATTTCAGTCACATTCAAAATGTGTTCGAAAAATACACTTGTTCAATCATGCTCAGTTGGAGCAATTCTATTTTGATGGAGATTTTCTGACTTAACTCCCAAATTCAGCTGATCTAGATATGTGGCTAGGCAGCATAACTACTATGAAATCTTTTCCTACCACAAATGCTTATTGCCTTTGTAAATAGCTAGCTGTCAGAGGGGCTTACAGATTTGTAATTCAGACAACAATCAGATCAGTGTTTATCTAACCCAGAGGCAATTCTGTATCTGAGGCTACCCCCTGCATTTAGTTCATCATAATTTTCCTCCTAATGTGGAATGTTATTGTCTGAAGGAAGTTTACGGCTTTTTCTGTTTAAAAACACAGACTATCTTGATGGGTGGCTTGGAAGATGCTACAGAATACCATATATCCTGTCTCTGCCTGAAGGGTTTTTGACCATGACCTCACCTTTGCCTGCTTATCTCAGGTATGGCAATGTCAGCAGCATCGCTGCTAACATCACGGAATCAGGACTTCCCAGGAACCTGGAGATCAGGCAATGCAAGCCAAGTGCAAATCAGGCAGCTGGTTCTTTCCTAAGGTACAAGGGTGATACAATCCACGATTTGACCTAAATGTTATAAAAGACATTTTGGTAGTGTGTGCCAAGAAAGTGGTTTTCACACTTTAGATGTTATTAGAAGTAGCCTTGTGGTAAGAACAATAGATTTGGATGAAAGCTCAACCTCTACTGAAGTGCTACCACTTTTAGCAAACTATTCTCAAACTATAAATTTTTTACATATAACCAGAGAAAAGACCTAGTAGTTGACTTGTAGCCCTTTTCAAAGACAAACACAGATGAAACACATAGCATTTCAGAGTTTAGCTGAATATACTCAGCTCTAGAAATATTTAATGCAACTTTTAAAAGCTTTTATGAGCTTCTCTAAAATTCAAAATTAAGTGAACACAGGAAAAAGTCCTGATGAATAATTGTCAGATAAAATGTTACAGAGTGCTTGATGGTGTCACTGAACCCTCTCCTTAGGTGAAGCCCGCTCAACCAGAAAACAGACGGTCCAAGATCTAGTCTCATCAATGACCTTTCCATGAAAATTAATTAATTGGCATGTGCTGTGCTTTGTTAAGGAATGGGAATAAGATGCTTCATGAATATGCATTCAATGCTTGTTGAAGTCAAGAGGTCTTCTTTTTTAACTACCTCTGTTTTCCCAATCAAGGCACCCTAGAGGTATATAATGAAGTTGTAAGTAAATAGCATTTTAGCTATTAGGAATAGCTGTGAGGAAATGAAAAAGGTGTAAAATATTTCTTTTCTTGCGAAAAAAGTATTTACATGTTACACTTCAACATTAATAGCCACTGCTTTTGAATATATGGAGTCAGCTAAGTTGCTACAGTCTGTAAGTCCTGACAATAACATTGAGAAGCAGAAACAAAAGCATTAAATGAACTATCATTTTTGTTTAGAAGTTATTTCTACACTGAGAATACACATGTAGAAGGGAAAATGACTGCTTAGCAATAAAAATAATTTTATATTTCAGTGTAACAGCATCTTATGTTGTAATATGAACTCCTATGAGTAGCCTATATTCACCAAATAGGTTATTAACTTCAGTGTGACTTTGTGTATGAGAAGGTTGTGGGACTAAAGTGACAATGTATTGTTATTTTTAAGGGGCAAACCCCTGCTCTCATAATCACAAGTGCAGAGCAAGGCAAGTCAGCCCAGAACAGAGCTGTACCTGCAGCAGCACTGGGTGACTTCGACTGAAGACTATACTGGACGGTTTCAGCACTGCAGCTTGGGCGCATGCTGTAAAATGTTTAAGAGGAAGCAGAAGAGTGGGAGCTGGGAAGGAGTTCAAAACATGTCAAAAAAGTCTTAGTAGACAAAAAAGAAACAGAGAAAAAGAGCAGAAGTAAATTAATCTTCCTGAAGTATACTACATAAGGGGAAATGCCTGGTAGTCGTTATTTGCTGTAACAACTCAAGACAAATGAGCAGCCAGTGTGTTAGTTCTGATGAAGGACATGCAAGAAAGACAATGGCTTTCCATTTTTAAGTTAATCAGTACCCAAGTGATGTATTTCTGAAAAATAATAAAATGGATTAATCAGGAGCTAGGGGAAAGAAGAGGGCAGACATTTTATTTCCACTACGTGTAGATGAAATATACATAACATAATAAAGGGCTGCTGTCGACTATCTGCAGGAAGAGCACCTGGAAGATTAAAGCTGTGGACATAACATTAACAAAGTACAGACCACACTGAATTAATGAGCACTGGAGATAGACATTCAGTGGAGTCTTAATTTATTTTCCTTTTCTAGCTCATCCTTTAAGAAAATGACAGTGTCTTCTTATCGATTTTACACTCAGAGATCAATCAGAATTGCCCTGACTCAGACAAAATTTACAGCACTCCCTGACAGTGCCTCGAGCATCTGGGCCTAAACAGACATTACAAGGAAGCAATATATCATGTTTGTATGTAGAGCTTGACATGCTTAAAAATAAGCTAATCTGTAGTGGAATTTCCTTCTTTTTGACAAGTTGCTCTGCCCAGCTCTTCGGCCCCTTGTTATGAATTTCTCTCCTAGCTCTACTATTAATTATAACATGCACATAGGATTCATGTATTTAGACCCTGAGGGAGGTCATCTGCTCTGCAGTTTTAGATAAAATATAAACTAACAGATCACTCCTACTTAAACAATGTGAGATGTCATTCTGATGCACTCCATAAAAAAAAGCTAGAGGTGTTCCGTCAAGAGCTATGATCAATTCTGACAACCCAACAATATCAGAGCTAAATGATGGGCCTCTACATTCCCAAACAGCCCTCCATGGAAATTGCTGTATCCGGAAGCTCCTTTGTGCAAGTAACTAGCTATATTAAATGCAGTAATTACAGAAAAGTCACAAGCTGTGATGCTTAGGCAATAGTTGGTTAAGGTAACTTCCACCCGACAGTCTTGTACCTAGAGATTGCCTCCCAGCTGACTTTTTACACTAAAGACAGAAAGGTCTCTTCTGCACTACAGAACTGAAGACTTGAGAGTCCCTTGTGGGCTCAAGGGAGATACCTCTTTCACAAAATAGGAGCTAGCAGGTGTCTGAGAAGGATTGAGGATCAGCAGGTTTTCATAAGTCTGTTGTCTCCTTCAGGCAGTGATTTATTGGTCACTTCAGTAGCTAAAAGAAGCATTGAGAGACCAAGAGCTAAAATGCGTAGGGAATGTCTCAAAACCAGCACATTTTCTTTTTCATCTTTGATCATCTGATAAAATATGGGAGCAGGGGAAGTTCCCTTTAGACATTACACATTTTCAACCTGTATCAGATTTCTCTGTTCCTTTCACTTTCCTTAGGAGGACTGGGAAGTTCAGCATATCATGAGGTTAAACCACTTAGTATTAAAGGACTTAAAAATCTGTGTAGTATAACTGGGGTGCCTGGCAGTATAGCACAAAACATTCCTCTCCCTTGGAACAAGGCCGAGGGCTCCTACACTGCTAAGAGATAAGAATCTGTACATATCCATCTGTGTACAAAGGCATTGATTTTAACTTCATACTGTGAAACAGGTGTTTCTGTTTTACAGACTGTACTGCTTTCTTACTTACTATATGGGATTTTATTTATACTTGATATTCAAGCGTAATCTCTTTTTGATCTCTGAAAAAAACGAAAACAGCAAAAATATTCTTAGGTAGATTAACATGAACCTGGTTGAACCTGCCTCTACGACACTCAAGAAGCCACAGACAATTTCAAGACTTTTAACTGCTCTTATTACATTCCCAGTTCATTAAGGATCTTGCACACATTTCATTGGGTTAAATACTGATAGACAAAAATATAAACTCTTCTTATTTGTGGCATCAGAACTCAAGGTGTTTCCAAAGGTTTGCAAATACTTGTTGTAGAAGAGTATTTTGCTGTTTTCCCATGTTCTAACTCCTCATGCTAATGGAAGCAAAAACATGTAATTTTTGGGCTCATCTTGAAACAAGGATGAAGGAACAAAACTGATACCAAATGGCTAGCAAGATAAAATGATAGCTGACTTGCAATCCAAACTCTGAAACACAGACACATGAGAACATGCAGAAAAACAAATGTTACATGGTTTATTTATGACACCTCAGTATGATTTACCCTTAGGTACTATGATAGTAAATTACTATGGCTCCAAAAACCAGAATGACGAGCACTGATTTATTTTACCTTTTCTCCTTTCCCTTCATTTGTGATTGTCTGACACAGAGGGACCAACCCTCAAGAAATTAGAAAGATATCATCTTCCGTGAGGGATATTGCACTTATTTTCCCTGCAGGTGTCTTTTCTCCTGATACTGCCTCTGCCTCTTTTAGCCTCTAGTTCTCGTCTCTTATGGGATAGTTTCTGAGCACCTGGCTGCTCTCAGCATAAGCCTGAAAAGAAATCAATATTTTCTCTCAAAATGAGAATAGGGGCAAGTTCTAAATTAAATCAATTTTATTTGAATTCTGTATTCGCAGATTCTAACATGGACATTTGACACGACCAGTAGACTACTTTATACAAAAGGACACTGAACTGGCTTGGTCTTCCAAGACTGCATACTCTGACTAAAGCCAAGGGCCCATTTTTTAAAACATAAAAATAATTATTGAATAACTCTGCCAACAAAGTCTGGGTTTAGGTTAAACATTTCAAATACAGCTAGTAATCTAGGATGTGTCTGCCTCTGTCAAACTAATCTGAAATCTCTTCAAGGAAACTAATCTCAGATAATGTTGAATACATAGGCATAAAAAATCTGGACTATATAAATATACTGTAAATTACCCAGAGCACAGGTTTCTCACTAGGTCTCAGGGCTGAGTTCTTGCCCCTGACTCTACCGCAGACTTGTGACAACAGACAATTCATTGCTTAACTTCTGGGCTCTAGAAATTACCTGTCTCAGCTGACCTCCCTCAGCAATGTCCAGAGAGAAAGGTTGTACCCTGGGAGGCAATCCACACATGCTTTATTTTTGAACTCTTAGACTAATTCATCCCTTTTAAAGACAGGCAGGATTGTTCAGTTTACAGCCTGTGCAATAGCAGTGATAAGAGGTCTGTCCTGGCAGACACATAAGGAGGAGAGTTCTCTGGTGATGCAGTGCTTCTGCAGCGTGAGCCAGATGAGGACAATGTGGATTCCATTTTCCCAGGAGCTTCTAAATCCTTGTATCCGAGGCTCATAGGTACTACCTGGGACAGCAAAGGAAACCATAAAACTTCATCTGTTTCTGAAAAAGAAACGTTCACTCTCACAGCTAGGTGTAAAATTTACAATCATTTGCATTTATAATGATAGTCCCCTAAGTAACAGACAACATTCTTCATGAAGTTTTAAAGCTATACTTTCTAGTAAACCAGAAGACTTACTGTACTCTTCTCCCTTTACATATATAATATTTGGTACTTGTTTCTATTTCCTTGAATATATATTTTGTTAATATATTTTTCAAGCTGATATAATTTTCCAAAGTAAAAATCTTTTTCCTGTCAAATTTTAAGAAATGTGTTTGTGGAAAACCATCATATATGCTATGCAGCTTGGTCAAGAATAAACCAGAGAATTCTACATACCTTCTAAACCTTAAATTATATGTATTGGTTTAAATATTTCATAAAAATTAAATACTGCTAAATATTATAAGATCCTGGGTCAAATAATAGTTACTGCTACAGCACGTAAAACACACAGTGGAAATGTTTACCATTCAACAGACACACAATCAGTGTCAAAATCTCTTCACTAGTAAAGGAAGAAATAGATCATATCTTCTCATACAAAGGTAGGACCCTGTGTCTTTTCACTAGGCATGCAATGAATAACAGGTGGCAATGCTGTTGGTATTTTCTCTAGGGTGTTCTGCCATGCAAGCGACTGTCATTTCAGTTTACAGTTCAAATGTAGCAACAGACTTTAGGCGGAGAGAATGTGCAGCTACTCATCAAAACTTTTCTTTAATACCCCAGTGAATTTCACCTGCCACCTGCATAAAATGAGTATTTCTGGCTGAGTTGCAATAAGCGCAGCATCACACATGTCCTATTCCCTCCATATACCTGAACTAACTGTAGAACACATCATGCAAGATACACCACAACAACCAGAGCAAAAATGTGGATAATTCTGAAAGGCATCCCAGAATTTGCTCATTCTGGAAAAATCTCAGGATCCCCAAAGCACAAGGCCAGAGACAGAAGCACTGGAGTAGTTTGCCCTGAAGTCCATTACCATTTCCAGAAAGGTCACAGCTTGCCAGAAGCTTGTCATGCCCTACAGCAACTACTCAACATGGGGGGAGAGACCTCGAATCAGTTTTTCAATCCAGGACGCTAATCACCACTGCTGTTGGAATTATTTACTAATTCATCATGTAGATTTGCACTAGAATTCTCATTAAATTCCAGGAATTCTTGTTGCTCAACATTTTTATTTATTTATTTATTTATTTTTGTCTGGAAGTAAAGGAATTTGTATGGTTCCTTAACAATTCAAAAGTCAGGAGAATTATCCAAAGGAAATTACAGTGTTTATAAAATGGCTTTATTCTTTTGTCTGTTGACCTCCTATAACCTTTTTGCTGAAATACAGTTTAATTGATCAAGTCATATTTAGTCTAAATTCATTGAAATGATGAATCTTGTTTCCTGAGAGCCTGAGGGCACACATAGGCAAAGCTCCAATCAATCTAAAAAGCTCCAATCAAAACCACAATACAGCTACACAAAGACATTAAACAGTGTATTACTATATTTATCAATAATATAAAAACAGTAACAGCAAACTTCCAGGAATTTCAAGGATCAGTGGATGCCAGCTTAAGCACAGAATTTTCTGATTTTAAAATGGAAACTTTCATGCAGCAGGTGACTTTAGCACTATGTCTAATTTATATACTGAAAGGGCTGAGAAGCCTTTATCCTGCATGTCGATCCAGCTCATATAACACTTCTCTTTTAAAAGGATGAACATGTGCATTGAAAAAACTTTTGGTGACTCCCCAAAAAGCAGTATAATGTCAGGATACTTTACTGCAAAAATATATATGACATTGGAGAATATTGCTCAAAGGACAGATATTCTTGCGACTGGGCACAGTGATGGAGCGATTACAGTAGTTTGCATAATCAAAGAGAAATTTCTGCTTTTGTTGCTATATGCTCACTCTGCAGCAAAGGGGAAGGTACTTTGCCAGTAAATAGAAAGGCATTTACTCTGTTTCCCAACGTTTTGCAAGCTTTCTCATCTAACAACCATATTCTGTTTATCATTTGCACACAGAACCTAAAGAACTATAGGTAACACCAGAACCTGAAGCACAGTAAGCACCTTTCAAAAAATGTCATCAATGGACAAAATACACTTCCTAGATACTACAAGCCTTACTCAGGTGTTAGGTTTTCTTTCAGTCACTAAATGCACTGAACTGAGCATCTCTAGCTGTCCTATTGCAAATTTATTTTGACCAAAAGTACAGCTTTCCATTTCAAGTAGGGACAAAGTTCAAAGGCTTCCAGAAGGGAAGACTTTCAAGAAATTATTTGGAAAATACATAATTCATCTCTAAGAATCAGAGTACATGACTTTTCCAGGCAGCTGCACAGTTCATAATTTCATCAATTTACTACACCAAATTTCTTATCATTCTAGTTAAGCCAATGAATAAAATTTTAGCCTGAGTAAGGTCAAAAGAAAAAAAAAAAGGAGTGAGAAACAAATGCTTTCATCAGTTTGTTCAGAATTAGCATGAGAAGTTGGTTGGTCCAGAACAGTAAAATTCTCCTGCTTTCTTCCATGGAAGGGAGTGCCATCAGACAGCATCTTGCAGGGAGGCTTCAGCCACTGAGGTACCAACACACCAACAGGCATTTTCCTTTGCCTTTTTCTTTAAAGGTTTATAAATGTATTTGAACAGGGGAATAGAACGTGACAAGATAACAGCAAGGAAACAAAGGAGTTTCTTCTATTGCTTTTGAGAGAGGTTTCCTCTTTCATTTACTGCACGAACTCCAGTTACCCTGGTATTGCTGGTGGGAGCACAGTTTTCATTGGGGTTTTTTGTTTGTTTTGCACTAAACATATTTTCCTTTGTCCTATTTTCTAAGATAGAAACAAAACAAAAAAAAAATCACTTTTCAGGCATAGCTGTTGCACTGTATCAGACTGAACTCAGAGATACCTGCAAATACACTACTAATTACATCCATGCTGCCTCTTCAGCACTAAAACTTTGCTACACGGAGTTTAGATAGCTTCTCAAATGCAGAATTGTGGACAATGGTGGTGCCTATCAGACTGAAAATAAGGTAGGAATCTAATTATAGAGTAGAAACTGATACCACAAGAAAAAGTCATAGCAGGCTAATGTGGTAACTTACTGTATCATCCAATGAGTAGGAATGCTAAGATTTCTGTATTAAAATGGTATTAGTGGTATATTAGGCTAACATGATATGACAAAAAAATTGCAAACAAAATACTATAATTTAGTCTAGGGCAAAAATGTGAGGGAATAAAACCAAATATTGTCATAGAGAAACACCCTCTTTTCATTTAGAGGAACATGTGGAAATTTTGTGATAGAATTTGCTGTCGTGTCATACTGATAAAGTTCATGAGAGATTAGATATTGTTCTGCGAATTGTAAATTAGTATGAATGATATCTTACATCTACGTATCATTTTTACTCCAAGGGATATCAAAAAGCTTTACAAACTTAAAGAGACATGCAAAGCATGCCTCCAAGCTTATCATTAGCCTCTAACCTGTGGTGGAATAGATTTCCCCAATAGTCCCCCAATTATTTGATTAACCAAAGTTTTAATCAGCTGCTGATAGCATGACAGAAATTATAGAGTGGTTTTCTTTTTGAACATGAAGTTTTACTCAGGAAAATAAAGTCCCTCCAAGCTCCATATCAACCAAGTTCTGAAGAAACTTTCATTTGCATGAAATAATTGATAAAAAGGTATATCCATGTAAAAAAACCCCAAACAAACAAACAAAAAAAGCCCATCAACCAAACAAAAAAAAACCCTATCAAAACATTAATGTGTAAGAAAGAGCATACAGATACTCTCTGTAATCTTGGGGTACAGTCTTACTCTGAATACTAGAATCACAGAATCATAGAATGGTTTGGGTTGGAAGGGACGTAACAGACCAGGCAGTCTCAACTCCACCCTGCCAAGGGCAGGGACACCTTTCACCAGACTGAGTAGCTCAGAGCCCCATTCAAACTCTGGCCTTGAACACTTCCTGGGGTGGGGCATCCACCACTTCCCTGGGCAACCTGTGCCAGTGCCTCACCACCCTCACAAGGAAAAAATTTTTCTAGTAACATTTTTTAAACACAAGAAAAATTCTCAATACAAGTTGTTGTTTGACTCCTGTCATTCCACAGTTACCTTTTTGAGCGGTAAACAACCAAGGACAGGGACACTTCCAAGCCAGTTTCTACTAAACTCAGTTTATAACAATTCATCACAGAGCTCATGCTGCCAGATTTCTGCTCGTTGTCAGGAAACCTGAAAAACAGAATGTGCATATTATATACATACACACACATACACAAGTACTTTAAAAATTGATGGATTTCAACAGGCCTTCATTTATAAGCTCAGCAAGACTTAATGACATTCCACCAGGAAAGGGCTAAAGATACGTTAGTATCTATCTCTC
The DNA here is from genome assembly GCA_035222235.1 of Margarornis squamiger. Classification (NCBI taxonomy): domain Eukaryota; kingdom Metazoa; phylum Chordata; class Aves; order Passeriformes; family Furnariidae; genus Margarornis; species Margarornis squamiger. The sequence continues at coordinate 30,696,889 of JAWWTY010000077.1, read as the reverse complement.
TGAATGCATTTATATGCCTCATGGATTCTTGTAGCCCTCAAACCAGAGTCAAAATTCTGACCTCTAGTTTTACAATTATTTTATGATATCGATGCATAAAAAAGGAGAGTAAACAAACAGAATTATTTGTCTATAGGATTAAAAATCTTATTGACAACATATGCAAGTATACCAGTGCAGCAAGACAGCAGACTCCGGTAGCTCAGTAATGACAATATTCATTTAAAGGTATATTCAGGACAACAGTGTAGCCACAGATCACAATATTTACTTGCAGTGACTATGTTAACATGACACCATTTATTTATAGCACTGAAGGCAAATAGTCAACACTGAAATCAGTGCAACAACTAAGTCTTACAGAACACCTTTCAACAAAGAACTAACATGGAACTCTGGACAAGATTACACAGTACTTCCTTGTTTCTGTTAAACTACTTTACACTATCTGGATTTTTCCATTTGAGAATATGGACACAGAGTTCCTTTTGTGTCATGAAACTTCAGTCCAACAGATTGTGTTCTACTATCATTCTAAAGTGTCTGCAACAAATTCCTTGAATTTTCTCTCAGTTCTTATAAGCACATTGCAACTGTCAACTTATTCCTCTCTGTCTCTCATTCCACTGAATCAGTCACCACTTCTGTTAGTTTGACACTCTACTGGACCTGCATTGCCCCATCCCAAATCCACAGCCCCCCCTTTGCAGCTACACTGTTCTCGTTGCTCCAAGTTAGAACTCCCTCCTCACCTTTGGGCTCCGTCAGTGCCAGCTTTCTTCAGCTAGTGACTCAGTTCTGTGCATCAGTAATACTAGGTTTGAATATCCACTTATTCATTGCTGCCACATCATCGAGTTGCTTTCTGAAGAACGAACTCCATCCTGAGGTGATGCCTTCATTCCCATCATCAGTGCTCAGGGTGCCTGTGCAACACTCACAGAGTAAGTTGAGGGATAACAGGCTGTACTTGGCAATGTGTATGTACCATAAACACAAATAAGAGAAGAGGTTCCAAATGTTTTATTCCTGGATTTTTCTCTCTCGGTCACTTCCCACATCTAAATTTTTCTGATTAAAAAAAATAAAAATTTTATATTGGGGAAATTTTCATTGCTGTATTCTTGCCCTCTACAAAGGCAGAGGTATGGATAGCTTCCTTTCTCTCTGCCTCCCATAAAGCATAAGTAAAGTAGAGCTGTGTTTGTACATGTAATGACTTACACATGGGGATCACAAGTACTTTATGCTGGCTTCCGTCTTACAGGTATAGAACAGAAACCAAGCCATACAGTAGATTTCAGTGATACTTGTCTCTTACAAATAACAAAACCCATGGCAATACAACTGGGGAAACACTTGCTTTACTGAAAAGCACAGCTGTAAATCACTACACCACATCAAAAGTACTAAAATCGTCAGAAATCTTGATCAGAAGTTTGTTGGGCTTTTTTTAATTGGCAAAAGAAAAGAAAGGACAAAGAGTGAAATAAATCCTTTCAATTTTTTGTCACTGCAAGAGAATTCTTAACTGTAGGGGGTAGAATGATGCATCTATTTGCACTTACAGTACCATATTAGGGAATGACTAAATTACTTGTAGACCCCTTTCCGTGTCGCCACTTATGAGTAACGATATAATTTCCTAAACCACATAAATAAATACACAAAGTAAATTCTTGGAATTCTGATTTTTTTTGTATCCTTTATCATAAAAATAAATTAGAATGGTCATTGTTATATAATTTCATTTTATTATCAGCACAGAAACACATTCAAACATTTTTGCATCCTACTTTTGCTGAAACCAAACTAGAAAATATGCAGCTTGTGAAATATATTTTTCTTTCACTATGTCTGTATGTGCCAGAAAAATAGCTTCAATCCCTGTTCTAGTGCATGGAAAGGTTAACATTTACCTTTATTTATACTGCCCACAGTATCTCAACATATTTTGTTCCTAAATGTCTGTAAAAGATAAGACTCTTTAAAAATACATTTTGTAAAAGTATAGTGATTTGAATTATCATAGCAGGGAAGATTTTGTATATTTATTTCCATGTCTTAAAAAGGAATCTCATATTATTAGTGAAGATAATGTATGTGTCAAAAAAGAGGCATCAAAAGCACTTCCTGTGCACTTGACAGGGTGACAAAATATTTCTCCTATCCTTTCCTAATTGAGCTGCTGTACAAAGGGAGACATTATGATAATATTAATAATAGTTACATGGATATTTGTAGGTACTGTGTAACCCTTCAGTCCATTTTTCCAGACAATGGTGACTACAAAAAGGCTTCAAAATAGAACATCACACAATATGAATGCCACTTTTTTCTATCTTACATTTTAAAAACATCATTGAAATCAGAAAGTTCATTTACAAAGGACTGGCAGTTGCAATCACAGCAATAATGTAGTGCTGAGAAAAAAAGGGTAATTGGTTTGGTAAAGATCGCTTTCCATTACACCATAAAGCACTACACAATAGGAAAGGTCGCCAATTAAGCAATCATGAATACCAAGTACTGAAGCTGATGAAAATAGGGCAGTGGTTTAAATAGATTTGCAAGCAATTTACCTTTTCACAATGTTGGCAATCTGATGCAATTTGCTTGCAATTTTGTCTGCTTTCAGTAGCACTCGAAGCTGACACTACACAGACCAAATGGCAAAGAGGCCTGCATAGAAAATGTAAAACTATCTTGGCTGCATCAGGGAACCAGAATGGTGGTTCATCAGGAAAATTACAACAATTAACATAAGTGCTGCAAAAATCAACACTTTAAATGTCACACTCACTAGTCTGTCCAAAGACTGTAAAAGTACCATCTCCATTGCTGGACTAACAGTAAATATGAAGCAATCACCAACAAGCCCTGAGGCTGATGGCTTTACAATTGATGTGACATTCTCTGAGTGATAAAATAGCCTCTCGTTTTACAAAAGTAAGAATTTTTCTTTTTCAGATTTAACCTGGATTATGTCAACCCAAAACTTACATTTAATTTTTATTTCAACTCTTCTTCCAACAAAACTGTTTTGAACTTGAGTGTGTCCTTTACTGGTTTTGATGTTCTAAAAACTTTACGGTTCAGGAAATTGGATCCAAAGTGATAAAACTCAAATATTGATCTATTCTTTTTTGATGTAAATTATACTCAAGATTTATATGAAAATGTGTAAGCTGCATGAGATGATGCATTTTTGATTAGGGCTCAGTTTATAGTTTAGGGAAGGGAGCCCCAAAAGGTAACTGGAGGTATTCCCTGAGGTATTGGTGCAGACCACAGGATACCTTTACACATCTCTATCAATGTGAAAGATGACTTTTGAAGTAATTGATATCTCATGTAATGGCTCCCATGTTAAAGACAGTTATAAATTTGTCAGATTGTGAAGGAGAATTGATTTACGGTGTATATTTAATGATTTATTCTTTTTTAGTGGACTGCAGCACCAAATGAAGCAGTATTGCCTTCCGGTGAGATCACACAGGAGAGTAGCAACTTTTTCTCTGACATCACATCCTGAAAATAATGGATCTCCTTTGTCAGATATTTGATCCCGAAACTTTATTAAGAGAAAAAGTGTCCCCATTTATGGTGCAATTCAAAATATATTCAGGTCAGTGGAAGTCATTCTGAAAATTAGCTAGATTTAGAGAAGATTCAGAGAATCAGAACACTTTTACTTTCTTTTCCCCGCTCCCCCTCCCCACCTCCCCACCCCGAGATCTCAGTAAGTGTATGCTGATGGCTCTGGAAGCCAAGTGGTGAAAGCTCCTGGAGTAATCTTTTTATGTCATGCATGCAGTAAGGAACGACTGATCCCAAAACTACCCTGGGCATTGCTGTTCCATTGACAGGACCATTACCATGCTGCAGACTGAGCTGCAGTAGATACATTAACAACTACATAGCTTATATTCATCTAAATGACTGGGCTCAAACAGCACCAGTCAGTTGATAAGGATTGGTAGCACTAGAAAATTGATAAGAAAGCATTTCACTGCATCTTCAGTGGTATAATACCTCCAGTGTACAATGGTCACCAATCTTTTGTTGCCTCTATCAAAAGGAAGAGGAGTACCATGTGCAGTTGTGAATCACATTAGCTGCTCGGTTAAATATAACACAAGTGCAAACATTAGGTAATCAGTGTGAGAGATAAATACCTTTCCTTTGATGGGTTTCAAATGTCCCACCAGACATCTGCGAGATTTTTTACTACAATTTGACTCATATTGTGACCAAAAGAAAGCAAATTAAATATTGCAGTCAAAATTGCATGCAACACCATTGACTTCTGTAGAACAAGTAACAGATAAGGGCAACAGAACAAATACATATTTAAACTACTCATAGGGTTCTGCTGCTATTCCAAATGCCTTCCAGCTGAATCCTTCTTTTACAGGCTTTCCTCAGCACCAATCCTTCATGAAGGTTACATACACAACTGCAGTTCAAAAGCAACTTTAAGTCCTATCTATTGTTATTTTGAAATAGGACTCCTTTCCATTCATTTTTGCTCTGTCCTTTATGTTCCTGTTTGTTTGCCTTCTACATTATCCTCCTTACTGCCTTTTTCCCATCCACACAATGTGACAGTAACTTGACAAACGACAATCCATCTCACCACTTTCCTTTTTGCACTGTTTCCTATCCTTCATGTAACTCAGCATCCTAACTTTAAAAACTTCGTGAATGTTCAACATGCCTCATTGCCAAATCTGTTAAACTAAGGGTAATAAAATGTCACTTTCAGTTAAGGGAATGCTACTGGGAGGAAAATCCTAAATGCTGTTAATATCTGAACATAGATTGCACCTTGCTCTTTCATCTGCTACTTTACCATCTCTGGTTGGTTGGTTCCTGTTCACATGAACATTATCACATTCATTTGCTTGCCTTTCTAATGTACATCACACTTACCAGTTGGATCATTCCTTTTTAATTACAGTGTGTTCTTTTCTAGTGTTTCAACATGAGAGCAATACTGACCATCAAAAACATACACACACACACACACATATACACACACACACACACACATATATATACCTCATCCACAGCTGGCTGAAAGGAGAAGCATTTTTCACTCCAACTTTTGCAAAGCAATTACTCTTTCTTTAGCTATAAATTCAAAAGTTGACACACAATCAACTTTAACTACATCTCTGTTATGCTTAGAAACTTCCTATCTTAATCATTGTTATAGACACCATTTAACATTAACATCCATGTTCAGTAAAAATTTAAAGGCCACTGAGATTCCACTGTAGCAACATTTGAAATGACACAGGAGACAGATACTGGACCCCATTTTAAAGCTGAAGTATGGAGGCTATTCTCACATCTCTTACAGCTCTCCACTCATAATTAGCTCTGTTCTATTAGGTCACTTCTGGGGCTCTGTGACAAACCAAGAAGCGAGAGAGAAGAGAGGATCTGTACTACTACTCAACACAGGAATCAAGTTGAAGGTCTCCACACTAGCCCTTTTGATGGAAAGCAGCACAGGTACTTCTTTTCTTTCCAGAGGATACAGAAGTGAGAGGGGATGACACAATTCTATCCCACAAGGACACCCTATGAGAAATTATGCAACTTTAAATTTTCATCTTTCAGGTCTCTGCATATGACTACATAATAAAGAAGATGCCTTAATGTGGAAAGTAATTCCTTTTACAATATTTTAAAATAATCCCTATGGACTAGTTGCCAGTCAGCTAACAGTCTGAAAATTGACAATTGAAATTAAAGCACTAGAGTCTGATCTGAAATTATATGAATGAGGATTAATTACTGTGCCACTAATCAATCTATTACACATTTTAGTACTTTGCTTGTGCATGCCTGAAACCATGCAATGATGAAGAAAACCATAACCTTTGACTAAGGACTGAACCAGGTTTTGGTAAGTGTGAGATTAAAAAGCCAGGTAATTTAACAAATATGAGTTTCTCAGTTTGGCTTTATTCCTTATTGTTGGGACATAGGGAGAAGTCAGTAATGAAAACACAATTTATTTTCATTGAATTGGACTAGATTCTTAATCAATGTTAAGCCCCTGTACCTCCTGTAACAGAGTTACAAAAAATTTATTCCATCTGAGAAACTGAGTTTTTGTATTTAGCTGATACCTGTATTATAGGACTGTGGTGTAAAATAAAGAAACAATACATTCTTAATGACTATTTCTACCATTAGTCGTAATAAGATCTCTCTATTCATACAAAATAAAACATCTTTAAAAGCAAGTTAACAAAACCCTGCAAAAAAATTAAAAATAGTTGGAACCCCAAACTAAAGGATATCAATCTAGTAGGGAATCGTAAATATATACATACATATATATGTATGCACACTACATGAGTTGTACTGTGCCCATACTTGTTTCAGTAAACAGATGCAGGGAACAGATGCAAATGTCAAGAGCAGAGAACACTGTATTCATGAGATTTCTTCAATTCCTTGTCATATTTCATACTCAACCCAGAAATATCCTTTAAAAAAGAAAAAAAAAAAAAGACAAATTTGTCAGGCCATTATTGATTTTCTTCCAATCACCACAAAGTCTTAGCTGTACAAGAACGAAAAATCTTCAGATTTAGCGAGTGGATTAGGATTAGAAAAATATATAGACCTCAGCCTGACTGCTAGGACTGCTTTATGTCTGTTCATAAGTTTTGTGGGAATAAAAAAATTGCACAGATGGGACTATAACTGACCATAACCTGCTCTATTGTATTTCCAACAATCTCTAATTACAGCAACACACCAGAGGAAGAGATTTGAAAGGGCAGGTGATGGGATAGGAGAGAAACCTGTTTGACTTAAACAGCACAGGATCCCTCACCATCAGGGCTGATGTACATCAGCCTGACAGCTAATTAGGGTAGACATGAATTTTTCCAATGTAACAGATGTTCGCTAATCAGGCCAGATTTGGAGCCCTTGCGCCAGCAACATTTCATGCACAATTTAACTATCTAAAAGGAATAAACTACTTAATGCATTGTACTGGAGGCACAGCTGTTTCACAATCAGAAAATTTGCTGTCAAAGATGTTCTCTTTAAAACTGACATGTTTTTATATAACTCTGATGGGGTGTTTATAATGTATTAATAGTTGTCAGTAAGAGCTGCTGTCATCATCAAGAAGTAAAATATTTCTGAAGGTATATTAAAATGAACATACTCTTTTCTCTTTCCAAAATCTATTTAGATAATTTACTTTGAATGTGGCCTGCTTAATTCTAAATGTACTTTAAACAAAAGGCTTAGCATGTGTCTCTCAAGTTACACCAATAATAAAATATACAGGTCTACCTTCTGACTAGGGAGTAAAGCTGAAATATCCTTTAGCTAAAGTGTAAATTTATTTTACTTGCAAGAAAATTGTAAACATAAAATATACTCTGCTAAAATGATGTGAACGGTCTCCCTGTTCTTCATAAGAGATAAATCACATGATAGGAAAGTCAGAAGATATGTATCCACAGGTTATATAGATTCATATAGAGCATTACTTAGGAGATCAAGGAAAGAGTATGTGAGATTTTTATTCTGCATGTGAATTTCATAGAGCCGATCCAGAGGTAAATGGGTGGATCTAAGTCAATTTACAGAAAGCTAAGGGTCTTGTATTTGGCATCTGCATTTAAGATACAATATCATCATCTGACTAATACAATTTCTTTTTAATGTCCTGTTTTTTGCAGGTTTTTTGTCAACCTTTAAATGATGAGAAATATCAAGTGAGGTAACATTTTACAGATTGCTAAAAAGTTTGGACAGCTATTGCATAGCCTGTAAATTGCAACAGTATGAGATGGAGCACAGAATTGGAAAGAATATGCCCTCCTTGTGAAAATGGCATCTAAACAGTGCAGTACTGCAGTTCCAGTGAGGTCAGTTAGATTTGAAGGTCATGAGATACTAAAGCTATCAAAAGGCTGGCAAAGATGCTCATGGACATATATCTGTAAAACCAAGCAATGCTCTCATTTAACACCTCAGAAGGGACACAGTCTGAACCTTGTTCTCATGAATGTGGGCTCTACTTGCAATCTAACCTTTAATAAGTAATACAGAATAGATAAAGTACAAGTGAGCAACAGACAACAGGGAGTCTGGTTCCTTAGAGAGAAGGCTGAGGCAAAGGACTATCATTTCCTGGATCCTTGAGTCCTAAGTTTGAATGATGCCATTCTTGCCATCATTGCTCCCACAAGCTGGCAGTAGCTCGGAGAATCAGAAATTGGGTTAAGGAATTTGACCAAAAATATCAAGTTTTCTGTTTGTTTGGTTTTTCTGTTGTTTTTTTTTTAAAAAGGTGAATTTTATAAGAAAAGTTGCTAAACATTGAGTTGCTAAGAGTTTCTACAGTCCAAGACAAAAGCAACCTTACATAAACAGCAAGTATTGACTGCGCCAAAATACTAGGGTCAATGAGGACCTTCAGTGAAGTGGGAATGTCCAGAGTCAAGAATGATATTAATAGCTGTAACTACATAACAGAGACAGAAATTAGGAAAGTTACTAAATTTATGATTCCAAATACAGATGATCCAGTAAGATAACTGCTAAGAAAGATTTTTTTTAAAAAGAAAGCTATTTTTTAAAATAAAGAAAATATAACAACAACAATAATAACTGTTATGATGATGATGATGATCTTGAAATAATTTTTTTTGTGAAATTCTAAAATTTTCAAATTAGCTAAGAGAAACTACATCTCCTTTGTTAGAATAAATTTTTTCTTCTCAATAAAGACCTGATGTTTTTGGGTTTTAACGATGCCTGGAAGGTAAAGAACAAAAATTACCAAAATGGTGCAGAGTGAAAGAATGATCTGAACAATAAAAGTCTAACCTAAACAAAATAATGACCAACATTGAGAAATGCTATGAAAATTACCAGATATCTAAAGGATGTGAAACCTTTGATTTTGGTTTATTGAGATTACCTTTTCCTGGACTTACTTGATCTCCTTTAAGAAAAAATAAGATTAAAAAACTCACTAAGATTTCATTCCTACAAGTACATATTTAACTTTATTCACTTGAGGGATCCCTGAAACTCCAAGCTAACGTGTACAGGTTTTTTTTTGGATAGAGCTATTGGCAGTGGCACACAAAGAATGCAGCCAGCCTATGTGGATTTCATTATAGACTTGAATCTGCATTTCACAATATTTGAGTTTAAAAAAGGATTCATATAATCCTAGAGAAGAGGATTTGGTGGGCTGGAAAGTGCTTGCAAGGAAAAGGAAGTGCATTGCATTGATGTGAGGCATTCAAGGAGGTTTACCTATAGAGAAAGAATAGTTTTGTCTTGCTTAACATCTTCAGTAACAATCTGAAAGAAGTAATGCTCTTAATGAATTCAGTATCATAATCAGTTAACAATAGTAATTTAGGAGGAGCTGAAAGTACCAGTAAGAACAAAGACAAATAATACAAAGGCACCCTGAGAGATTAAAAGCATAGGCAAAAATACTGTAACAAAAGGAGGTTTGGACTGGAAAGACACAATTCCCAACTCATTTGTTGAAAAACAATCCAAGGCATGAATATTCAATGACAGAGTCAGACATTAATTGGCAATGTAAAATGGTAGAAGACGAAAAAAAAACAAAAAAAAACTCCAACAGCCTATTTTGTGCTGCCCATGCATCAGCTTCAGAGCATGGGAAGTCAGGAGTCAGCCTTTTCTACACTGCTGTTAAAAATAAGAGAGGAATTACCACTGTGGCCCAGGCCTGCCAGCCATCTATTGCAGCATCCGACACCTCACTGTGAACAGTAACATCCCATTCAAGAAATGCTCAGTCTTTTTCAGAACAATAATATGGACATATTCTCTTTTCTAATGGTAGGTAGTCATGGGATGTAACACTTATTCTTCTCTTTTTTCATGAGAAGGTTTTGAGCCTTTAAAAAAAAAAAATAAAAAAATAAAGCCCAACTAACACCAGAACTCAGAGGTCCATAACCAGCCAGAGTCTTGTACTATTATGGGCAGCATTTTATCAGATAAATATTCCTAAGATGGTGAGGTCTGAACTATGAGGCAGCAGCAAAATTATCTGAGCACAGAGAATACCATATTTCAGGACCAAAAAGACATGTACGTTCACTTCCACTAAGACATGAATTAGGTACAAAGAAGATAGAAGTCTACCAATACTTGAAGTTATGAACACCAAAGACAGGAAAATAAACCCTGTGCTATCAAGAATGTAGCTATGATAAAAAAGAGAAACAGAGAAAAGAAAGTCATATCAAGGAGGTTGTATTTGTGCCTGTGATTCCATCCTAAAGCTCTTCCCAGCTTTGTCAGCAGCCAATTCAACCCTATCATCAAAAAACCAGGAACTGTTTTTGTTTCTCCTACTGCTTTCTGGAAGATGGAAAGGATGAAGACAACGATTTCATGGTAACATCTGATTCACTCTGCAGCAGCAGTCCATTTTGCCGTTGGTTTTTGACAGCCTCGTATATACCTACTTTCACCAAAGCAATGAGTGGAGCTGTGGATCCTGTGTGATTCCATCAGGATGTAAAACTATGTGCTACTCTCCTTTCAGTGCTCAGAATAAAGCCAAAATACATCTAACTCTTCTTTCCATCTTCATCCCAGTAAACTCATCATTGGAATAGCAGCTTAAAAGAAGCAGTGAAGGTTTAAACAACACTTAAAGCAGGGACAAACCCCTAGAAAATATCACTGTGTTGTGAGAACTGTCATCATACTGATCAATAGCATCTAATTGTTACTTAGGTTCCCCCATCTGTTTGTAGCCATCTGTTGTTCCTCATCTTATCTTTAGGGTGTCCACAGCCTGCGTACAGAAACGCCCAAGCTGGCCTCACACCCTCTACCAGAAGCACTGAGGAGTATGTGGGGACAGGGACTTTGTGGGAACCACAGGACGTCTGGAAAAGTGAAAGCTGTTTGCTCTTCTCAGTACAAATATATGGCAGGGCCATAATCATGCGCTATACTACTTTCCTAACCACACTGGTTAGTGTGGAGAGAGCAACAATTCTTCCATGACCACATGCAAAAGACAGAGTTTTTTATAGAAAATATATATGTCCATAATTTTTTTGGAAATGACTAGTGAAGCAATTCAGACAGTAATCCCTGTTTTGTGAGCCACATACTAATGACAAGAGATTTTCAGATCTCAGTGAAGGTCTTTTTTCGTAGCAATTAAAATAAAAAAGTATAAAAATACAAAACCTCAACAACTGACAACTGTTGAGTTTTCTTATACTGTAATCTAACATCTTCAAACAGATTTGAACTCTGTTTGGAGAACTCAGTCTCCTCTATTGAAAGCAAATGATGTCAAGTTCTTGAAATTCATCAGCATTTAACCAAAGGACAGTATCTGATTCTGTGCCCTCTGCAGATGTCTCAGTCTTTAGCTCTGACCTTGTAGGCTATCTGTGGAATTTGGTACACCTGAGTAAGTTTTTATATACAGCAATGTGAAGAGGAGAGCAGTCAGTATATAACTCAGAACATCATGCTAGCGCTACCAGCGAAAGAAAAGATCATGCAATATGTGGATGAGAAGCTAGCAACCAACAACTAGTTTTCAAAACCAAAACTTAATGGCATGTCCCATATTTTCTTTTGATTTCTCTTTTTTACTTACAGAATCCCTGAAGTGACATGCTTCCTTCAAACACTGACTGAGTATATTTGGGTTTTTCCCACCGGGCATTGCAAATCCTGCCTTTTAACCTAGTACAGAAAAACACTGTTCCAGTGACTATTCTGGTTCAAAAAAATTTATAAAATCACTAGATATAAATATCTTCAGAAGACAAAACAATGGTGGACTTTATGTTTGGAGGTACTAATGCTTCAAATAAAAGTGGAAATGTTGTGCTATTCCCCCACTCCCCCTGAACTACTCCCAATATAACAGACAATGAGTTTGAAGTTGTTTTTTGGGGTTTTTTTTTCTGTGTATCATTGTTAAAATACGCAGCTACTCAAGTCTCTGCCTAATGACACCTTATTTTAAGACCAAACTGGTAAAAATATGAGGCACAGAAATTGCAGCTAAGTATATCCAGCTTGGGAGAGAGAGCTGTGGTTAATGTGCTCTGAAAGCCTTTGCAAGCCAATAGACCTTCCAGTAGAATATGGCTGCAGATCAAGTGTAATCATTTCAGCCACTTTTCGATTTATGGACAGCATGACTAGATAGCTTATTCTAACATTTGGCTTTTGGGGGGGCCAAAAAGCATGTATAAATTAATGGCATGTATAAGTACATATCGCTGCTGTAACAATGCAAAACAGGAGGCATTCCAGTCTGTTCTTTCAGCAAAAGCTCTGCTATGCTGCTACTCAGCACAGGAGTGCTTTATTTGCATCCCTGCAAGCTACTCATCATATCATTAATGTTTTATCCTTTTCTTAGTTACTTCTCTTCATGAAAGGGTTTTTTATCTGCCAGTATTAGTAAATATCTTTTTTTATACTACTCATCTCATTTAAAAAGCTGGCTCAAGGAAAAAACCCAACAGTCTGAATCAAGAAATTTTAACCAATTATTTGTTATATATGTTGCTGAATCAGAAAGGATTTTATTAACAGAAAGTTACAATGCCTGGATGTAATCAGAGTAATAGACTATGAGTCTATTACTTAGGTCAGTCACTGTCCCACTCCACAAACACAATCTCTAGAAGTTCTTCCCTCCCTGCCATCTATTTACCTTTTTTACCTTACCCTGCACTGTTAGGCATCTGAATAAGTAGCTTGCCAAAAGTGGGATGTGTTATTACAGCTGTACGGTGTCCTTGTGGTATTTCTTTAATACTATTCAATAATAATAATAATAAAACACAAATGTAACATGGAGGAAATGAACAGCCCTTTCCAGTGGCTAAATTTAGTGGGAGGAGGAGGTGTGAAATGGCAGCATGAATTGTCCAGACTGCTAAAAGCTGGAAGCTGCAGTCTCCTCAGATGGTTTCACTTGGTGTATTTAACAGCATATGAACTCATGGATCACTACTACCTTCTTAGGTGTTTTTTTTTACTTACTCTGTTTTGGATATTTGATCTCTCTTAAAAAGACTGCAAGCCTCTTCAAAGCTTTCCTAGATCCTGTCTCAGCTAAGTTGTCTTTGAGAAATCATTCTCAGTTCTAGCATTTAAACTCTTCTGGAAAGCTGTGCCTCTTACTGAGTATCAAGCCTCTTGGTTGATGCTAGAGGTGGCACATTTTCAGTTCATTTCCTCATTTTGCTAGTGGAAAAGGAACTATCCAGAGCCTGGCTTTCCCGGCTTCTAGATTACTTCATACTGCTACAAGTGTAACTACTATTATTATTTCTATGTGCAATTTAATGTATATGCATTTTATCCTTCTACATTATTTATATCCACTTTTTGTTGTCCCTTTACATTTCCAGACAGCTGAAAACAGATTTAAGCAAAAAGAAAAATTAGGTAATTATTCTTATATTGATGACATTTCCAGACTTAGTCAAAGATCAGGACATGCAAGTTTCACACACAGATTATCAGCAAAGAAATCCATCCAAATGTTGCTATTTTTCCAGATTAGCAGAAAATTACTCTCAACTTTAGAAGTATGGGGAAAACATGGTTTCCTGTCTGGTCCGACAGCTGCTATACCTAAGGTTCCAGATCACGACTACATCTGTCTAAAGAATATTAAGAATGTGTACGGAAAATGAAAGATCCCACCTCCCTTACATACAGCTGAGAATAACTTGGACCAAACTACTACGTCTATTGTCTCAAGGAGTAAAAGCCAGAAGACATTAATAAAAACATCTTCTATATGTACATGCACTCTTGCATACAGAGAAAGTTCGTAGGCTACATCTGCTCTGGTTTTAAATATACTTTTTGCCTTTTTTTTTTTTTTCAAATTAAAGATGATAAATCAATTTTTGATCTTCCAAAAGCTCACTACAAGACATGCTGTAAAAAAATGGCCAGCAAATTATCTCTTCTTAAAACAGGTCCCTTTCATACAATCAAAACCGGTAGACTTTGATTTATGGTTCTTCTTGGATATGATGCAGTGGCTGAGCAGGTTACCTACCATCTGCAGAGTCACTGCCTGCAGCAATCCTCCTCTCCACATTGCTGGAAGCCACCTACCCCATCTGGCTGTCTCTCCTGTCTGCCAGTGGCCATCACCTTGGGAGCAGAGGTAGACTAAGAAGGCATGTGTTTGCTCCCCAGCGACAATGGTCCAGAGCCTATGCTGTACAGCGCTGTTGTGTCGGTTTCCTCTAGCACTGTGGGCTGTGAGGAGTGGGTGTGGTCTTGGGCCCCTTAGAAGGGCAAGGTGGGTAGTGCAGGACAGTGCCCTGCCAGCCACTACAAGTGAATGACAAATATCACAAAATCTCTTTATAACAAGCTGTTATAATGTTGCTTATAGCATCTTGTTATTAAAAGTATCTTCTTCATATAAAAACCTACAGTGGTGACCAACTGACCTCTTAACTTTTGCCTCAACAGAAAGACTTCTCTCTGTGAATCTCTTCTGTCTCTGTCAAGCAGACTTTACACTTTTAACCTTTCTCATCTGTTCTCCAAGTCCTCTCCTACTTTTTGTCATCATTTTTTTACTGTGTAAGCTTATGTTCAGCTAACTGTCTACTCTGAGTTCCAAGTAATTGTCATTGGTCCTCAGGAAAGAATTCTCATTGTGTATACAAAGCATCCCTTAGAAATGGGTACGTCTGAAAAGGGATTGCATGAGGACTTTCTGCAATGGCCAGAGGTAATGACAGGTCTCAGAAAGTTCCTTCACTGTTGCATAAAATGAAGGTGTGGCATTTCATTCATCACACCAAAAGTGAAAATGAGTAGATTTCAAGTCTGGATATGTAAAAAAATACCTTGTTTTCTTTTATGAATAATGTTTGTAGCAGTTTCCAGTATGAGCAATGGAACATTGGGTCAACATTCCTTTACAGAAGCCATTTGGAGGTTAAAACAGTGACAAAGACAAAGAACCTGTAAGAAAACACCACTTCTTCCCACTGATATTTTTGCCAATCCATTTGATCTCTCAGTGTCCTTGGCATCTAGGAAGAAGAAATAAAAATACAACTCTCTCAAAATCATTGTAAGATATGAAATTATTATTAACAAGGACACAAACAAAATATTAGGAGGCTGTAGATTTAGTCTTCTGCATTTTCCAAAATTGCTTTCTACTTATAACTTTGACAACAAGTCTTCTAACAAATTGAGAATATTTGGTAAAACAATAGCAACAAATAGCTGCAGTCACATGATGAATCTTCAGCTGCCAAGTCTTACCCGAGAGAGAATTTTCATAGCTAAACTGCATAAGCCTTAGAAAAATAAGCATTTGTAATAGAATTGCTGACAGACCTTCAACTGCAGTATTGGGAACAGTGATATTTAACAAAGTGGTGGTTATGTTTTTATTTTATTCTTTTTTAGAGTTTGCATGTGAAATCATTTTAAATAAAATTCAAAGCAGACCTCAGCTACATAGAAGAATAGATTAGGGATGATAAGCAAGATAAATCAAGGCATAGATAACACAAAACACATTTCAGTTGCTCTGTCTTTGGGAAATTCAGCATTGGAAAGTAATTGTTAAAGCACAGAATGAAGTCCGTATAGAAACTTAAAACTATAAAATTTACAAAGTGCAATTAAGTTAAATTAAACTCAGGTCATCTTTGTACATTTAACACTTTAGGCTAGTCAAAAAACAGTCCAATTTTATTTACAGTACAGAAGAACTGGCAAAAATATATACATTTAATATTTTGGTACTGGTAGTATGCACTAACTGTTAAACAAAAATTTGGTATGAACACAAAATAAGTAAAATTTTTTACAAAGCAATTCAGCTATAAAAAGTTCAGAGAAAACAAACAAACAAACAACAAAAAACCCAGAACAACATAACATCAGAATAAGTAGGATGAAATAATAATATCGAAAAATACTCAAAATAGGAACATTTTTTCTGTCCAATTATAGATTGTACTTTGTTTTACATATACAGAAGAATTAAATGGATAGTCAAAAGTAGTACTTGAGCTACTACCTGCAGTATGACTGACTATCTGTTTCGGGATTTTTTTCCTCTGTTAATTTAACAATGCAAATTTAACAATGGATTCTGCCCAATGACTGCCAATTTCAGCAGTGGCGTTCTTGACGGAATAGCCTGATTAGAAAATAATTGTACTTCTTTTCAGCTACTGCTACCTCACCCACACTTTTCATTTCCTATAAGGTACAGTGGCAAAACTGCATCTTTCAACTCTCCCTCTTTTATCTGATGTAGTGGATGACAGGTAATCTAGCTGAAAGTTCCTACAATTGCACCACCAGAAAAACACTGGCTGATGAAATCTGAGCAGTTATCACACTAACCATCACCTGTCAAGCCTCCTGCTTCAATTTAAGGGTGCATCAATTTTCTGAAGAGGAAATCAAGGGCAAAGAATAAAAGCGCTACAGATAAACACTGACAAAGGCCCTTTCTGGTTTTTTTTTATTTATGATGGGATGTACTATCATAGGTTGCTCTGTGAGGTTTTATCAACTGTCCTGATACATCCCAGATAGCTTGGAATTCTTTAGCCATTGATGAAGTGCTATACTTGCACTTACTGAAAGGGCAGAAGATTTCTAACTGAAAATTACTTTCACTAAATACCACAAAGATATTGAAGTCAGAAAGAGCAAGGAGATGGAACAAATGACAGCTGCATATAACAATGAACTTCTCTGTTCTCTGAGCTGGCAGACAAGGCTGATTAGAGTAAGAACATGAAACAATGTTTTCTTAAAGCCAGAGAGCATATTGTGTAAAGTGTCAGGTACAAAGAGTTCATACGTTCTCTGTAGTGAAATGGGAACACTTTTGCTGCTGACTGCATTTGCTATGTATTCACCCAGTTCTCCAAAGTAAACAACTGTACAGCAGAGCCTTCTTACAGGTGGGGAAAAATTATGAATTTCTCAGGGAAGGGGAAATGATGTCTCAACATTAAAGTGAGCCAAATTTAGTTTGAGAGCAACTGTGTTCAGGATCACTAACTTCAGTGCAACGATACTTTCCAACATCAGGTCAGCAGTTGACCTGACTTGTAGGTATAAATGAAGTTGTCATTTTCAAATGTTCTTCCTTTTGTTTGTAAAATCAGCAGAGGGAAAGACTCTCATGTCTAGTGTGCCCCTTTGGTAACTTTCCTACAGGGGAGAAGATGAAACAAGCAACATAAAGAGAAGTAATATCAAGAAAAACCTTCTCATGTAGATTCACATCTGGCTATGAATAGCTCATGAGACCCTAATTGTATCCCAGAGCTTCCTAGTTTCTTCCCAATTAACAGAAGGGAATCAATTCATCCCAATAAGGTCCATGGGTGACTTCCTGATGACTTCCACAGGCTTTCAACTGAACATGAACTATTGAAACACAGGCAATCTCTGTTCCAGTCCATAGCAGAGGCTTGTGGGTACATGAAAAACACAAGACATTAGTTCATGAAGGGCTCTTTAAATCAGAGTAACCATTGTGTTTTTTCCATTTTTTGTTACTTCTTCATTCATTTGTTAATATTTCAGCCCACAGTGAAGACAACGAATCTGGATAAATGCTACGTGTAGTCAGTCATGCAAAAGCTAGCTGCTTTTCTCAGTACATGGCATTCCAAGTTTGGGATTCAACAAGGGATAATGGAGATAGATCAGTTCAACAAAGTTCACAGTTGTCACTGGATAATCTTACATTTGCGTCAGATCCCAAGGCAAGGCCCTCGATCCTGACAACTTTGTCAGGTGGTGAATTGCAGATTCTGCCAATGTTACTTCTGTCAGAAGTACTTTAAACAGGCCAGCCTTCAATGGAAAAAGTGACTGTCACCTGCAAAGCCTGTAAATACCCACTAACAACAGAGAAACACATTAGGAAAGCTTGTGCTTTATTAGTCTGAATTCATCAAGTAATTTGCACAAATCAAGAACTGAATCACTTGAAGAATATTTTAGATAAAAACTCAGTAAAATGTTCACAAAGAATTAGGATTGCTCCTTGGCTGGAGGACAATCTTTCTAAACAGGACAACAGTAATTCCATCAAAAAGATTTCTCTCTTGGATTTCTCTAGTAATTCTTTGAACTTCAGCTCTCAAAGTTAAATGATTTCTCAAGAAATCTAGCTTTACTATTCAGAAAGTAATTTTTACTTCTCATATTTGTGGAGAAAATTTGAAAACATTATCAGAGTTCAAAATATGAACTTCCAATTCAGAAAAAAAGTTCAAAGTACCTAAGCCTTTTACTACTTTTTAACTTTAGTAATATTTTGATGAATTGAAGTTTAAGTATCTAAAGCTGGGAAGCAAAAAAATTATAAACAAAACCCCCTGGTGTCTGGTAAGGGTTCCAGGTAAATATTTAATCAAGCTGAAATGTATGATGTCATCTGGGGACGGGGAGGGGAGGGGAAGAGAAGGGGAGGGGAGGGGAAGGGAGAGGGGAGGGGAGTGGAAGGGATTATTACTCTGTGGAAAATCCTTGATTTTTTGTTACCCAAACTCTGATGAAACTCCCCCAAGATGGGGAGTTGCCTCTATACCTGCTATGCTGTGCAATCCATATCTGATGTAGCTGTGCTTCAGTGGACAGAGTACGCATTCCCTTAATCCCACAGAAGAGTTTTACTGGAAAATGTGAAATATCAGAGAGAAGATTCAGTGAGGTCCATGTACCATGTATGCACTGAAAACAGTGCAGTCCAGCAAGTACATTTGCAAAAGGGTATAAGGAAGTATTTCCAGACTGGGGAATGTAAACTCCCCCAAACCCATGGCTAAGGTCTCTAAGGTGCTGGACTGTTTTTACCAGGATCCATACTCTCATCACAAGCAGCTGCAGATTTAGGCACCCAGTTATAGGGGTGTCTTGCAGCATGGTGTATAACATGCATGGGAATAGATTTTGTAGGTCAGTTTACAATCTTCTTGGTTAGTTTGGGTTTTTTTTAATAGTGCTGTGCTATTTCTGGGTTGTTGAAACAGGTTGAGGAAAATCACCCACAAAGCAAAAGGAACATGGCAAAATGTTCCTGCAGTGTGTTGCCTTAATACATTTAAATGATTTAATGACAAGTAGGGGATTACAGCAAAGCACAATGCATGCTGGAGGTAGCAAAGGACACCCGCTGCCTGTACTGTGAAATTCAAAATGGATTCCAGGAAGGAAGCACAATGCCAGGCTGCTTTAACTATTGCTCCTACTTCCTATACTATTATTACTGCTCACCAGTCTTGAAGTCTGAATGACAGTGGTCTGAGCCCTTTCAAACAGCAGCAAGAAGGTCAATTTTTGTAATGAGAAAATGGAAGTGGTGGTGCAGTGGATCGCTGAACCTTACCGTTTCTTCTGTGATAAAGTAACAGTGCTCAATCAAATTATGGTGTAGGAACACAGTGACAACACTACCATGAAACACACAACAGATGAACTAACAAAAGCACTTAAATGTGTGTAAAACCAGTGTGATATTGAAGCTAAGTTTGCTACTACTTTCACCTTGCAGAATCACTGTAACCCCTGACCAGCACTGTGTAAAGCTGTACAGCAAAGGAAAATCACGTTGCTCACAAAGCCACTTTTCTATCCTCGGTGCTTAGATCCCAGTTACACAGTAAATAAAATCTTTTGTCAGAAAGGCTTATTGAATGAACTATTCCAGAAAATTAAAATGCTTCATGTATACAAAACGCTGCTTTGATTACTACTTTAGCTCTGCTTGTTCTAGGACTTTGGAACTTACTGCAGGTGAGCAAGCCAGCATGAATAACCTTTGAGATTTTAAAATACTGTCAGCAGATCTGCAATTACAGTTCCCCAAGACCACAGTGTCTTTGTGCTTGTGCATAAAGCTTCCCCAAGGAACAAAAATTAACAGCTGTAAGCTACAACTATTTGACCCTTGAAGTCTTGCACAGTAGTTTAATGAGTTTGAAGTACCTCTGTATCCTATTCACCGCATCTCCCCACTTTCAGATACAGTAATATTAAGGGTAATGCCTAGCAACAATATCCACATATTCATCAGCTACACATTTTACTTTAATTTGTGTCCCTTTAGCAGCCTGAGTGACTCTAATGAAAGGGAGCAAACCTTAGCACACAAAATCTATGAAAGAAATTATAGACATAATCAAGAAATCTGAAGAATAAAGCAACTAGCATGTCAGTAAAATAGTAAGAAATTATTTGGTACATCTGAAGTACCAGCTGATCACCATAAAATGAGCATTATTTGCCCAGGCAGAAACCAGAAAAGGAGAATTAATTTAAAAGACCTTGGTGATTTTCCTAAATTGCACTTTATCTAATAAGAATGATGGACAAACACCAGGTAGCACATGCAGGACACTTCCATTTATAGACATATAGAAGAAATATAGAAATGGTGGATTAACTGCAGAAGATAAATAACCATTAACCAAGTCTGATGGATGTATTTTAAAAAAAAAAAAAAAAAAATTTAAAGGAGTGAACAAATCTTTAAAAGCTCAAAACCTTCAAAAGAGATTTATCCAGAAAGAGTAAACCTTTCTCGTGCAGTCAGTCTATACTCTAAGGAGAGGTTTTGACTATTCATGTCATTTATTTACATTCAAGAATATGCTTTACTATTATGCCAAGCACTAAGAATGAAAAGAAATGCCAGCCCCATGCTCTGATGCATATTTTCCTGTATTGGAGACCATCCTTGGTAGTCCCAACAGTCACGGGATGTCCCACCCCTCTCCGCAGCTCTTGACTTTGATCAATTCAGAAAATGCAGATATAAGTGAAGCTTCTAAACTGCAAGATGGGCAATATTTCCTTAGCTTTCAGCCTGCTACAAAATTATCTAGTTCTACATGCATACACAATTTTCACCTGATTATTTCTAGATTGTTTCAATAATTAATATAAAATATAATATGAAATAAACATTAATTTACAGTTCCAACATGTTCTATATTCTACTGAAATCAAAACGCTTTAAGGAATTTTGATTTTTCAGAATTAAGCAAACTTACCAATCACTTTTGAACATCTCACTTAACCTCAGGAAAATTATATTTAGAAATCAATTTAGAGCCTTATTTTCTGGCACAAGACTGGTGAAGACTTCAGTGGGAGATCTTCATGTTTCTGACTAGAATTACCAGCTCTTAGGAAAGAGCTCATTTATTGACCTCATTTTCTCTATTTGTGCAAGTCAACTTATTCTTTTTGTTTTCCTTTTATATGTTCTTCTTTGTCTGTGATGGAAACGGTGTGTTTATTTGCTCCTCCAACAGTACATGGGGATTCCCTCTGGAATTCTTTAGGAAGCTTCGAGTGGGACATACGCTGATTTTTTTTTTAAATGGCACTGATTGGCTGAACAGCCCAGGTAGCTGAGTCAGGACACCGTCTCCATTCCCTTGGCTTGGGAGGTTTGTCATTGTTCTCTTGGCATTCCCTCCCTCCAGCAGGCCAAGCTTGATGAAGAATTACAAGTTCATTTAAGTGCATATTAACAACTATAAGTCTGCTTTCATGTGAAATTCTGTAAAAGCTTCACTACTTACTATTTATGAAACATTTAAACCAACATTAATACTGTGGTATTGCTAGTTTTGACAGTAACTAATAGATGTTTGTTGCTGACATGAAAAGTTATAGTAAATGTTAAGAGGCACATACTGGAAGAACAACATATCAGATATAATATTTGATTCTCTGAGTCACTTTTAAAAATATGGATAGTCATTTATTTTCCCATTCACATAACTAGAACAAGAATTCTTCATACAGACCTTCTTTACAGAGAGCTAACAAGCTGGATTTCCAGCCCCTACAGGCACTGCCAACTGCTCTTAGGAACTTGCTAAATACGTCTGTATTGGTACAGAGGACAGCATTATTTTTTAGTTTCAAAGAAGCCAATATTCACTGAAAACTTGGTTTCTTTCTCTCTTCAGTCTAAATCACCTCTCAAGATGAGAATTCTCCTTACTAACATTTATTTTATTTTTTGGAGCTAGTATTTAGAATATCTCCTTCTTTTTGAAAGCTCTATTAATCCACAATTACTATTTATCATGCAAATAGCATGATTTTACAGTAGATGCCCATTTGATTTCTCAACTTTTGTACATCTATGTGTTTTGTTTCTGTTTCCTTAGTTAATCAAGAGGGTTATCACTTAGAATTTGCCCCTTTTTTATGCTGAAAGTTAAGCTTGCAGTGAACCCTCATAGTTCCTGGAAGAAGGACTACACACACAGTGATGCTGCATTTAATCAAATTCCTCTGGCCTGACCCTGCAAGACATCTACACCATTTTGAAGCAGATTTTGTGACAGCCAAACTATGACTGAAGAATAAAAATATTTGAGAAATTTTGGCACCGAGTTGATGCTCAAGTAGACCACAGGGTCTGATTTAATCTAATAGAAATTAGATTTAATGGATGACTGGTTGTAGGTCACAGGGACAACAGTAGAATCATCATACAAGACATACTTTGTGCCTCAAAGGGATACATGTTTTAGCTGCAATCTGCTTACTAGGTGTACTGTTGATTAAATCTGTGACCCAACACACAGCCTTGAAGCACAGACCACTTTTAAGTGGTGGAGGATTGCCATGCTAGTGAAGTAGCTCCATGAATAATAGTATCAGAGAAGCACAGTATTTCATTCACTGTTTGAATCCCAGGGAACATGCAAGGCACACTCACCTCAGCTCCTGAGAATGCTGGTATTCTTGCCCTTTTTGCTGAGTGCGAACTCAGAGTTGTTGAAAGTCCTCAAGACTCGGGCTGTAGCTTGTCTCTGTATGTAAAATCAGAATTAGGGACCGCAGAAGACTCTACCTCACCATTCAGCCCACATGGCTGCATTTTTTATAGAAAACACTTGTTCTCCTTCAACACAGCTGCAACAGTCCTAAAGCAGTGAAGGAGAAAAGTCGGCTCTCTGTTTTTGTGGTGGGAAAAAGCAGAGATTTTAAAGTAGAGCTGTAGCACCCTGAAGACTGGTATTTTACTATTGTTGGTTTTCCAGTTCAATGCCACCACTGAAATACCTGAGATAGGATGCTGCAGCCATGCAACTGGTGTGTATACATAAAAAAAAAATCTCCACAATATATTTCTCCTACTCATATTTAGGGTGTTGGCTGCGGTTTTTTTAAGAATT
The DNA here is from genome assembly GCA_035222235.1 of Margarornis squamiger. NCBI lineage: Eukaryota > Metazoa > Chordata > Aves > Passeriformes > Furnariidae > Margarornis > Margarornis squamiger. The sequence goes on along the minus strand of JAWWTY010000077.1, from coordinate 30,673,613 downwards.
ACAATAATTACATTAGATTTTATTAAATACTGTTCTTTAAATCATCTTTAGGGCTTGTCTCCAGATCCAGGAAGCATACATATTTCACTATCTTAACATTAATCTACTCTTTGAATTAAAAAAAAAAAAAATACAGTAAGTAAGCTTGCTAACAAATTATTCTTATCAGAGTCACCAAACAATATTTTTGTTTGAGAGATGGTTCTTGTTATTCCATATGCTCACACATATTATTGCCAAACTGAACGGTCCCTTACTGGCTGGTAGGCTCAGAAATGTTATCCAGTCTCCTAGACAGTCCCACCCAAAATGAGAATTCAGGCCCATCAATGATATATCAAGGACTGACATAGAATTGAACGATGGAAGTTTACATAACAGATGTGTGGCCTATTCCTTTCATCCCACTGAATTTTTATTATAGGAGTCCAAGTTCCTAGCATGTCTTTGTAGCTCATTAGTCATCATTGATGCCATGGTATATAACAGTAGGCAGGGGCTGGATGGGAAACAAGTGGTTGGAAACAAGATGAAGAAAAAATTCAGTAAGAGGTTTTTCAGCTGAGTGCACATCTTGATTCTTTGATACATTTCTGTCAAAGTAAGGAGAAAGTGAGAAAGTCAGCAGGCTGGAGAACAGCATGCAAAATATATATCACAACTAATATTTGGACAGAAAGACAGGGGTGCCACAGAGGTATAAAAAGCCCCATGAACATCTGTTCTTTTTTGTAGCCCAGAAGAGGAGCTAGCTGAGTGCTGGACAGGTACAACTGGTGGTTGGCATCTGTTGCCATTTAAGAACACTGTTGGTCAACTTAAGCCAAGGCACATTCAGCTGCTGGACCATAAGCATTTTGCTGTCCAATGGGCAAACTCTTCCTCACCCCTCCTGCAGTTTTTTTTCCTGAGGCTGTATTTCCCCACATGGCAATACCGTTCCTATTTCTTGACTTTCTCTTGGCTTTCTATTTCAATTCTATGAAAAGCTCCACCAATAAAATTCATAGCCACTGCAGGTTCAATCAGTCCTCTAAAAAACCTTCTCCCTACTTCAGAGAAGAAAACAAAATGCAGATTCAACTATCCCATAAATCACAATTTTGTATGGTGCACATTCCTTGTTAAGGGAAGGGAGCAACAGTAAACTTGCCCAAGAGATTATTCTGCTATAGCAGCTCATGTATATCTATGACTGGTGTGAACCTCATACAGCTTCTCCTGTATTAAACAGTTTACTTCACAAAACAGCTTGGCATTTCTACTCGTTTGAAAAGCTAGCCCACCCATCAGCTTTGGCAAGGCCAGCAATTGCTCACAGGTCAAACAGCCTCCAGATATTACAAAACTATCATTGCTGGTTGCATTAATAATCAGTCTATCCTTGTGTAGGAGAGATGAATTCCTTTTTAAAATAACTTTGATATGAGTTGTTTGATTGAAGGGAGTTTATAGAGCAAGACATAGGTATGTTTTCAAAGAGAAGAGAACAAATCATATGTGACAGATGTCAGTCATGTTACTTAATGCACTACTGGAAAGAAACACACTTGAATGCTACAGGATAATAGTTTTACAGAGACATCTAGAAGAATACTAAACAGAGCATGCATGATGGACTCACAACCATTCAAATACATGCAATTAGTAATCAGGGTTGCAAAGTGAATCTTCAGGACAACATGGTTTATCATCTGAAAGGCAAGGACATACCTCTTCTAGTTGCTTATATTCTTTGTTTCCTGTTTGCTTGTTTGTTTGGGAGGAAAGCTTGTGAGAATGCTGACAAACTTGGGACAATCTAACAAGCCCTACAGTAAAGCATCCTCTGATAGCAATGTAGGGAGGTAGACAGCATAAGACAAGATCTAGAATTATTTCCTTTGTACCTTACCATGATCTGAATTTTATTTTGTGGAAGCTGTCACCAGAACCTTATGTCTTATTCATTTCTCCACCATGCCAGGTAATATCCATCAAGAACAAGTTTTGCTCATTTTATATCAGCTTTGCTTCACTCAAGAAACCGTTCTTGTCTCTCTTCCTCTACCACTGTATCCCAGAGCACACAAAACATTGAATAGTGAAGCAAATAGTGTTTTCTGAGATGATAGAGCAAAGACCACAATAGTACCTGTCTTTACATATAATATGGCACTGGCAACAACAGAGAGGGTGAGGACATAGCAGTTGCTTGCCAAAGGGAACCAATTTTTGGAAAAGGCAAATATAAACAAGACAACACTTCACATCACCTTCTCTGAAAAGGAACACTTGCAGGTTGCCAACCTCTAGATCTATTTTAACCACCTGAGGCTTTGAATGGATGTTTGATTCTCTTTGGACAGACATCTAATTAAACTAGTACTGAAATGTATTTGATCGATTAGAGAGAGATTTAAGTGAGATACTAAGAACTGTTTATCTGATGTTTTTATTCCCTAGCAATTGTACAGGTCTATTATGGCTCTTAGGAGAAAGTGGTACCAAGAAATGCAGTATCAGTCTATCAGCAGAGATACCAGCACTGCTCAGATAAAGGCCATCTTTCCAATAGTCTATACATACACACACACTTTCTTTTGTAACAACTTTTACAAGGTGAATTCATGCCAAAGCTTTATTCTCGGGCTGTGTCAGTAACACAAGAACCACACAGAATATCTGATTCTTTTACTCTGAATGTGTATGAGGAGGAAAAAAAAAAAAAAAAAGATTGCCAAATTTGCTCTCCATTTTCCAGACAACACTTGTGTCTGATTCCCTGAAAAGCTTCAAGTTGTGAAATATAAAATGAAAGGAGTACTCCTTATACTTTTATTAGAAATTCTTAACTAATGACAAAATAATTAAGGCAGAGAATATCTAGCTGTTCATTAAGTGCTCAGCAAAACAGCTTTCAAAAATGAATGTCCATGTGGAATTCTTGTTACAGACACAAGCAGAAGCAGTGTTTGCTGCTGATATGCTTCCCATAACAAGTTTGTAAGAAATGCAAACACTTAAAACTTAGCAGATTCTGGAACAGACAGCATAGAGTGCCTGTTATGATCTAGGCTTAAAGACTGTGGGAAATAAAAGAGACCCTCTGGATCATGGGCTTCAGTCATAGTAAATCATCTTAAGGCATTATTTTCCATAAACATCTTGGAGGTATTTAAATACAGTCACATTACATTAAATCCCTCTTTTCTCATCATGCAGAGTGTGAATTTAACTTGCAGAGTGAACCTTTTTCAGGGGTTGTGTAGTGTATGAAGTTGGTGTCAATCAGAGTCTTGTCTCACATGTTGAAGAAGCTGGAAAAGGCATACTGGAGGGTCAAAAGAATGAAGGATACACAAGAGCAGAGTCATGGTTAACAAAGTTACTGCTGAAGAACAGTATTCTTTCTGTGACATTGTTCAAGTTCCAGAAATCAACATCACATTTTGTTCAATGTCTAGATCAATTTAATAACTTTTGTTATGCCATTTCTACAGCTGTACAGTTGTACATGTCTTTGATATTTCCTTCTCTCCACAGGCTGTATTTCACCAAAGACTAAATTTGTATAGGACTAGTGGAATTTCATTGCTCAGCAGCCATAAAATGTTTTATTGAATGTGCAGTTTCACACACACAAACTCCAAAGAAGTTATGAATATCAAACATTTTAAACTCAACATTATTTTAAAATCCAGATAAAAAGGATAATCCCTGCACTTTCAATAAATTACATTCCATTAGGTTTCATAGACATGATTCCCATTCCTTTCTACCTATACACACTGTTCTGCCTGTTGATATCTAGTGATATCAAAATACAGCAACAAGAAAAAGAGAAAATTTAACAATTTTTGGATCTGCAGTGTATACTGCCCCGTATGGAAGATCTTTATTCCTGATACGTAAGAGGTCTTTCCCCCCTCCCGCCAGTTTAGATCCCCATTGCAACTCCACTGAAATGAATGGAACAAGCCCTGTTGTTTTTAAATAGGCTTTGAGTAGGGGGTCTCAGTGGTTGTTTATTGGCTGGGTTAGTTCTGTTTTTCTTTGCTGTATTCATACATAATTCCTTGGAATAATATGAGCAAATTTTACCTTTCATTACTCTCAACATTTCCTCAAATTCTAATGCAGTGCATTTGCTACAAATGCAGATATCTTTTTTAGCTCCATTTAATGTTCTGCCTCTGCATTTAAACAGACCATTTTGTCAAATCAGTGAATTTGGTACAACCAGAGGACAATTTGTTGCCTCCTTCTGGGGTCCCCAAAGACATCAATTAACTCAAAGCACGAGTTCTGACAGCACAAACAGGAAGAGTTAACCCCCCACAGTTATTCTTTATATTAGTCAATCCACCCTCCTCATTCTCTCCGTCCCTCTTTATTTTCCTTTCTAATGAACAGGGACAGATACCTCTTTCTACTGAGATACTTCCACTACAATGACAATTTGCTGGCTCTCCCCAGGTGATTTACTTTTCAAGCAGTGCCCACTTATTGATCTCTTCTGTGACAAATTTCAACACATACACAGTCCTGGCAAACATTTCTGGAGATGAATCCTTCCTACTGTTCAAAGCGAAGCATTATTTTTATGCAATATATTTCAATAAACAGTTTCTGCTATAGAATCACTTTCAACAATGTAAGACTTTGTCTATTCAAGAGTTAATAAGTAGTACAACTGACATTCTTACCTTTATTACTGCTTAAATATATATTTATAAAGTTTACTTTGCATTGATATTCTTCTAAACTTTGAAAACGCTGGGGTTTTTTTAAACCACAAAAACTTATTACTAGCTGATAGAGTATCTAATGCTTTAGAACTAGTTCAATTTAATAATTGATGGCAAACACGAAGGTGTTTTGTAGTTAAAGTGACAGATAAAAATTACTTTACAAGGAAGTCACCCGTGATAAAATATTTACTGAAAAAGAAACATTTTGTCCTTCCATTTACATACACTAAAAGTTCTTGCCAGTTCACTCTGATCAAGTTGCAGAAAAGAATGTCCCACATTACCACGGCAGTGTTGGGTATGATAAGTATTAGGGCCAAGTACTGATAATATAGCATTAATCTCAGAAAAACACCACCAGTCTTTTTTTTATGTTTTTCTTTATCAAACAGCGGCCAGTGATTTTACAAGACCTGGTATAAATATCTGTCTCTACAGTGGCACTAAATGTTGTTAATCTCCAATTCCCATTGTAAATACATAACATGAAGTACAGCCTTTTTCAAAATAGCTGATGCACAACTCTCTTATTATCAAGAAGAAATCTTCCATGGATTGTTCCTGAAATTCTCCTGATTATGTCATCCCTTGCTTCTCCTTGGACAATCCGGACCCTTTATAACCAGACCCTACTTCATGGCACCTAGCTGCCAGAATGAGAAGTATCCTTTGAATCAAAGTTCAACAAGTACAAATTATACAAACTGGATGGAATATATATTTTTTTATTTTATTTTTTACCTCTTTCTCCATTACTATATCTTTGGTTGGCACTGGGTGGTCGTAAACCATGACCTTTCTAAAAACAAAATTGTGCTTTTCCAGCAAAAAGCATTCAGAAAGCATTTCTATGGCACCACCACTCCATGTTCTTTAATTCTTTTTTTTTCAAATGCTCCTTCTCATCTTATTCTTCAGCAATTTCCTTTTAATGCTTGCCCCTTTCTTCTAGCCACAGGCTGAGCTTCCCTATCCTGCTTAGGCTCACTTAGCTCCATGATAGACTGCTTATTTCCTACAAGCTACACTGTACTTTGTTACTCTGTCCTTCTCTCCCACCCTTTACATATACATTTTAAAGAAATCATTTCAGGCAATGTAGAAAGTCTTACTTCTCAGTAAGTACATCTTTCTCTTATGAATACTCCAACTGAATCAGTAGATCTTGTCACGCAGAAAAGCTGAGAATTTCCCCCAAAAATATATCCCCTCTGCAAAGTTAGACTAAACTTTCCCCTAGGAACGGCTCCTAAATCTGTATGTAATTCATCCTCATGATTAGCCTAGAAACAAACCATCCCACCACCTCAAAAAAACAGAAATACTGTAAAGCCTATTTTCTCTATATAGCAGCAAGTTTAAACTTCATCAGTTAAATAAAATCAGGTTTTTCCTGGAGAAGAAAAGCTATAAAAAGTTCAAATTAAAACTAGTTACTTATGTCAGGGTTGTTGGGTTTTTAGTTTGGGGTTTTTTTTTGTTGTTGTTTTTTTTTTTTTTTTTTTTAATTAAAGATTTGCTTCATTTTATTAAGATGAGGGTGTATTCTCATTTAAATTGTTAAGAAACTACACGTTTTGACCAAGCCCCCCTGATCTGCAGACCCCATCTGAAAATCAAAAGAATGTAACAATCTGGCAACTAGAGCAATAATAAACCAAGAGAGCTTTCACCCCTCACCATCCCCATTTGTATTGCAATCGCATGTGTCTTTAAATCATTACCAGCATTTTCCATTTGCATCCCTGTTAACGTTTCTAGGTTACTACTTGTAAAATATTTGACTGCAAGCTGCTTATAAACTTACTATGTATTGGGTAAGTTTGGGGCAACTTCTGTTTTTATTCCAAGCAAAAAACTATGCAGGGTTTTAGTTCAAAGCTTAGTTTAAATTTTGATTATTGACACCTAATTTTTAGAGTGACCTGAAATCCTGAAGACTTCAAATACCTCCAGTTCATAAAATTAAAACTTTTTATAGTTTAAGGGGAACTTGCACAAATCTCCCAGCCTGTGTAATAGAGACAGTCAGGTTTTATTTCTTTGCAGGGCTATTTAAAGCAAAAGGCAATCAGGAGGCTTTCAAAAGACCAAAGGTTTCTGCTCAGTGTATGTCACAATGGGAGCAGAAAGTAAAAGTGGAGCTGTACTTTCTATCAAACTTGTTTTACAGTCTGAGCCTCTGCACGGAACACATGTCCTTTTGCAACATCCCTTGTCTTTATAGTCTGCATAGGCAGAGGGCCACAGCTCCCTCCGAAATTCACATTTTATACTGTAGCAAAATTTCTAAGCCACTACCAGCACCCATTCAAATATGCTGCTATCTCTGTCCAGAAGCGCACACACCAGCCTACCCAGGCTGTTCACAAGCAAGCAGAGGCAACAGTCACAGTGAGTCACTGAAGGAACTAAGGAATGCAGGTGTAAAGCACTCCAAGAGGGAGTTGACACATTTGAATGTGGTTTGATCTCAAGAAATCCAGTTTGGACATATCTGCTCTGAACTCTATATGACCTTTGTGGTCTATATCCCTTAGACAGGAAGGCTGAAGAAGAAATGGAGAGATCAGACTTCCTTCTTCCTGCCATTCCAGAAGTGACACATGATTAATTTCCTGATGTTTCATCTTCAGTATTTTTAACTTCCACTGCAACTAAATGCTGAACGATTTCAGCAAGTTTTACTGAACTTTAAAAAGCATAATATTTGGATATAGGTTCAGGAGGATTTTGTGTTTATCCAAATCTGATTCCACCTCCAAAATGTACACAAACATTCTGACAGTGCACATACAGCTGGGTAAGCTTTGCATTGCAACAAATAAAATAAATCACAGGAGGAACTGATGGAAATTTGCCAGGGAGAGTCCAGTGTAAACAAAGTAAACATTTAACACATTCTTTCTCCCCCATCATTTACACAAAATAATGTTTTGAGGTGAAAAATTTTAACATATCAAACCATAACAGGCTATAAGAGCACTTTCCAGCAGCAGAGATACGCAACACTAACAAGAATGTGATAAAGAGGAGCAGCACCACAGTTGCTTTCCCCATTGCCTTGTGCTGGCAAACATCCCCCTGGCCCTGCAGTTCAGCTGGTGCCTACAAGAAAAGTGCAGGAAGGGAGCAGCAACAGTGCTGTGGGAGTGAGGCAACAATATAGGAATGGGGAGAGAGTGGGAGGGTGATGGCAGAGGCCCAAGGAATGGTGGGAGTGGGAATGGAAATGGAAATGAGGGAGAGAAGAAAGCAATGGCCAAGAGATCCACATAAAGCAGGTTGTGAATTACAGGGTTACGCATGGTAAGCCATCTGTCACTTCTCCTCAGGCAAGGATACTTGTTTGGTAGTGAGATGGATAACACTTGGCTGTGTTTCCATAGCAAGCATTCCCTTGCTCCAAGAGAAACCAAACTTTAGCTGGGACAATCCCTGTTGCTTTTGAAGATGCATGAGGGGAGCCATATACTTTGATCAAAGGAATCTACACTACCAAAAATCACAAAGAAGATGTCAAATCACATCACTAGACATCCAAACTGCCTGTCACAGTTCAGTCAGCACATTCGTTCTCCAACCCTGACAGTCACAGACTCATCACATGATTGGCCATGTGTCTGAAAAAGCACTATCTTTTGATTTGTCAGTTTACTTCCTTCTCCATCTAAGGGCATGACTTTGATGGAATTCCTATTCTTATAATCAAATATCCTGTAGTTTAGATATTTGCTAAACTTTGTCTTCATTAATTTTTTCTTCTGATGTAGCCACCTTTCTTTTCTGGTATTTGTATTGATATAGCTTGGAAGAGCCTTAGCCAAGGATAGAAATCCCACTGCTACTGATCCTATTCAGACAGAAGTCAAAAGTGAATTGCTGCCTCCAAGAGCAAACAGTGTTGATGTAAATGTATCCCAGTTTTTGGGGAACATTTGACTAGCCATGTAAAGAGTTCTAAATTTGCTTTTTATTCTATTTTTTCTGGTTTTCCTTTTTTTTCTTTTTTTTTTTTTTTTTTAATGATAGTGTAGTTTCTGTTGGAAGGGACATAGACCGTTGCATACAATCACTCTCAAAATAGGGCTAACTTCAAAGCTAGATTGGGTTTTCTCAGGTCTCATCTAGCTGAATTTTTAATATCTTAAAGGATGGAGATTGCACAACCTTTCTGGGCAACCTGTTCCAGTCTTAAATCAACCTCCCTATGAAGAATCACTGTTCTTCAGAGGAATTTCCCTTGTTTCAACTTGGGTCCACTGCCTCTTGTTCTGCTGTGCACCTACAAGAGGAGCCTGGCTTCATCTTTTCAGTAACAGAAATGAAGACAGAAAACGGGTCTCTCTTTAGCCATCTTTTTTCCAGTCTGCAGAAACCCAGTTCTCTCAGCTTCCTCTCATATGTCATCTGCTCAATGTAAGTGTTTGCATTTTCCTAAACTGTCCAATCTTTATGGAGTATTTTCACTGTTTGCATCCTAGGGGATGTATTACAGTGGGTAATCCTGACAGAGATGCAGTAGGCAACCACGTTATGACAAGACTCTAAGAGGCCCACTCTCTGGTGAGGCCAGGGTTTCACTCTTGAGAGCTACCACATTGTTTTAAGACAGGAAGGCATCTAGGTCTTTCTGTTTTCTGGCACAATTGTTTTCCCAGAACTTGCTATCACCAAAATTTGTCTTGATTTCCCATAAAGGGTACTGATTTAAGATGTCTGCATTCTAAATCTAGTTTCCACCTGTGCTGCTGTTTTCACTACCCTATTTGCAGCGGCTTCTTCCTCAGTGCTGTGATTTGATCTTACCCTCAAAATATGCAATACTGAACCCAGGCAAATACCTTGGAAAAAATCAATTACTACACATGCATGCACAAACTCAGTAGCTTTTCTTTTGATGATACACCACACTGCAGATTGCATATACAAGGGCAGATTGAGCTTTTAAGAACATAAAAGCACTTAAAGGACTTCACTGTTTAACAGACACAGACTAATCTCTTCCTCTCTGACAGTCAGGCTTCAGAGTTCACTGTGTGTGCATACAGATACAAGATAATGAACAGATATTTATTCTATACAGAATTCAAAAGCAGAGAGGAAAATTCTCCCACTTCCACTGTGTGAAATTTCAGATATTTTGCTGCAGTAAGATAAATTGTTACCCTGTATAACACTGCAGCTATTCTATCTAGTATTCCTTCCTAAAAGTGAATTGTGTTTCTTTCATTTTAAGCCATTTACAGTCTTTCTTGCGAAACATGTGCCCTTTTCAGCCCTTTCTTTCTTTAAAGATAACACAACAGTGCAGTGAAATGTTAGACCATTCACTGCACATACATGTCTACCTCTTTGTACAGAAAATGAAAGCTGCTTGTTACAATTTGAAACATTTCCACAAAGACTAATTTTTGTCTCTTAATCAAAAAAGAGAGAGTTTTTTATCATTTAATTTATTCTCAGTGCTTGAAATGAGCCAGCTGCATAATGGGAAGTTTGTTGACTTCCATCTAAATTCTTATCTTTATTAGATCACTAGTATTATTATAACAAATAAACAACTTAATAAACACACATAATGCTTATCTAAATGTAGTTAGTGAGAGTTATTGAACCAGATAATTTACCCTTAATTTTCTGAAAAAGATAAAACTATTCTATCTGACTTAGGTCACCAGGGAAATTAACTTCTCCACTATCAAATCTTTTGCAAAGTCTGTTCCCACTGAATGGGTACTTGTACCTCCTTTGATTATCTCCTTTCTCTAGGTATCTAGAACAACAACACAATGACCTTTCTATTAATTTTGGTTTTGGAATGTAAGAAAGTTAGAGCACTCCTTTCTTCTGCTCACTTTCAATTGTCCTTTACACAGAAAAGGAACTTAAAGTCCTAGAAATATTTTAGTTTTTCTCAGAAGTTTGCTTTCACCACTACCAAGCATGGAGAAGTAAATAGGTCTTATTTTGTGCCAGCGTTGGCAGGGTTAGCCATTGAGTCGGCAGCTCAGCAGCTCTAACTACTCTACTCAGACAGAGTCCCATGAAGGTCCCAAAGAGGTTCAGAGTGATCCTGCTTATGCAAAGTACTGCTGTTCTTCAGGGAGGCCTAGATTTCCCTTCCTGTGAAACCTCCCAGCCATATAACACAGCTTCCAAGTTAGATTTTCAACATCGGTCAAAGACATTCTCACTTGCATTGTGATGTTCAAGTCTCTGTTTAAAGGGCCTTAGGTTGTTTAAATAATTTGGTTTGGTTTTGAAAGCAAAAAAACCCAAGCATGTCAGCCTGCTGTTCACCTTCAGAGTCAGCCCATAAATCAGCAAGAGCATGATGGCAGCAATTCTCTCCAGGAGTAGTTGTAAATCACATTACCTAGGAAAGACATTTAAAACTTTTCGTATTGTTGAACTATTGTCTTTAGATATTAGTGCATTTACCTTAAGCCTGGAACTTCTACCCTGGAAATATTTCATACTCTGGTATTTTCAAAATAGAAAGATATAGCACTGACTGCCTAATCAAAGATATTTCTGATTTTACATTTCATAAAAAAGATGTTTTTTATAATTCTCAAAGACAATTGATTTTTTTCCAGGAATAGCTTTCATGCAAATGAAGCTACTTGCAAACAAACATGTTTTTACACCAGCCAAGAATCACGAGATGAGAAGCAGCTACAACCAGAAGTGAAACAAACACAAACTAAATAGCATGCATTTGATTAAAAAATTTGAACCTGATCTCTATCAGGTTATGACTAAGCCTTATTCCCTACTTATTACTTTTTATTAATTCAATTACTGAATTATCCAACATAAATAAAATCAAAGAACTCAGAAACTATATCTAGTTCACCACAACAATATTTCAAATATTATTTGTATAAAACACTCAGAGCTCGCCTGCAAATCAGATTCTACCACACTGAGGGCAAACCTCTCTGCAGGTGATGTAAACTTAAGCATCTCATCTGAAGGTCACAGATTTGTCTTGTTTTAAAACAACATTAGGATTAATTAACTTTTAGGTTAAAATTAAATTCCAATTCTCTACTGACATTTCCAGGTATTAACCATAGCTAAAATGTTCTGATGATTCACTGTAGAGCATTAGCACTCAAACATATTTGGAAATTTAAGAACGGCTTTTCTGATGTTCCTGTCTTTCTGTGGGTCATCTCTTGCCTTTGACTTTGTCCTGTCAATAAGTTCATGGACTTTTATGCTAAAATTGGATGCATTTGTGTTGAGCCATGCATGTGCTGACAGGGAAGGGAAGAATCAGGCTCAGTTAAAATAATCAACAATTATATTAGAACAAAAGCAGCCAGAAGAGCAGTGAGTCTTTATATTTGGCATCTTCCTCACACCAGCTATTAAAAAACATTCTGTTCAATATCAGCAAGTGCAATGTCTCATTTATTTGAAGCCCAGCTCTCCAAAGACAATCCTTTTTCCATCTATGACACATGCATACTGATGCAACAGGTACTCACAAGTTACTTGCGCAGATTGTCACAGCATATTTTTAATCTATAATAAAGAATGAGAAGTTTGCATTGACACACAAGTAATGAAACTTTCTGTCAAGATAAATTTTACACATTGAATCTGCTCCAGGTTTAGATCAATGCATATAGTGCCAAATAAAACAAAATACTACAAGGGAAGATTCACAAAAATTGATTGTGGCCAAAATACGCCCCAGCACTGTTAAGAGGTTTACTTCAGTAATGTCTGTGGTCATTGACTAGATCAATGAAACTCATTCTTTCAACAGCATCCAATTATCAGTTTACCATGGAGTGAGCTTTCTAATAAATCAGTATACTTTACATAAAATTAGACAAAGCTACAATGAAACTTGATAGCAAAGTATGAAGGCATTTTGGTTCCAGAAAATTGAATTTTCTATCGCACCCAAGAAAAAGACCATTGCTTTCTTTAAGGCTGATCCATAGTTACTATCATTTTGAGGCAGTAACTTTCTGTTAGCTAGTTCATGGCTAGCAGGATAATAGAGTTTGATTAAGCACTTAGGACAGGTAATCAAAATGCTCCTGTCATATTTACAGAATTAAAAAATTACATGCACAGTAAGTACCAACCAACATAAATTCAGAGATGATATCAGAAAGTCAAGTAAGACCACTTCCCACAAAGAGCAATAAATCAGAGACACAAATAAACTTGAGCACCCCACAGTCTGTAATGTTTTTTTGTCACACCACTTCTGTATACCAGAGGTTTTCTAACTTATTTCAGAGTTGGAAAATCAAAAGAGAGAGATGAAGCAAAAATAGGAGAAAGATCTTATGGAGATCATTTTAGAAGTCACAGCTGGCTGTTATGTAAGACTATGGGCAACCCCACAGACACATCTATGGAAAGCATGCAGCACTGACAGCCAAAGAGTCCATATCACAGTCTCAGAAGATCCAAATTCATCCTGATTAGCTGTAGTAGTGGAGATCACCTAATAAAAGATGTTATTTGAAAAAATCTACCAGCAATTTTACCCAATTCAATGCTGAATGAACATCTCAATAGTGATTATAGGCAACAAGAGGCCAGGAGCATCCGTGTTCACAACCATCCTCAGAACCCTGAGGAGAAGTTTGTGGAGTACAAAAGGCCATCAATGCCTCCTCAAGGAACAAAACCTACAGCACCTGAGGGAGAGCCTGACGGCTGCCCTGGTGTTGCATTGCACCATTCCCACCTGTCTGAGTTCTGTTTGAAGCACCAGGGCTGCACGTGGGGAGCTGTGCTGCATACCCTGGGGGCATCTCCTGCATTACAGCAGCCACTAGAAGAATTTGCAAAAAAAAGATAGAAAGTGGCAAACTCTAAAACCCAGTTGTTATTTTGTTGAGTGACTGGAATGAATGCCAATTATTTAAAAACGTAACTGATCAATTAATATTGATTTTGCTTTGCTTCCCATTGATTACCATGCTCAATGTAAGAGAGGAAAAAGAAATTATTCCCTTGTATCCTTGATCCTGAGGTACAATTGTAGCAGTATAGCATACAGCAGTAGGCTGTTCTTCATAAAATCTACACAGAATACAAATTCCTGTTGACATCAGCATGAGAAAATGTCTGATAACTCCTTCTTTCCAAATTTTATTGTACTGAAAAGCCTCCAACAAAGTGTATTTCATTTATGTGTGCCAGAGATGGTATATTTGAACAGAAAAATTCCATGGCTGTAGGAAGTATAAATTGCTGACAAAAAGTTATCAGTCAGTTCAGATACTGGAGTCAGCTAGTCGCTTGTACCTAAGACTGATAATTAAGGGGATATGATTTTTATTTTGTGGATAAGTTGAACTTATCCACAAAGAAGGGAAGATGGGAAGAAGGGAAATTGAGAATGGTGAGCCTCCTCTTCAGTGGCGATAAACTCGTCTAGGTTCCCATCTCCTTTGGGCAGCAGATGTTCATGCCTCTGTGCATCTTTCTGACAAAACCACTGCATTAAAGAAAAAAATTTATGGCTTAACACAGTGAAGTATAATTCCCAAGAAGATGAGAGGATGAGAGAATGTAAAAGTTCACAAAACCTAGTTATTTATCAAAGACAATGCAGTGAGGCCTGTTATGATCAATGAGAAGTACTTACAGTTTTGTTTAAAGATGGTAAGAGCCGATGAGTTTCTGGCCCAGGAAACTTCTCATATAAGTTGAAAACCTCTGGACTTAATCTTGCAGTTATGGGAAGGACCTGCTAAGGGCCCTGAGCCTGGCATTTCCATTGTGCTGGTAAACACACAACAGTCACTGGTGCACTTAATCCCCTTGCAGCCTCTAAGACTACAAGTTGCCATTGGTGAATCTAATTTGCCAGGTTGCTCCTAAGAAAAACTTGGTAGGACTGTCAGATTCTAGCTTTGTCGGTACCACATGGCACAGCAGCTTTAAACAAAGTCTAAGTCATATTGTTAAACCTACCTGTGGACACAGAACTTTCCACCTGCTTGAACCTGGATTTTAAACCTATAAAACACCTAGGCTGAGCAAGGCCTAGTTATTTAATTCCAGACGTTAAAAAGAAAATTAATACCTTGTGCTCTAGATCCAATATGTTGACTCTGTGGTCATAAACATCTGTATAATGCTCACACCAATGTTCTCTGTTTTACCACTGAGTTTTAGTATTTGTAGGACCCATCCCATCACACAGCCAATATGTATATGTGTCCATAAAGACACCTTCCTCATCAGCCTCAGCAAGGGAGTGAGCAGTGCACACGCACCTATGCTCAGACATGAAGCAAGCTGCGACAATACTGTGCCTCCCCCAGGATACACTGCAGTCCCTGGAAGGCTGCACTCCTTTTCTTCAGCTGCAGCCGCGTGTCCTGGGGGAGGAAAAGTGCACCCCAAACCTGACACCCCAGCCAGTTAGGAGGTTAGAGATAAAAGTCAACACCTTAAATCACTTGAATTCTCTTGAAACTGGGAATATATCAGAAATCTGAGCAAGTACAGAGCACTTTGTCTTAGAATTAGGCTAGTGATGACACTACTTTCAAAGAGTCAGGACATATATTTTAAATGCCAAAATATGAGCTTGCTTGATTATTCTGGAAAATCATCTAAAAAAATCCTTAGTCTATATGATACTCATAACTGAAATAACAAAATATAGATACAGGTACTCTCTCTCATGAATCTCTTTTTTCACATTTTAGTCCTAAACTATTCCTTCACTTTCAGCTTAAAATGCTGACTAACTGATATTTTTATATTACAGTTTGAATATTTTTATGTTTTTTTCTTCACAGTTTCTGTTTCTTCATTTAAAAAAGTAATAATTACTTAAAATGCAATACCCTTCTCTCAATTTTGAAGCACAGCTCTCAGATATTCTCAAAACCATACTGTTCTACTGCCTCTCTATACAAGATCCATTTATATACAAATAATTAGATTCCAACACTAAGCCATCTTTTACCTTGATTATTAAAAGCAAATTTATAACAGGCTGATTAAATCTCCAGTACAAGGTGCATACAAGCAAACTCAATTGAAATTGATTTAAGTTAATTTAAATCTATCATCAAGATAAAAATTAAAAAGCAAAACCAAACAAACAAAAAAACCCAAACAAACAAAGAAAGAAACAAACAAAAAAATACAAAAAGAAACCCCACCTAAACAAGGAGCTAGAAAATAATTATTTTTGTTGCACTAGTGTTGCTTGTTATGAGAAGTGAATTCACAAAAGTTATAAAAATTATGAATATATACACAGACGGATATAAAGACACAGATATTTAGCTCTCATTTGGGAGACATGAAGGGTCTCTTGTGATTTGATCACTTACCAGCATTTCTATCTCATGCTGTATATTTTCTGTGTAAGACTTTTGTTAACAAGCACTTTAACAGATTTCTTTTTAGATGATGGAAGAAGAAAATAGCCAGCCTTTGTACCTTTCTTATTAAGGCATTATTAGTAATTGTTACTAGCAACTTCTTGTTATTGCTCATATTTCCATGCACATAGATTTAGACATTACCGCAATTTTTATCCAAGCATCCTAAGGTACTTACAAAGTTAAATTAAACACCACAATGGTAACATGGACCAGAGATTTTGTGCAATGTGGGTTCTTACATATACATCTCAAGATGGGAAAATCCCAATGATAAATGGTAACTTGGGTTATGAAGTAATTTAGTAAAAAATAATTAGATATTTGTATGACCTAGTCAGGACATAGATTAGGTAATATATTGTTTCTAGTATCAATGCCCTGGATAATCCACCACTTCTGCAGTTACTTCCAGAGATGACTAGTGACTCATATTCACTGAGTCACCTACTCTGTGAAGCATTTAATGAGTTACTTCACAAACCCTGACCTGCTCTCACTTGTTGAAACTCTTCCTATAGTCAGAAGTAGAGCCTGAATAATAATTTGAAAAAGCGAAAAGCAGAGGTCCTTAAGGGAGGATATTATCTGTTCTGTCAGAATGATAATGGTAGCAATCATAATCAGAATATATGAATTACTGGTGTTAGAAAGCAAAGCTAATTCCAGCTCTGAGAAGACATGTAGCAACAGAGCAGGACACAAGGTTTTGAGGACTGGTTCATACTTGCAATTTTAAAAGTTATTCAATTACTTAAAAAAGATATATTGAAATATTTTGATGGGGGGGGGAAAGGTGGACATGTAGCTCCAGAGACAGAAGCAAAGCAAAATACATGTGAATTGAGTGTGCTGCAGTTGAAAAGGCTGTTTACATACCTCAGTCACCCTTTGGTTTGGAGCATTACACAGTTACATGCTGAAAATGCTCACCAGTGTTTCAACACTAAGCAGAAGGAACAGATTCATCTGCTTGAAATCAGTGTATGCAAACCATAAGCAAAAAACTTTGCTTACTTCACTACCACATAAGAAACAGTAGCCCTGTATTGAGTCATAGGCTGTATCACCATGAATTCACTGTTGTTTGATAAAATATGAATTTATACTAAAGCCATTGTCTCTGTGAGAATTCTAATATATATTTTTTTTCCACTACACAAAAGCCTATTTTTATTAATTTCACTGGAAATTCTTATGGTTGACCCATGTTCTCCTTTGCTACATCCTTTTTAAATTGAGTTAAAACTTTGGTGAAAGAAGTCTCTGGGCATCAGAAGTATCACAGTGGACTCATTACCTTAAGAAAGCTGGCTAAAAATACACATATACATCTTTTCAAGTATGTTACTGACCTAGTAACACTAAAGTCTAAAATAAATGGCATGTCTGGATATAATGCAAAGGTATGCTAGGATCAGCCTACTTAACTTGGTTGTCTCTGTGTTTTGTTACTATTACTGTATCGGTACAGGACATGGCAGAACGGTATGATATGCCAATGCTCTGCTCCAGCAAATGAGTGGGGGTTCAATAAAATAGCACCAGAGACTCAATAACACCTCTGGGCATTGAATTCAGTTTCTTGCAAGAAATTAAAAATCCCATGAACAGTTTCTTGTACCACATGTTGATACTTATCAAACATGAGAAAATGAAGCGTCAGGGAAATATTACTGATTTTACCTAGAAATAAACTTGTTATTAAAATTTTTATAAGTAGCTAGGGAGCTGTACCAAGTGAGCTAAACTATCAGTTGGCTTACAAATATGTTTCATGTTTGTGTTCGTAAGGCTGCTTCTACCGCAGAATTAACTTTTATCATCAACTAAGTCATTACCTTGCTTAGCATTTACAACACTTCGGTACTCCATGTAGCTTGCAAATTATTACCAAAACCTAATGACCATCAGTTTCCATCCTTCTCTCTTGCATTGCTACAAAAAAAAAAAGTCTAGCAAAGATAAGAGTTGAAAATTCTTTGTACTGATACAGTGAGAACACCTTAATAAAGTGAAATATGCTTGTGCCATCAGCCAAGAACAGTGAATTGGTAGAGGCATTACCGGGAAGAAGAAAATCAGATTAAATAATTAGTGTCAATTAGCCCAAGCAAATAATTCTATAAACAATTGGTCTCTAGTGCCCTGTTTAATTATGTGAGACTTTCATCGCTTCTTATCAAGTCTGCTTTGATTTATGTTAGACTCTTGAGCATCCCAGAAGTATAATTAATTACTTTCTTGCAAATAAACCTTTGGTAATTAATGGTAGCAGAAGACAATACAGTATCTTTTTATTAAAAGTATTCCACTATGGAACCATAAATACTTGAAAACTGTTTTAGATGTCAGGGTAAAAGGTGTTCACACTGCAGCAGGAGACATGATAGTTGTAACTAAAGGTAAACTTGTTAGTGGTGTAGCACTACCTACCATTACATTAAACAACCATTCTGTGTTACTATAACCAATGTACACCTTGGCAATCTGGTTTTAGACTGTAACATCTATCTTACCTATATTTAATTCTCAATCCCTGTATTAAAATGAATTAGCTAATTATTTTCAGATGTAGGCAGCAAATCTAATTTCTTGCAAAGGAATACATAGGTAAGATAAAATTCTCATCAAATGAGAATGCTTTGAAAGTTCTAGCATGGTCAATCCTTCTTGGATATAAGAATCTCAGCTAATCCCAGAACTACATGAAAGCAAGTAAATAGGAAGAAAATGGAAAATCATTCCAATTGCTCAAATAAAACATATTACATAACCTGAAGTGTGCTACTTGAATTTGTATGTGCTCCTCCTGCAAATCACTTGTTCCTATGATTCCTCTATTTGATAGCTTTGTTACACTTGGAAAAATACAGTATCCTTTGCCTTTAGTAGATTCCCAGAACTAATGCCAGCAATGGCACAGCAAATAAATCGGCAATGAAAATGATCAGCTAATATAAGTGTGTAGTAGATATTTTCTAAATTCATTGTGAATAAGGCAAATTTCAAAAATGCTCATAGCTGGTCCGTACTGTACTTTAAACTACTGATAGTACTCTTAGGACCAGTGAGGAAGAATGTTACAGGTCTGTTTTGAGAGGTCCTGCATGCAGTCTCACCATCACTGTACCTTGGCAGCTCTATCACTGTTGGAGACTTTTGAGTACAACAAAGAGTACTAAAACCTCAGTCTTTAAAGACTTAGGAATACCCCCACATGACCCACAGTCCTGGTTAATGATTACCAAAATGCTGTAGCTGCCTTCCCCTCTTTGTATTCAAATTTCTCTCCCACAGAGTCTGTGGAAGATGGGCCAGTGGTTACTATTTGGGAAGAAAGGGGGGTAGAGGGACAGTGCATTCTACAGCATTTCTATCCCAACATGGTTTCAGACATAGCATGCATCCAGATACACAGCTGGACATTACTGAAATTTACCAGCTGCCAAAATTGAGCTTGACTCCATAATTTCTACTAATCTTCTTGAAGTAGTACCAGGATCCTATCATATTTGCCTCCACTTTTCCAAATTAAAGTAGACCAGCTTCCTCAGACTCTCCTTGAAAGGTAAGTGGTCTAGGTCCCTGCCTTCATAACCCTCTGCTGGACCCTCCCCACTTCCAACATATCCTTTCAGAACTGGAGAACCCAAATATACAAATGTACCCAGTACAGCTTCATCAGTAACCAGCATAATGGGATAATCACTTCCCTTAACTTAATGACCTCAGTCTTTGCAATATGTCTCAGTAGCAGATTTGTTTCATTTGCAGTGAGAGGATACTGTTGGCTCATACTCAGCCCAGTGTCCACTGTGATCCTCAGGACTTTTTCACCAGGCTGATTTTCCTCACCTGTACTGATACATGAGCTTACTCAGGACTCTGCACTTCTTGCTGAACTTCACAGATTTTGGCTCCATCCTCAAGTTTCTCAAGGTCTCTCTTGCACTGAGTCTCTACTGCTTAGTACATTTACTAATCCCTCTGGTTTGCTAAGAGCACATTCTGTTACATCACTGCTGTTGCGATAAACGCATTGAACTGATTCAATACCAGTATCTACGTCATGTATAGTCTGTTTGTTGCCAGCCATTAACTGAACATGAAGTCATCAACAAATGCATCTGGGTCTAACAACTTCAATGCACTTAGCAGCCCTTATAGAAGAGGACTGTGGAAGATTGCATGAGAACCATAAAGTCAAACTTTGCATCCACCACTCCTCCCCTTTGAAAAAACCAAGTCATTCCACCCTGTTGAGTAATCAGGCTGGTCAAATACGATCTGTTTGTCATTTGTTCAGGAAGATTCCTCTCAATGGTCTAAAAGCTTCCTGGATTGTTTGCACAGCTAGTAACAGCTAGCTGCCTTCCCAACAGATGTCTGTGTGGTTGAAATCCCCCAGGGGGTGAAGGCCTGTAATCAGAAGATTTCTGTAGTGTCTTGTCTACTCCATCCTTCAGACTTAACAGGTGTGTGGAAAGCTGTAAGGCTTGATCCTGTATGGATCCTTCATCAGGAGTTGAGGTGGCAGATTTCTCCTAAGGTTAGGACCTAATTTCTTTTTGTTCTGCCTGCCTTGTTCAAAATCAACTGTCCAAAAAGTAGAAATACCAAAAATTCGGGGAAATCTAGACAGTGAAGGACACATTCCTTTCATCTCTCACATAAACATTACCAGACCACAAGTATATTTAGAAAAGACAGAAAACTGAGCAGTTCTGGAAATTGCAAATGTTATACAAAAATGCAGAATGGTCATAAAAAAGCGATTGGTATAAAGGCAAATGTTGAGCCAACCCAAGCATGAAGAAGCCTGGGAGACAACACTACAGGTGCAGGGCTGATACAAGTCCAGAACATCGTGTTATGCAGAGAGTTAAAGCAGACAGCAGGCACAATGACATGTTAAATTACCCACATGATGTATAGCTTAATGAACCCCCTTGTGTTGATCATGCTTGGCATTAATCAAGAGCCATGAACAGATTCCCTTATTTTCTCAATGCTGCTCTGATAAACTGCAATTTCATTTAACCTTGGACAGGAACTTTAATAGCTTCCACAGGACAACTGTCAATACTTTCCTGGGTATACAGTGATTAAACTGCAACACAAGATGCATGTCATGAATTTTCTTCATTTTAAATTAGAATTTTCATTTTTAACAACTATTTGCATAAAATATGCTGAAAATATGGAAATATGTAAAGGTTTGCATGATCCTGAGATAGAAGTACACCAAGACAAAGGTTTTTAAAAAATAAAATAATTAACAACACAATAATTAACATATTGAGAGCTTCAAATAACTTTCTGCTTGGGAAACAAGACAACAAAAGACAAGAATCCAAAGAAAGGCTTGACAATATTTTTTTAAGTTAGCTCATTATGCATCAGATATTTGACATTACCCCCTTCTTCAGTAAAGGCAGTGCTTAGAGGCCAAAGGATTAACAAAGGTGAGGAAATGCTTTGTTTCTCAACTTCAGTGGTTTCTAGAGACACCTTTGGGTGCTTTTCTTCTGTAAAAGGAGAGACATGTTTCTCCCTGAGTTGAGTCTGTCTGCCTCAAAGGCACCACAGAGGAAGGAGTTACTAGATCCACCCAGTTTGGGTGCCTGGAGGTTACTAGTCCAGGTGAATGTCAAAGGGGACAAAAACGAAGACAAATATGGATCCAGTGCCTTTTCAAGACAATCTCTTCTAATAGAGCTCTACAAAAAAGTCTTTTACCACTATTTCATTTAAAAAATATTTTCATTTGTTACCACTGATGACAATGACAGAACAAAACTGGATCACAAATTACTGAGAAATCTGTTATTTCTAATTCACAAAAGTCTTCATTATAGGCATGGACTACTATTACAGGAAGCAGTAAACTACACTTGTCTCTACTTAGGCATCACTGGTTACTTTTGCAATCTTTTTCTTTGGGTTGCTTTTTCTACAAAACGTAATTAATGTTAATGACAAAAAAAAAACATTCTACACTTTCTCAGACTACAACAGCACCAGTGAAAAGCACTGATGAAAGTACTGGTAGCAACCTGTCTGCAATAACACCAGCTAATGTGACCTGATGTTGACTGCTGTGGGAGATTTAATAGCGATGTACAAATCTACACTCAAAATAAGGAACGGTTAGGAAGCAAACCAGAGGCAAACAATGATTCTATCACAATCATGCACAGGTTAAGATCAAAGATGGAAAGAGAAACTGGGAATAGGGTCACCAGGGCCAACATGAGCATGCAATTTAGGAGCAGATATTCAAAAATGAGATCTGTGAAGGTAGGCAATGGTAAAGTTTCCAAAACGTTCAGAAGAGGTTGTAGCTGTCAAGCTAAAATACTGTCTTGGAGAATTCCCATTTGTGCAAACTGGTTCATTTACAGGTAGAAATGCAAAAATCCTTCAGTAAGAAGGAAAAGTAAAAACAAAAAACCATCTCACTTCTCTTCAAAGACAGAGCAAACATTGGAAATAGGCTGCAGGGTTGATGTCTGGTATGTGTACAAAGCTTTAAAGTACTTGTTCTAATTCAAGCAGAATATAAACAGACTGAAACCCAGCTCAGACTCCTCAAATCATATTAAATTACCTGCCTAGTGATGCTAACTCCCAGTCTAGTGTACCATAGAATTAATTGGTTTTTTATTGAACTAGTATCACAACTACGAAGTGACAGTTCCTACTGGAAACTGATGCCTGTGAATCAAACACTTTTTCAATATCTCAACAAGTCTTCACCACGAAATGGGCTGTAGCTCAGTAGGGCCTGGAAAATCCTGGAAAGTCACACAGCTCTGGTGCAAACCCATTAGGTGCTCAGGAAGTGTTCTGAGCCACCGACTGGCAAGTAGGTGAAGTTAACACACCAAAGAAACATAACATGAGGTAGTAGCAGAGAACTCCATTCAAAAGAAAGACAATTGGTATTGTAAATGTGAACAAAGCAGTTTTGGTCTTCTAGCTTAAGACTGACTTCATTCACACCTGTGATTAATGAAATCAGTTGATAACTTGGCTATAAGCATTGAAGTCTACTGTAAATGATCAAAAAGTATGTACAAAAGTTGTCATATCAGTTTAACCACTCATTTCTCAAAGTATGGCTACACTGAAGAATGAAGCAGGAGACAGGTTACAGAGCTGGCCTGGGTACCACTGACAATTTCACCATGCCTCCAAAATGTGGTCTTCAGTAATACCGCAAGTATAGCTTTAAATACTGTTTGCTTACTCAAGTGCTTTGCTGGTCTGGCAGTAGCTCATTTTTCAACTATCAGAATTCACTATATCTCTAGGAAATTAAAAACTTGTTTGAGGTGAATTTGCTTAGGTCCAGGACAAATCTTTCATGCAAGATTAAAGCTGAAATTCTGGCAATCCCATACATAGCTAGGTTCACACACTATGGATTCAGTTGTGACCAAGATCTTAAACTGCATGCTGAGTTAAGGAAGCTAGAGCTGGAGAAAAGAGTGCTGCTGTCCTACTGCAGACTTTCATACTGTTTCCTTTTCTCTACTGAAGCTGCCTTGAATGCACCAGGAAAAAGATGTTGCTGTAGCTGCTGGAACCCAGAGGAAGATGATAATATGCTGGCTTTTTTTTTTTTCCCCAGTTCCTCCATGAGTTAAGTTTAAAGTTTACCTCTCCCATCAAGAAAAAAATGGATTCCGTACTCTATATGCAAAATAAATTAAAAAATAAAAAAGGCTGTCTGTGAATAACTGGAGACTTGTTTTTCTATTTAAATGATTGTAATGACCTGGACAGCACTTAATACCAACTTAGAGACACTGATGAAAGAATGTCTCATACTTGCACTTGAACATGGATCAGAGGTTCCCACCCAAGACAGTTGTGATTGTGTACTCTGTCCTCCTGTATAACACACACTACGGAAGTTCTCCCAACAATATCTGCCCCAAGCCACAGCTTATGATAACATTGTAGTGCACCTTCAGAAAAACATGCAGGTTTGATTTAACATATATAAGATTGACTGCATTTTTGGAAGTCTTTTTCACTGGTTAATTGCTCTCCCTCCACAAAAGCTCCCAGTTTGAAAACTGCTGGCATTGACTTCTCCCATTGAATCAAGTTACATGTGGCCTTTTCTTTTCTTTTTGGTTGTATTTTTGTTTGTTTGTTTGTTCGTTTGTTTTAAAAGCATATCCTTGCCTCAGATAATGTCTTGCTATGCAGATGGTTATAAAAAAGAGTCAGGTTGCTTCTTTACCTTTTAAATAAATTAAGTAGATTAAGTTCCTTCAGGTTGCTACCGTAAGGAGCACTTTCCAAGTCTCCAATCATTCCTGCAGCTTTCTTCTGAACCTGCTCCAATGTTCCATCATCCCTTTAAAAAGTTAATTTCTTAATGGGATACAACATTCCTATAGCAATGCTGATGTGCAGTTACTATGTAATAGTGATTGCCAAATTGAGGTACCTCTCTAATATCAAAGAACATAGTTTAAACTAAGAGAAAAATGCATAGGAAGCTGACTTAGAAAGAGTTTCTTTTAATTATTATCAAAGAAATCTTTTTACTGGTAATTTAGCATCTGGTCACAGTACAGTAAAGCCAGGAATAAATATGTAAAATTTTTAATCTAAAAAGAACAGCATGAAGCTTGAAGGCTGATTTAACAGATACTGTTAAGTTCAATCACCTGATGTTAAGTTGGAAAATATTTCCTCGGTGCCATTGGAAAACACTGTTGGCTACAAAACTAGGGTGGAACTAGTGCTGTTAGATTTTATATATATTGAAAAAATAAGACTTCTGGTCTCTAAGCTATACCATATCAGACAAATAATTAAGCCAAAAGAACAAGCAATAAGCAAGAAAACTTGGAACATTTATTTCAGAGTGATTTCCTGGATACTCCAGTTTAATAAAGGCAAGAGACTCACAGTTAAGCTGTACATCCTCTGAATAAACTACCTTTAAATAAGAGGGAGCTTCTTCATTCTCTCTTTCAAACTGCAAATACATTCTATATCCCATGACAAGTATAAGGAACTACAATAAATGCTGCGTGTGACAGCTGCAAGGCTACAGGAACGTGCTTCTTGTCACAGGGTAAGGGCTTTTGAGGTACAGATTTTGTGACCTTTGGTTTTGCCCGAGTCTTTTACTTGGCTGATATTTTAGATTCAATAATCCCTGGATTATTTTGTCCCTTCTTCCAGATGCTTCTTGAAAAGAGGCTGCCTGCTGTGGTCTATAACCCTCTGCATGCACAGGTAGGTAAGGGGCAGTATATGCTGACTCTTTTTCCCTTCCTACAGGATCTCCATAGCATCAATTCTTTACTCCAGACTGAGGAACTGCTGGGAAAGATTGAGGGAACTGGTAGGGAACATTTGCATCCAGAATGGTCTTGTCTGTTTCTAATCAGAAAAAAAATCCTTTCTGCAAAAGATTCCAACAGTGAGAAACTCCCACTCCCCATCCTGGAGGGCAAAAGAGTTAGACCAGGTATGTCCTGCTACCCAAAAGTGCATACCTGCATCTGGGGAGGTCAAATTCAGCCCTCAAACAAGACAGTGCCATGGCATCAATATCTACTTAGGTATATTTGAGGGGAATTTCCAGCAGGTTGACATGCAATTTTTTTTTTTTTTTTGCCATGTTAATGCTATTACTAGTTTTACTTTTATGTACATAACGAACCTAAGTGTATGACTGGTAGATGAAGGTTTTGATTTATTGAGTTATGTCAGCCAAAGTTTAGAATTACATTTATGCTGAGTTCACTCATGCTGTTAAAAAAAAGGCTTTCCAGCATATCAGCAGTTCAAGTATTAACTAGAGAGTTACTCAGATCTCTAATGCAAAAGAGAGGAGAAGATCAAAATGCTTTTAAGAATAAAAGTGAAACAAGACTTCATCTCCTTTGGAATGCCAGCACTATGTCTTTATCACCAGCCAAAGGTCTTTGACTAACAGGAGGAATATTAAGGTAAACTATTCCTGAAATTGAAAACAGAATCTGCAATCCAGTAAACAGATGCAAATTACTGAGGTATTTTTGCAAACAGATGTTGGAATAGCTTTTTACAGAAGACATACTTAAGTAGAAAAGTGTGTAAGCCAAAATTACTTGAGTCAGGCTTAATCATCTGTTTGCCACTGCACAGACACACAGCCGTGTGACAGAGGACTCACCAGCTCCCCTTACTCATGGTCGAGAACAATTAGACTAGCCTAAAACTTCTGGTTGATTCAAGGTCTGTTGTGGGGCAGTGTACTTCTGAGGTACTCTTGAGATCCTCTGATGGATGCTTTAGAGCATGACATCAACAGTATATAACAGCATCAAAAACAGTTGACAATGAACAGTTCTTTTTTATCTTTTTTAAACTGTAAGAACTAAATGAGAGAGGATTTATTCCAGACTTTTATGCTTTGTTATATGACCAGTTTTAAAAGATAGAAACCATGATGCAGACTATTTGTAATTCAAATACTTATCTGGAGTTATTTATATTCTTGTCACTCCCCTACCCCCAGCTAACATGGAGTCAGATTCTATTCTCAGTTAGCCCAAAGAAAGTCCACTGAAATCAATGGAATTACTTGGACCCACTCCAATGCAACAGAGAACAATGGCACTGAACGTCACCACAGTGCTTTTACACCTAAGCTGCTCCTTCAAAATGCAAGTATTTGAGTAATTCCTACTCTTTATTTTCAATAGAAATGCATCTGCTTTTTCTTCACCTGGGAATTTTAAGTGAATAGCAATGTCCAGTCTCTTTACAGATGCAGTTTCTTCCAATGTGCTTGGTAAATAGTCTAAATTGACCTCCCTTCCCCCCTCCCAGTACCTGGTTCCAATCACACTCAAATCATATTACTTATTATTCCTGCTATGAAAATCATCAAATACAGTAGGTAAAGATTTATTGTATCTCTTTAAGAAATAAATAATTCATTGAATACATTAGATGGAGTATTGTAGACTTTCTGAAAATCAACAAGATAGCTATTTCTTGCAGCTTATATCTTTTAGAATGCTTTTAATCTTGGAGTGGATAATAAGTTATGTTTCTGGGGAAAAAAAAAAAGAAAAAGGAGGAGAGTTATGTAAATAAACAGTACAGCTTTCTCCTCAGAAAAGTATCTGTGTTCAGAAAAGCATTTAAAAGTGCAAACAAAATTAAGAGTTTGCTTAAAACAACATGATTTAATCTTTAAAATCCTCTCCTGAGAAGTTTACTTTGAAATAATCTTTAAATTAGAATAACAAGACAATATAACCTGGAGCAGGACTACTTCTAGTTTAGAATACAAAACATTTATTATGAAATCTGGGATAAAGTGAGAATAAAGCAAGAGAAGAAGCAGATATTTTTAGTTATGTTTAGATAACCAGTTGAACAAAATTTTAAAATATCACAGTTGTTCTTTCCATTACTCAAAGTGTTAAGTAGATGACAAGTTTGAAAAGACCAGATTGTGGTTTGGCCACAAATAATAGAAAATCACGATGTTCCCTGAGTGGCCCAGGTCACTAGGAAAATCCAAGCCTTTGGTCTTTGATCTAAAGACAGACAACATACTAAAAATAGACCTCCTTCCTTAAGTGAGACAGAAGGAGCCAACAGTCTTATTTTATGTTGTAGAGGATTTCATCAGAGATCAAGTAATCTTGTCTAGGAATTTGGTTATAATTCAGAACAAGTTTAGTAAGGGTTATTCATTTGGATCAGGTAAAATTTCTAAAAGATTGAGTTTGCATCCAAAGATATGTACAGTCAGTTTAATCTAACATCTGTGTCTTAGAATTTGATTGTCATGGATGTTGCTATTTCATTACAAATGAGAAAGGTATTCAGTCATGCTGAATGGGGATATTTATATGTAAATATAGGAATTTTTGCTTTGGCAATAACTTCATTTCTGGGATGGAGTTTATGTGATTCTCCAAATGCTACATTAACCACCAAAAAAAACTGACACAAGGTAAAGCCAAAAGACAAGCCTGTTACTCTGTCCCTGAACACATTTAATGCCTCACTTCTACCCAGCAGCCACAACAAAACTACGCAATCAGGCAAAGATGATGTTTCGAGCCAAATTTGCTCCTGTTGGAGGTCCCCTGAAAATCAATACATTTGTTCCCAGAATGAACCAGGCCACATGGCTGCTTTATGCAAGTGGCCATGGGGTTCACTGACACAGAAAACCTTTTGCATCTTTAGGAGAAAAAGATGAAAATACAGAGATGATCACACAAAATATTTACGTTGAAAGTATGTTCATGTTGCAAATTTAAGCCCTCTCAACTTCAGGACAATCAGAATTAAGCTTGCCTTTGCAACTTTAATTTGAGCTCGTTGCACATATGCATGATAATAAGTCTTTAACTGCACAGACACATACATCATTCAGTTCATAGGATGGACGATGCTCCCTGAGTGAGCAGCTGTTCAATATTCTTTTTATTCTTATCACTCAATATGTGGCTCCATGCCTTCCTTACTGCACATCATTCAAACCCTGCACAGAATACTGAATTATTAATATCTTTATGGGTGTTTCTATAGCATTCTCTACTAGGGTTTCTGAGTGCTTCCAAAATACTAATTAATTTATCTTTAAAGCTGAGAAGTGAGACTTTACTATTAGACTCACTTTACAGATAGGGAACTGAAGTACTGAGCCGTTACGGTGAAGATCGATGAAAATGTCTACTAATTTGGGGTCCTCAATACGATGTGCTTAGAACTAGATTTTCCAAGATGCTTAACATTTTTATGGTACTTCATACATCTAAAGCATAAGTTCCATTGATTTCAGCATCATCTGTGAGTACTCAGCACTACTGTGAATCAGTTCTGAGTTTTTGAAGTTGAGCACTCAGCAAATAAAGAATACAGAGGAAGTGTATTCCACCTATAAAACTTTTACTTGATTCACATGAAAAATCTGAGTCTATAACAAGGGCAGAATCAGGGTAGATGAGGGGTCACTTCTAGTGCTACAGTTCCAAAAGGATCCTTTTGTCCATCATAATGTACAGCTGTTTTCAGCAATAGAATTTGCTGTTTCCCTATTATGGTTTCATTTAGCAGCTTCTCACTTTTTCATGATATTCCAGCAGATGATAGCCTATTATGTTAAAGTAACACATTTTTTTCCCCAAGAAGCCCCTGTGCCCAGCAACATGGCAATGCTGTAAAAAAAAAAAAAAAAAAAAAAAAAAAATGGGACTCAAGGCTGGCAAGGAAAGCTTCATTATTTTGATTTCTAATATCTCAATTGAATTGACAGCCTTCAAAGTTTTTTTTGATGCTAATTTTAAATATGCAGGTTTTTAATTTTTTTTTTTAAATTGAACATTGTGAACTATTTTTTTCTTTTAACTCTAATGTTTTAAGATTTGGAAGACCACTGGGAGGGAAAATTTCCCAGTTTTAATGGAAAATTTGACAATGTTATAAGAAGGATAAAAACAGTGTCTTAGAATGGAAACTATGGAATTGCCTCTACTTCAAAATTTTGAAGGAGGCAGGAGATGGACAATGACAGTATATTTATTCCTGGTCAAATTCTGACTGTTCTTATTGTCTAATTTTCTTAGTATTCATATCTCTTTGAATTAAAAAAAAATAAAATAAAATTATTTACTGTGATAACCATGGACTTTTTTTCGTTATTGTTTGAGGGTTTTCCTGGGGCAGTAATAGATTGAGGTTTGATTCTCTTTACACTGGCTGTATTCTGTATTTAGCTACTTCTTGATTTTCACCCTATTTTGCAACTTGATTTCCTTCCAAGGAACATACGATTTCCTCCCTGGGATGCATTTAATACCTACACAGAGTGGCTGTCTGTGAATAGGCAAGCATTTGGCAGCTATAGCCACTGTACTCTGTTTTTTTGCAGCCTGTTGAAACTCTAATGACTGATCTAATAAGCCAGAAGTATTAGAAGGTCAGAGTGAACAACATTGCTCAGTTTGATCTTCCATTATTTTTGGTTTGTCACATCAGCTATCAAAGCTCCAAGCCAGGAGCTGATAAGGAGCTGAATCAGAAGCTCAGGCATGACACTGCAACATTCTCACTTTATGTGAATAGCAACCCTTCGTTGTGGTGGCCTATGCAACCACCCATGACACATGTCCCTTAACGTGGTTCCTTCCCTGTTCACTATTTTGTGTAGAAACTCCCTTTTCAAGGTTCAGGATTAACAATATGGTTGGCAGTCCACTTTCGTTTTCCTTTCTCTAAAAGGTCTAGACCCCCAATTAATCTTTGGATTCAAAAACTCCTCTTTTCATAACAGATCTATTTTCACTCTGTTCAGACCATAATTTAATAACTAGATAAATTATGTGGGGGGGAAAAAAAAAAAACAAACCAAACCAAAACCAAAAAAAACCCCAACTTAAAACTCAGAGATCTGATCTTCATTCATAGATCAGAGATCTTCATCTGAGAGAGAAGGACCTCAACTCAGCAACAAAATTGTTTGATAGAACAAACACAGAGCTAGAGAGAGGAATCAGTTCCTAAGATCAACTCCCATCTGCATTCTAGCACAAACAGAAATGGACTGGACTAGGACTGGGACAATCCAGTGAGTATTTTTCAGTCTTCAGTATGTGGGATCACAAAGACAGCAAGAGGACAGCCATTGGCATAGCTCCCATAGGCTGTGGAATATTATGGATGCTAAAGGGTCTGAGAAGTCAGTGTACACACCCTGTAATCCAAACCAGCAATGCATGTGAGAAAACCATCCAAGTATCAGGTGTCTGAATGTGGCTCACTTGTATGTAGATCAGGGTTAGCACATTAGCAACTGTTTTCTTTGTTTCATTACTTTTTATACTGTCATGGTGCAAATGTGAATGTTATTTTATTGGATTGATATAATCAATGGCAGTGTTGTTCCTTCAAGAGTGAGAGCGGTTTTTTTTCTGGAAGCTAACAAAGTGACAGTCTTAGTTAAGTCATTAAAGGCTGCAAATTTGCCTCTGCGTATTTCACATAACTTAACAAATCTTGAAAACATACCTTTGAAGGTTGCGAGTCCAAAGCACAAACTACATCATAAGTAATAAGGAGTTTAACTGATTCCTTTCCATAAGACCAAAACAAATGCTATGAGTTGCTTCAGTGTCTATGTACTCACTAAACTCTTCCTAAGCTTATTACCTTTAACGATCTGCCTCCTCAAAAAGATCTGGAGGAGGGATTCAGTCAAAACATTCCCAAGGTTACTTACAATCTTTGTAACTCCTGCAATTTTATTGTGTCACAATGTTTGATGTTTTCCCCAAGTTATAGACCCCAGAACAAAACGCTCTTGCAAATTCACAGCTCTCATTAAAAATGTACACAACAAAACCAAATTCTATTCTGCACTTTTTCACCAAAAAAGGCTTAAAATGAGTGTACATCCTAAACTGACAAACCAGAAGGAAAACTCAAAATACTTAATCTGTGTCATCTTCTGAGAAGGCCATGAAGAATTGGCAATGATTTGTTTGCCTTCTGTTATCAGCCCCAAGAAAATTCCTATGCACAGTGATCTGGAGAAAACTTACTGGGATATTTCTATTGGAAAATGAAGTTTACAGGTCAAGGTTGGCTTAGTTTACCTTCTAAATAAGACAGCCAACAGGACTGTCTTTCAGAGTAATGAGAGAAGGCCAACAACTAATTCAGGTACATATTATTTCCTCCAGCAGACAGATGCAGGAAGATATTTGCTTTTGGGCAGTCTAGCAAATCACTTTGCCTCCTTTAAGCTACTGGCCTTTTGACTAAAATCCTCCCTCCTGCTCTGAGTATTAGACTCCAACATAGAAATGGAAATAGAGACCTGAGGAGACACCAAATCAATTGCTGTCTCCAAAAATCTGGGGGCCTAGATGGAGACAAGTATGTCACTCCACACAGGACAGAGACAAGTTGGGTATGTAAGTGAAAAGAAACAGGAAATGGAAGGTATTGTTTTAGTTTCTGAGCCAGAGATACTAGAGAGAAAGTAGGATCTCGTTGTTCATGACTCTCTTTTTTAGTGTAGGAGATTTTCTTGTTTCTGTTGCATTTTTTTTCTGCATTGGTCCAGCTATGGACCCAAGATGGTTCTTCGATCTGTAAATAGCAGTAGCAACTTTTTATTTGGTCTTTTTCTGCAAATTTGGGTACCATTTTTGCAATTGGTGGTGACAATTTTAAGTCTCCCCTAAATATGATCTGATATGGTCTAGTAAGGTCTCACTGTTCTAGCACTTGAAATTAGACTGGCATTCTGTGGAAAATAAACTAATTTATTTTTGTTTAGAAAACCTTAAATGAATCAAGACCAGCCTTACTAAGAAACTGCCTCCTTTCTGCTGCCTTTCTTCTAAGATCAGCAGATAAACAGTAAGCAGAGCTCTTGAATCTAAACAGTAGGCAACAGTGTGACTGAGCTGCTGAGCCATTCTTTCAGTGGCAGCATGGATACAAGCCAAATCAAAATCACCATGTTACCACAGCCTAAACTGACACCAGGCATATGACAGGCAGCCTGACAGCCTAACTTCAAACTGTGGATTCTGCTGGACAGCAAAGCCAGGTTTTCACAAATCTCTCTGTGCATTTTGCACTTCATTCTTTCCCCAAATCTTAGGACTGTGAAGCTGAAATTGTAGTGCACAGAGGCGTGTGCTTCATACAGTTGCTGCTGGATGGGACTCTGAGATCTATCATAGTAGCTCCTAGTTGTGATTACAAGAAAAGCAATACACAGTCTACTCTCAACTACCAGTTTGTCTACTATTGAAAGGGGATAGTACAATTAATTCAAAGTAACTACTTGAATTTCTACTCCAGGTGTGCACTTTTGTTTTTTTTTTTTTTTTTTTTTTTTTACTTTTGACTAATTTGCTGGGTATTAAACCAAAGGTAATGAGGTTAAACATTTATTTTACATGATAGTGCATTCTTTCCAGCCTCTTCTATGTTCCTCTTTTTCTCCCCCATCCCTTCCCTCTCTCCTCTGCTCCATACAGACTTATGTCAAAAGATGCCACTTTTGAGCTTGCAAGGAATAAGTTAATTTACATCCCTCATTTTCATCTTCCTCCAGCACTCAATAGTTGTAGTGTAATTCCCAACCTGTAAGAATAAATATTTTCTGCTTTATGCTCATGTATACATCTGTAATTTACATGCCCATGGGCCACATGCCTAGATATAAATTATTGCTAACCACTTTAATTACAATTAAAATGTGTTCATTAACAGAGGCAGAAGAAACTAATTAGATATTAAATAATTTTTTTTTTAAAAAAAAATCACACCATATAATAGAATGAAAATTCCAAAGACCTTTTACACTGCAAATTCTACTATTCAAGCAGTGGGAAAACAATACAATTACATGCAAGGGCCTGTAGAGACTTTCTTAATGCATGATGAACATGCTGACCAAATACACAGTCCTCCTACCTCTCTGTCCCAGAAGTATCTGAAAGGAAGAGGACAGCTGTAGTCTTCCTGATTTTGGGCCATCGAAGAGAATGGGATGACAGATGTTGAGCTATTCTTTCAGTGCGGGTGGGAACTCCTCTCTGTCAAACAAAGAAGACTGACAGTCTCAGAGCCCAGTTTATTTGTATAAAAAAGCCAGCTGCTTCTTTAACAGTTGAAAGCCTTATTCCTAGCATAGCAGAAAGTAGATGAACAAATTAATAACTACTAACATGACGTTATCTGTTGAATGATCCTGTGGAAACAGTAATTCCACAAAAATGTATCATAGACTTAATGTCACTTTTTCCTATGAAATGAAATGTGTCTTTAGTGCTGAACATACCAGATTCCTAAATTTGCACATGAAGCTGTCCCCAGGTTTGTGCAAGATCTAATTAATGCTCACTGCTATCATGTATAAAATGTTGACTTCGTTGTAATAAAAAAGAACTTTAAGCTTTCTGCTATGAGTGATTTTTTTCTTCAGTGCAAATAGATTTCTAATTAACAACTAATGAACTTTAACCATTTCAGAAAATCCATTCGGTATTCGATATCTCTTTTATCTACTTTTAATATAGCATGACACAACCTGATGTTTAAAGAGCCGTTCTTCACAGTACTATTCAATTTTTCATTAGCCTGGAACATCTAAAGAAAAAAAGTAGTTTGTGCCATAAAAGTCAATTTTGAATTGCAGTACCTGTAAAATACAGAGCCTGCATACAAACTGTGGTCCAATCACACACCTTTCCTAGTCACTAAAACTGCCAGCTCCTTCAAATTAACTATCATCACAGGGAACCCTGCATGGCCAGACCCGAGCACGGGGAGGCTTGTGATTTACTGGTATCTACCTGTGTAAGCTTTGTTTGCGCTACTTTGAAAGATTGCGGTTTGGGTTTGTTGGCGACGCCAAAGTTGCTCCGCTCCCCTCCCTGCACGCCGCTCGGGCTGGCGGCGGTGCCCCCGTCGCTGGCAGCGCGGCCGCCTTTGCGGGCGCCGCTCCCGCGGGGAGGGCGGAGCGGGGCGGGAGCGGGGCGGGAGCGGGAGCGGGGCGGGAGCGGGGCGGGGGCGGGAGCGGGGCGGGAGCGGGACGGGAGCGGGAGCGGGGCGGGAGCGGGAGCGGGAGCGGGAGCGGGCGGAGGGGAGGGGAGGGCCGGGGGGCGGGGGAGGGCCGGGCAGGGTGGGCCGCGCCCGCCCGCGCCTTTTGTGCGGCGCCCTCCCAGCCTGTCAGCGCGGGCAGGGGCGTGATTGCGGGGGAGGGTCGCTGCCGGGGGTGCCTGTGAGCGCACGGGGCAGCGCTGCGGGGGCTGTGCGCACACGGGCTCGGGGTGCCCTCACGCCCCTCCTGGGGACTGAGGTAGCAGGTTGTTCCGGAGGGGGTGGACACGCAGGAGTGTTCGCTCTGTACGTACCGATGGGTCAGGACTTTCCATAGAGGTGCATGTGAGTCTGTGTGCGTCACTGTGACTAAGGAGAGGGGGGCTGTGGGTCGGGCAGGTCACGGCTGCGGTCCGTCAGGGAAGCCCAGACTCTCCGCCTGAACTCAGGAATCCCTCCCACAGGGATAGGGGTGTTTCTTCTTTACATACTTAGACCCAGTCATTTCAGCTTGTCCCAATAGTTTATCTCAGTGCTGTTTCCAGCCCAGGGACATATTTGTTCCCCGCTGTAGCAAAAGTCTGTATTTGCATCATTGCTATTTTTTATCCACCCCTCTGTGAAACAGGCAACTAGAGTAAACTTCAGATGAGACTGTGCTCAGTGTTTGAAGAATAGTTTACATTCCTACAATAGTAAGCAGCCTTTCAGAAGAACAATGAGTTTTATAACCAGACACGTCACTCTGGCCTTTTATCCTGTAGCTCTCATACAGATCAGTTGCTAGACAATTAGCTAAACACCACAGGAGCAATGGCTTTGGCTTCTCCTTGTGCAAGCATCAGTGCCCTTTGTCCACTGGATCTAAAATGTCAGTCTGGATGTTCTCTTTGGAGCTGATATCATGGACTGCACTGCTGTCACCCCTTTGGTCATTTCAAGGGGCCATACTGTAGGTTGTTCAGCAGAACTCTTCCTCTTCATTTCCAGATGGATGTTTTCCTAGGATTGCTTGTCACAGGGATGCTGAATCCAAATGTCAGCTGAAAGTGGTCAGAGTTTCCTGCTGGTTTAGACCAAACCTGCCTGTCCACAGTTGCCATGTATACAGGGCACACTCTTACAAATTTTGTAAGAAATAGGGCAAAGACTCCTACCCAAAGAGAAAGAGGCCCATGTTTTGCATCCTGATGGAGGTTGACCCTTCTGAGAAACCTGGTGTCTCAGGCTAACATGACCAAAAAAATCTAAAGTAGTCCTCTGGACAGACACAACACATTAGACTGCTTCAACATGAAAACTCAAGATCTTCTTCAGCTCCTTGCATGGATCCTAGAATGTCTTTCTAGTTCCCAATAAGGTTATTCTACTCCATCATCTCACACATGTAAGGAGTGCAGAGATGTTTGTGTTCAACAAGGGTAAAATCAGCGAAAAAATATCCACTGTGAGTGTTAGCAGACTGAAGTTAAGGAGAACATCACACATGGTAAATGTCCTGGACAGCTGCATGCAGGGTAAGATACCAACTAGGAGAAAAACAGCTTGTCAACACTAGCTGTGCTTCCCCCAAGCACAATCCCAGGGGTGACTTGCCTGTTCCCCAAGTAATAGGGGAAAAAGTGAACCTGTTGATGAAAATATCATACTTCTGTTCCAAGAGTACTATATGAAGTCAAATGAATCCACACCATACAAAGCTGCCATGAAAAAGTGAAACCCCTTGGACTTTTTAGGATTTGGAACATATTTGGTGTATTCTTGGAGATGTGAGCAGAAGTCTCCTACGATGGAAAGAAAAACCTGTCATGAATAAGGAGGTGTTGCCACCTATCTCTTTCAGGGTGGATTTATAATATAGAGGCAAGCGGGAAGAATTTGCCAAGGTGATC
This sequence comes from Margarornis squamiger, assembly GCA_035222235.1. Taxonomy (NCBI): domain Eukaryota; kingdom Metazoa; phylum Chordata; class Aves; order Passeriformes; family Furnariidae; genus Margarornis; species Margarornis squamiger. Next base: position 30,636,983 of record JAWWTY010000077.1, on the reverse strand, counting down.
TGGATCCCCGGGTAAGTGGAACAGGATCCGTCCTTCCCTCTGCAAAAGAACCCAGACCACGAGGAACAAAGAAGCCCCTGGAGGCAGTATCGCTCCCTCCGGGCTCAGCGAGCCCCGGCCGGTGGCACCCCGGGAGCGCTCCAGGCAAAGTGGTGTCTTTCCTTCGCCGGTATGCGGGAACAACGGGGCCGGGGAAGCCCTCGCTTCTCCCACCTCGCATCTGCGTTCGCCTCCGCCATCGCGTCCTTCTTAAATATATATATACAAGTATATATACTGCTCGGCTCCACTGTATCGCCTTTGAAGATGTTTACCCGGAGAGACGGCAGTGCGGCAGCGCTTTATTACAATATAATGCACTGGGGGAAAAAATAGAAGGGGCTCATTATTGTGGTTGATAAACATCGGAAAAGCACACGCCTGACCTTTCATTTGTACAATTAATTGTTCCAGCAGAAAGAAAATGAGTCTTAATTGTGCACAGCTTCCTAGAGGATCAGCTGTGTGTGCCCCTCCGCGCTCGGAGAAAAACGCTGCAAAGTTTTCTTGAAGGCTTTTACTTTCTGCTAGGGCAGGAAGAAGAAAGAAAGATAGATCTATCCCACCCTTCTTCTCAGAGAGAAAGGATAGTGACCTGTTTTCAGTGATCTGCAGGATTTCCAGCCGTTTTGTAAAACGGATTTTTCTGCATTTCCAGTGCTATTTCGCGCCCACAGTAAGGAAATATTTCATAACGCACAATCAAACTCCATTTCAGAAATCAAGAGTTAGCCCAAAGCTACACCTTAAACCCGAGCTCGGAATTTGGCTGTCAAATCACGTCGATAGCAGTGCGTGGGTGGTCAGGGTTAGGAACGGGACTTCCAAAGCCCTGCTGTGCTGTTGTCCGAATGGTGTATGTGCTGCTTGCGGGCTCCGAAGGGGCCGCTCACTGTGTCCTCACACAGGACTCTCGGGATCCTAAGCCTCGCTCGAGAGAAGAGCCTCTCTGGTCAGTGGCTGGGGACGTCACCCGCAGGGAGTGGATGGACGGAGCGCCGCGGGTGGGGGGAGCGACCGAGACGCTACCTCCGCGCCGTGAGGCTGTGGATCGGCTCGGGCCGTGGGATGGACAGAATTGCTCTCGCAGCGCTGGCAGTCTGCTGGCCCTGGGGGGCTGAAGTCCGCGAGAGACTTTTGTCTGTCCTTGGCTGATGATTAATAACCCCCAACACCGATCGTTGCCCTCGGCATCGCCCACGGGGAACCGCGGGACTCAGCCGGCCCGACGGGAAGGGATCGGGCCCTTCCCGGGGCACGGAAGAGGTCCTGCCTCGGGAGTGTGACCGTCTTAAAGGCACATCTTACTGATTTTTAATCTCTAAATCACATTGGGACACATTCTGTTCTCCCTAATAGAGCACAACGCCCATTGACTTCTGTCCAGTTGACTTCAGTGGGAGTTTCGCTCCATTAAAGACTGCAGAATTTGGCCAAAACTGACCGCAATAATTTTGCTGCCGGTAATGGAGCTTCAAAGCCGTCTCTAATTAGCCGACGAGCAAGAATCGTTAAACATGCTGCACAATTCCGTGTGTGCTACGTGCGGGCTGCGGAACAGCTGAGTAGTACCCTGCAGACCTGGAGATGCTTAGAAACCATGTTCAGAGAAAATTCCAACTTTCCGGAGATAACCTGAGGACAAGGGTGTCTAACGACCCCCTTCGTATCTGCTGCCTTAGTGTCCTCGCGGGAGAAAAAACTGTGTCCTGAAAAGTCATGGAAGATCTGATCATACACTCAGCTTTTGCCCTCTTCGAAGAATCATTTAAAGAATCACAGTATACGCTGCTGCTCCTATTTATAAAAGATAAACCCAATTAGTTGTGTTTATCCTTAGCCCGGAGCACTCCTAACGAGTTACACTAAATCCCGACCTGCCACCGAGCAGTGACCAACTGTGGTTCGGATTGAGATGATCTTTACTACGATCTGGCACCTTCACGCCTAGGTTTACGACTAGCAGTTTTCTCAATACGGGCGTGTGTGAGTGTGTGTGTTTGTGTGAAACGGTAAACACAACAGAAACAAATTCAATCCACTGCAGCTGAATTCAGCTGTAAAGGCACTTTCACTACAAGACGGTGCTGTCATTGGTGGGCACAATCTCCTTCCTCAATTCAGCAGCTGTAGATCCAGCAGCATGAACAAATATTTCAAAGATTGTTATTTAATAACCTAATTCATCTACAAGTACATTTAAACTTTCTAATGCAAACTCTCTAATACCTATAAATTTTAATTTGAAAAAAACTTTTCCTCTTGAGATCAAATATTGAAGCCTTGAGAATGGAGCAAAGGCTTAAGAACCTTCAAGGTGAAATGCAGAAAGAAGAAAATCATAGTTGTTATATAGCATAAACTTTAAAGACGATTCATAAAATTTTCTAGAGGCACTAACCCATATTGGAAGAAAAACCGTCCAAAATCTCTAGTCATGCCCAGCATGCTAGTCATCTATGTTTAAAAAAAAAAAAAAAAAAAAAAAAAAAAAAAAGAAAGAAAAAAGAAAAGAGGGTTCGTAAGTTTTGGTCAGTATTTTAGGCAAAATATGCTCAACAGATGATAATGGAGATGCAGCCAGAAAACAACTCCAGCTATTTAAACTGCCAAATGAGACATAAAGCCGCATTGTAAAAATCATCTGGAAAACAGGTTTTTCTATTGAAGTCGCTATGTGTTAATTACTGTGATCTGGAAGAGCTCTGTATCTAAACGCCTGGAAGCCGACTTTCACCCCGCATATGTAAATGAAGAAAGTGCTGAATCTAAGCCAGAGGGTTCATGTTCAGATTCATTTCCGTGCATGCCTAGACATTAATATGTGTTCATGTAGGGTTCGTACAGTACGAGGTGTTATTTCCTTATAAAGAAACACCAGGTCTCGCTTTCCATTCTCCTTACAAAATTATTCGCATTATTTATGCTACATTGAGCGATCTAATTTCTTCGTGATAGTCAGCTAATTGCTCTGGCAGGTAATTAGAAGCGGTTTACAACGCAAAGGGCTTTTGCGGTGGCCCTCAGATTATTAAGTTGCTCTGTAAATTATACCATATTTGCCGAAGAGAAGGAGGGGGAAGGGGCTTTTGAGAAGTTCTTCTCCTGCGATCAGAGCTGAAACACGTCCTCGTCCACCCCTGAACACTTAAAAAATGGGGGGATGGGGCTCTTCCAGGGCTCGGAGTCGAATTATTCTCAAGCACGCGATCTGAAGCCCATTTTGTTCGTGCTCACTGGTCCAGAATAACTTGGCCATAATGGCCGGGAATGGGCCAGGTCTGCAGCAAGCTTCCTGCGCCCTGGCAGCATCCAGCAGGCATGTGGGAAAAGAATGGCTTAAATGGGGACATCTGTTCAGTGTTGCTCATCTCGCTCCTGCGGCCAGGTCGGGTTAAGAGAATAACCTGTTCGCCACCTTGCCTCCCTCCCGCTGCTCGTCTGCCCACCCCCCCCGAAGTTAATAAGGCTGCTGAGAGTGGGGGAAGGGCGCGAGGGAGGTGACCTAATTGCTCTGCCATATAGTCAAATAACGACAGGGAAAGGTGGCAGCTGCATTGTAACAGGAACAGTAAATATATCAACATTGGGTCTCTCAAGTCAAATCGCAGGAGTTCCGCATTCAGGAGAAGGCTGCGGTGCACACTGAGTGCGTGAACGGATGTGGGCAAAACCTTCCTGGCATAGTGCTTCGAAGGTATGTCTTTCCCGGAGGACCAGGGTTTCTTCCACTCCGCAAAAGGGAGCAAGCAAAGATTTTTTAATTTTCTTTTTCCACATTGTACATTTGAGAGAACAAAAAAATACATACATACATACATGCGTGGAAAGCTTTCCTTTTTTTCTATGCTCTCTGCAGGCTACGATTTTGGGCATATTAGGATTTGTATATCTAAGTGTCTATCACACCCACACATTTATATATGCGCACATATACATAGGCGTCCATGTATGTGTGTGTATATATATATATATATATGCATGTTTATATATAAATAGCATGTTATATGGGGCATGACCCAGCTTCAGACAGCCTATCTAATGGGAACATCCTGTCTTGCACACCGATTTTTCAAACGTTTACTATACCTTGTCACCCGCTTGTAAAGCTTGTGCTATGATTTGAACACGTGTGGTTAAACCGTCGGACCCAGAGCAGCTCCTAGATTATTTGTAATTAAACACAATTCCCAAAGTAACATTTATCTTCCCGAAACTGCGATTGCAATTGTCAACCGTCTGGAGGAGACGCGGGGTAATCTGGAAGCATTACCTCCTCTTCTAACGGAGCAGAATGAAAAGAAATCAATACCGCTGAGGAGAAGAATCTAGTAGTTTTTAACTATAAGTGGTGCCTGGGAGAAGGTGATATATAATAGGGAAAAACAGAAAGCAGCTTAAACAAATCTATTCTACGTAGGACCAAAGGACTGGCAGCGGGGGCTCCGCACTCTGCCCCGACCGGTGCCGGAGCGCCCATCCCGGGCGCTCGCTCTCCCCTCCGGCGCCTCGCGGTACTTACATGACCGCCTAGGAGCCGCCGATGTGTGCATAGCGATAGCGTACCGGGGGAGCGGGGGGGATGGTGGGGGGAAAGGGGGCAGAGAAGAAAAGGGGAGAAGGAGGAGATGCGAATCGGATCTAGGCGCACACCGGCGATGTAAACAGGGTGGGTGTGAAGGTGCCTTTTCCTCTCCCTCCCCAGGCACGCAGACACCAACATGGGCACGGTGTATTCCTGGGCTAATCTAATTACAGGGACCTTTCGGAGGAGCAGCCAGCTTTTTTTTTTTTTTTTTTTTTTTTTTTTTAAATAGATTCAGACAAATAAATAAATAAACGCCGAAAGACATCGATGTGAATCCGCCGGCTGCGAGCAGGCAGGTCGGCGCGTTCCCTCCCCAAAGTGGCTCTGCGAGAAGCCCGGGCTCTTCCGGGCACATCCTCGCCAGCTGCGCGAGGGAGTAGCCAGGCCGAGCCAGGCTGGGGAACACGGGGCGGGCAGCGGGACGGGGACCACGGCAATATTGGTGGGCACCTGGAACAGACATGTTTTCACTGATGGAAGAAATAACGCCGGTAACCTACATAGCAATAGATGCAGGCACCGGCGTACATGTACTGTCCGCTGCTGCCGCCCTGCACCAGGTGCCCGACAGCGAGCTCCGGTCTCAACGAAAGTGCCCAGTGAGGCAGGGAGAGAATCGTCCCAGGTAAACCACAGCAATGCAGAGGTTCACCTGGATGATAAAGAACGACATTAACCACCCGCTTTGCTCAGTGACCGCCAGGCACAGCACTGTCCTTTCTGGCGGGTGGCTGTTTTGTTTCATCTACGTGCTATTCCCTTTTCTGCGCGACTCGTCCAAGCCGAGCCCTCCTGCGCCTGGGAGAGTTTATTGTGACCCCTCGATAAATCTTCCAGGTGACAGATTCCAGGTGAAGGTGGTGGGTGAAGGGGACACCTCCTGACCCCCACCCACCCCGGGCAGCACGTGAAGGGTGGAGGGGCAAACATGGGGGGAACGCAGTGTCTTCCAGCTCGCGGAGCCCGGGGAGGGCGAGAGCAGGGCCCCCACCCAGGGGTTTTTCCCTGTGACCATGGGAAGGGAGCTAGGAGCCGCTGGACGCAGAGGAGCGGAGGCTTTCTCCTCTCTGGACGCTTTAAATACAGCGGAGCTGAGCCGCATCGCCCGGAAGGCGACAGGAGAGGACGGTTCCCACCCGTGTGCCTCTGAATGGGCGCAAGGGTGGCGTAAAGCGCATTCCCTCGCTAACACGGACATCCACCACGCGGCGTGGTCAGCGAGCAGTTTAATCTTGCCAGCTGTGCCTTTTCAACTTGCACAGACCTCTGTTTCCTCCGAGGGAAATCTCCCCCTACACCCCTACACCCTGTAGATAGGCGAAGACCCCTGGTAACAGGGGTCTATCCATCTCTGTCCCCTTGCCGGTCACAGTGCCTAGAGTCGGGGTTTGCTCCGAGGAATATCCACCCCCCACTACGAAAGGTTAGCGACGGCTATCCTTGTGGCTAAAGTTCCAAAATTGCTAATGTACATTGTAGACACAAGATGTTAGTTAGACTTGAGCAAGTTGTTCCCAGGATGTAAATTAGGTCCCAAAAGCTGTTGTCCAAATCGAAGAAACAGAGAAATTAATCTGGGAGACTATCCATCATAGGCTGTAATAAAGGGAGCGACATGGATGAGACAGATGATATGATTAAGGAGCTGTGGTCGTTTTAATTAACTTTTTGCTGTCCTGTAATGATCAAACTGGTCAACAGACCCGGTCAATAAGCATGTTAATATCAAACAAATAAAACCAGGGATGATTAAAAACCTCCTGGTTTATTAAATTTGAAATTCAAATGAAATTTATGCTGCAGATGCATACAGAATGCTAATAGATTTTAGCTTTATTGAGAGTGGATCCCACAGGTTTTCAAGAAACAGCACGAACATTTATCTACTCCCGTACATTAAACTTCAAATGGGGAAAAAAAAAGTTTTAATTAATTTCGGGAAAACCTCCCTTTTCCCCTCTTCCCTCCTCCCTCTCCCCCCCCCACCTGCATATTATGTTGATGTACTGCACCCTTAAGTGCAGTGGTCAATAAGGCAAATGCAAACAAAATTGTAAGCTTCCTTAAATCCTTTGCCCAGCAGGCAATGTATACAAATGGGGAAGGTTACAGATGTTTCGGGGGCGAATTCAGGAAAGATCAGCTCATTGCTCTCAAAGTTCAGAAGCTGCTGCTTTTCCAGTTTCAGGCAAATTATCAGAGTACCAGGAGGATGCCCACTGGCAAGAGATTTGTGATTTCTATTCTGATGTATTTGCCTTTTTATCCCCTCCCTCTCAGTTGAGTTCCCTTGTAAAGACTCCCACTACTACTTTTACAACGAGTTTTTTCATAATTTCCAAAACGGTGCTTTTAAATGAAAAACGCACTGAAAATTAAGTATTTTCGACCCCAAATCAAAACATTCAGAGAAAGCATCCCGACAAACAGACACGAAAAAGACCAAGAAAGGACAAGTTTACTCTGGGCAGACATGTGTAGACAAAGTACGGATGCGAATGGAAGACCCACCCGGCGAGACTCTCCTAAAAAGAGATATATCACTAATGCCTTCTCCTTCCTCGGTGGATGGCAAAGTCTCTCAGACTTTCTGGGGCTGAAAGGAATGCGTGTCGATCTTTTTACCTAACCTGGCACACCACAAAATGCGATTTTGTGTTCCTCTAAAATGTAATGCTCACGATGCTTGTTTTGCTCTTACGCTTTCTGATCTATGTCTTAATAGTTCTTCCCCATCTTCAGCAGATAAAGAAAGTGGAGATAAAAAGTTACTAAGAATTCATAGAAGCGAGTATCTTCGGGAAATGTTCTTCCCCTCTTCGCGGGTGATAGTATTGATTAAATTAAACCCCAAATTTACACAAGTTGCGTTAGGTCTGTAAAATGAATATCATTATAGAAGGAGACCAAAGCAATGAAGTTAATTCTTTTTTATTTGTTAAACGGAGTTCCCTCCTTCCCCCACCCCTTCCTCCTTCTGGGCTGGCCTGTCACGCCTTCTCAACAGGCTAAAATCATTCAGAGAGGCTCTCGGAGAGAAACGCGACATTTATGGTAACCGTCAGCCTTCAGAGAAAGAAAGCAGTTCATTAATTTACTTCACTCTTACTTCAAAGTATGATAATGTACGTTACCCCCTTGATCAATAGATATGATGTACAGTCAATATCCCCACGACATGGAAACGGGTCAAAACCGAGGCCGAGAGAAGGAGAAAAACAGCCCCTGGGAAGCTAAGCAAAGCCGTGGAAAACCCTCGGGGGTGGGAGCACCTGGACGAGCGAGGACGGGCAGGGGCGGCCCCCGCGGGCGGCTCCCCCAGGAAGAGGGGGAGAGGGTTCTGCCCTTCTCCGCAGCCGCCTAGAGCTGGGCGAGGGGACGAGGGGAGCAAAGTGAGCAACTTCGAGGTGCTCCGGAACGAGGCGGCGGGGCCCTAGGGCTGCCAGCCACTGATTATGCCAGTGCCGCTGCGGTGGATTCCGATTTGTGCGACCCCACCTCCAAGAATCACACCTGAAACTGCGGGTCTGCGAGGGACGGAAGGGAGAGGACGGCAGGCAGCAGTGGCTGCCCCCAGAAGTATTTCCCCCCCGTGCTGGGACAAAGGGAGAGGAAAGACTAAGCAGAGGGGAGCGGGGTGGGGAGGACGCCGTGGAGAAGAGGAGTGCTACTGCATTCGCCAGTCTTTGCCGATAATCATAGTAACACTGAGATGAGGATGATAATGATGATGATGATATAAAATTCAGATATAAACCCCTTCGCGGAAAAAACCCAAAAACCTGTAGTCAGATTACAGGCATGGGGATGTCGGGGGGTGGGGTGGAAAGGGGCGGCCGGATCGAAGCACCCCGACCCGGGGTTAGCGGTCCCTGCGGAGCGGGACTGTAGCTCGCCGCGGGGGCGGGGGGGGG
>JAWWTY010000077.1:30548736-30628432 GCA_035222235.1 Margarornis squamiger | reverse complement strand
CTGATGACCTCACGCAGTCACGCCGTCGAGCGAGGCGGCGGTGCCGGGGATTGGCTGGCGGCGGCTCAGCGGCACTTCAAAGCCGGCGAGGGAGCTACAATTGTGGTGGAATGGGCGGAACTGATCATTGTATTGCACACCTCTAAAAAAAACACTGCCTCTGATTTATCAATATAAAAAAGATCCTCTGAGAGGAGGGCACTTTTGTGTGATGGCAACTTCACTTCTAGGGGTGAGTCTAAGGATTTTTTTCTCTTGCTGGTTTAATTGGTTTCTTTTTATTGTCGATTGGAGGGGGTTAAAATAACCCCTGTCTTGACCGGGGCTATCAGTCTCCTCTATTCAGCCTTTTTTTTTTTTTTTTTTCTTTTTTATTTTTTTTTTTTTCCCCTAAATTAAGTACTACTGAGTTTAGGAGAAAAGAAAGAGCGAGAGGGGGAAAAGGGGGCAGAGTCACTTTTCAGTGAGCAGGAAAAGGTTTTAAGGGCATTTGTAGAAACAACCTACAGCGCCTGAGCTGTGCTGTTCCTGTGCCCCCGGAGAAGTGGCTTTTCTTCTTTACATGTGACTGCTGGAAGAAAAAAACCCAAAAAACAACAACAACAACAAAAATACCCAAACCCAAACCCAGCACTATCGTTTGTCGTGTGCAATTTTTTAATTTGCAACAGATTGTGGCTTTTTATTTCCCTTTAAAATAACACAGCCCACCGTGTCTAGCAGGTACGTTCAACTCGTGTATACATACATATTTACATATGTTAAATTTATATATGTATTTAATTATCGTTGGTACGTAAATTAGGCTGATTTTAAGCAAGTTCTTTTAAAAAAGGAGTAATTTGATACTCCTACAATTCTATATTTAAGAAAACAGCCTTACTGATCTGAGGGACGGGGACCGGCCACGTCCCAGCAAAAGGGAACAGGCTGAAACGTAGCTGCCGCCGTGCCGGGGGCATATTTAAAGCTACGGTAACAGACGCAACTTTTCCCCCCCCCTCTTTTTTTCTCCCCCTTTTTTAACCCTTCCCGAGCTCCTCCGTGGGAGGGGAGTTGGATGGTGAAAAAAAGCCCCTGAAGGCGTTTGGAGACAGAACCGTGGTGCCGGCCCTAGCGAAGGAATCCTCCCGCGGGAGTCGCAAAACTTTTCGCCCGGGGCCGGGCGGCGGAGCGGAGCGGGGCCGGGAGCGGAGCGGTGCCGGGCGCGGGACGCGGGGCGCGGGGCGGCGGGGCCGCTCCGTCCCTGACGCGGCGGGGCGGCCCTTTCCCCTCTGTGCCCGCAGGAGGAACCGCGGGTAGGCTCCACGCCTCTGGCCATGCTCGCCGCGACCTGCAACAAGATCGGCAGCCCCAGTCCCTCGCCGTCCGCCCTCTCGGACAGCGCGTCCTCCTTCGGCAAAGGCTTCCACCCCTGGAAACGCTCCTCCTCCTCGGCCTCGGCGGGCAGCTGCGGCGCCGTGGGCTCCGGCCTCCCGGGCTTCGGCGTGGCGGGCGCGGCGCGGAACGGCTCCTCGGCGGCGGCGGCGGCGGCGGCGGCGGCGGCGGCCGCCCTGGTCTCGGACTCGTTCAGCTGCGGTGGCTCGCCGGGCTCCAGCGCTTTCTCCCTCACCTCCAGCAGCGCGGCGGCCGCCAGCTCGCCCTTCGCCAACGACTACTCCGTCTTCCAGGCGCCGGGCAGCGCCGGCGGCGGCGGCGGCGGCGGAGGCGGCGGCGGCGGGGCGGCGGGACAGGAGACGGCGGCGCACCAGCCTGTCTTCATCTCCAAGGTGCACACGTCGGTGGAGGGGCTGCAGGGCATCTACCCGCGGGTGGGCATGGCGCACCCCTACGAGTCCTGGTTCAAGCCCTCGCACCCGGGGCTCGGCGCCGGCGAGGTGGGCTCAGCGGGCGCCTCCAGCTGGTGGGACGTGGGCGCCGGCTGGATCGACGTGCAGAGCCCCAACGGGGCGGCCGCGCTGCCCGGCTCGCTGCACCCGGCGGCCGGCGGACTCCAGACCTCGCTCCACTCGCCGCTGGGCGGCTACAACTCGGATTACTCGGGCCTGGGCCACTCGGCCTTCAGTAGCGGCGCCTCCTCGCACCTCCTCAGCCCCGCCGGGCAGCACCTCATGGATGGATTTAAGCCGGTGCTGCCCGGCTCCTACCCGGACTCGGCCCCCTCGCCGCTGGCCGGCGCCGGGGGCTCCATGCTGGGCGGCGGCCCCGCCGCGCCGCTGTCCGCATCCCCGCGCTCCTCCGCCCGCCGCTACTCGGGGCGCGCCACCTGCGACTGCCCCAACTGCCAGGAGGCCGAGCGGCTCGGGCCCGCGGGGGCCAGCCTGCGCCGCAAGGGGCTGCACAGCTGCCACATCCCCGGCTGCGGGAAGGTGTACGGCAAGACCTCGCACCTGAAGGCGCACCTGCGCTGGCACACGGGCGAGCGGCCCTTCGTCTGCAACTGGCTCTTCTGCGGAAAGCGCTTCACCCGCTCCGACGAGCTCCAGCGGCACCTGCGGACCCACACGGGCGAGAAGCGCTTCGCCTGCCCCGTCTGCAACAAGCGCTTCATGCGCAGCGACCACCTCAGCAAGCACGTCAAGACCCACAGCGGCCCCGGAGGCGCGGGGGGCCCCGGCGGCGGCGGCCCCGGCGGTGGTCCCGGCGGTAAGAAGGGCAGCGACACCGACAGCGAGCACAGCGCGGCCGGCAGCCCGCCCTGTCACTCCCCGGAGCTGCTGCCGCCCCCCGAGCCCGGCCACCGCAACGGCCTGGAGTGACGGCCCGAGGCGCGGGGCCGTCGCGCCCCCCGGCCCGCCGCCCTCCTGGCCGCGCAGCGCCCCCGGGCGCGCAGCCCTGCGGCGGGGACGCGGACACGTAAGTAGCCGCCTCGGCTCCGCAAGAACCGCGCTCAGCCCCGCGGCCGCCCCGCTGCCCGGCCGGAGCCCCGTACGGGGCGAGCGGTGCCGTGGGGCCGCGCAACCCCCGCGATGGGGCCAAGGACGCGTTTCGGCAAGGGGAGAGAGCCGCGACCCCTGTGGGGCGGCCGCGCCGCCGCCTCCGTTCCCCTTCTCCTTGAGACGCCTCGCCTCGTGTTGCGTTTAGAGCTGACCCACTCCCCCACCCCCTTCCACGTTCCCTCTCGCTTTTTTGCTGGAAACCGGCCCGTCCCCTCTCCCTCAGCCGCTAGCGCCGGTACAGCCGCGGTGCCCCGGCAGGGCGAGCGGACCCTCGGGGCTGCCCCGCGGCGGAACCTCCGACGGCAGCGCCGTCAGCCACCGTCGTTACCCCAACACAGCGCCGAGCTGAGACTCAGACCCGCTCTGACCTCGTTAACTGCTCAAAGCCCGTCTGCTCCTCGGGACTGGAGCGGCAGTGTGCTTATTTCCCTTCTCCCCTTATTTTTTTTTTTTTTTTAATTTTAGAGAATCGTTTACCTCCCCGAGTCCGAATTTTACTGCATTTGCCAGCGCATTTGTATAATTCTCGTTTGAGCAGGAATCGCGAAATACGTTGCATATAATTAGGTTGAAAGTCGTATATTATTTTTTTTTTAACTCCAGACAAACGAAGAAACACCGGGGGTTTCAAGTGAAGATGTATTTCCAATGCCAAAAAGGGAGGCTGGGGGGGGATAGGTAAATGAAATATTTGTAAAATACGTCTGAACCTGTAGGTTTGTACCACTGGGGAATCGTTCTAGATTAGCTAACAATTAAATAAAACTCCACCACTGTGTGAGGCGCAGTTGTCCAGGAGACGATTTTGTATAGTATTTTTTTTTGTAAATTACTTCCAGTAAATATTTGAAAATATATTGAAGTACACTTGAGCTTTTTTTTTTTTAATTTTTTTAATTTTTATTTCATCTCCTGTCATGAGAAAGCATTCTTGTTGCAGTCCTGATTCACTACATTCTTTTTCTGGACTTGTTCCTTGAAGCGAACATCAAATCACACTTCAGGATATAGGTTTTGCTTGAATATTAATTTAGGTAAGCATACAACTGTAATTAAGCAAACAATATTTGATAAATGTTGAATGACATTTAATTTAATGGAGCATGTACTTATTTGCATTTGCTGGCAGTTCAGGTATAGTTACAGTGAGAGTTCTCCTATATTTCATAAAGTGGGTTTGCCACGACCCATGTATTAAATAAACTGTCCAAGTGAAACTGAACTAACGTTGGCCTATGTGTATTTCCTGAAAATAATATTGATAAATGTTAATAAACACTCCTGACACTACATTAGTGGTTTGCGATGCTGCAAACTAATTGTCTCATTGTAATGTTGAAATAATTTGGATATTTCACATTGAAATGAAAAGCCCTTCGCTGGAACATTTTAGATTTGCATTTTAAATGCATGAAATGTAATTGATTTTTATCTGTAATATTTTAAATGGTATTAATAAACTCCAGAAAAACATTCTACCTTAGGTCAGACATTTGTTTTATTTCTTTGTAAGTCCATCATTATAGTCAACGATTTACTTTGAACTCAAATGGCATGAGTCGTTCACTAGAGTTTCAGAGAAAAGTGAAAATACAACCAGTGTAAATTGTAGCACCTAAGGAGACCAACTTTGAGGCATTAAAAATAAGTTTGCATTCTGTTTCATTTTTTTGCAAGGCACTAGTTGAGGAAACTAAATGAAAGGCACTAACTACTTTTTTGTAGTTATTTTTATCAGACTAGTAATACAGTGCCTCCTACAAACCCGAATGTGTTTGAGGAGCTGCTTTGTATATACCTTCTCCTAGGAATTATTTTTCACGACGTATAAGATCCACTGTGGAAGGAGATTTAATATTGAAATACTGAGGGTCATTATTACTTTAAAAGACAAAATAAAAAGTGGTCTTCTGCTTTTGTTTTTGAGTAAAGTACTTGTGGCTGGGCACAATGCTAATTGCTGTAGTGAGCACTAACTTCTGCAGGTGTCAATGGTGGGAAACTTTTCGGTTGTGCATGAAAACTCCCTTCTTCTTTGGGGGCATTTTCCCCACAGGACCGGGAACCTGAGCAATTTCAAGAGCTGCAGGATGTTGCCAGCCAGCCGGTCCAGCAGCACTGCTCTTGCTGTGTCCTTTAAATATTTTCCACAAGCTGTCCCTGAACAACAGTAAAAACACTACTGCGAGTGTCTTTTGTACTGACAGCATTTGCTTAGTGTTTCGGGAAAACAAAACCAAACCACCAAAACCCCAAACCAACAAAAAACCCACCACCAACAAAAAACCCCTCAACGCCAAAACCCTCAAACTGCTAAACACTTTCTCTCAACGCTCTTTTTTTGCTTCCTCTTTTTTGAGGGGTGGAGGAGCACATGGAGGATGTGCTGTTCCTGTCTGAAAATTTGGCCTCTTGGGTTACATACACAGGCGATGCTCACCGTCGGTGTACTGAAAAAATCAGGGCTAAAGCATGGAATCTGCATAGTGCAAAGATCTTTTGTACGCACATGTAAAACACATTGTTAGTAGTAACTTAAACAGCAGATATTAAAATTCAGAGTAAAAAAGCACAGATCAGTCAACTCCACGAGCATTCAAGATTTTGGTCCTCTGCATGGTGTAAGGGTTACAAGGGGCTATTAACATCAACTGGAAATAAGAGTTGTTGTGATTGACTTTTTCTGAGTTGAATTTTGATTTTTCTTCATTACAAGTACAACCATCAGAGGTCTGCAAAGTTTCCTACTGAAACAAAGCAACAGTTTGCTCTGAATTTTTTTTTTTTTAATGCCATGTAAATGAGGTGGCGTAGCAGGACCTGATTTCCCCAGTGAGAGTGAGAGGCAATGGTTATGTTACCTGGAGGTCTTGGTCCTGATGGAATGGGCTGAGCACTTAGCAAAAAAGTTAATAGAGCAGTGGATAACTTTTAAGGCTGTTTCTCTGATATTCCTCTGGAAAGAGAGCACTATCAAAATGTTACTATCCAGGAACTTGAAGGTTTGTTTAGGGCACTGGTTGCTCTGTTTCGAGGCAGTGACAAAACACAGCCTTCTCTCAAGAAGGAACATGTACTTCTGCCATTTGGAAGCCACCACTTTGGATTCGGGCTGTGTGAGAACACAGATATTTTTTCCTTTCTTTAACCAGCAAAACCCAGCACTTGAAGGTTGAATAGCTCCTTTTTGTAATGGATTTACTTTTACTAAACCCTTCCAGATAAGGGCATTGAGTTGTTTGATAGGAGCGGGGAACTTGTCTCTGTGTCGTGCAGATCAAGGTAGAGTTAAACTAGTTCGCTGACCTACAGGTCAAACCGGTGTCCATCAACTTACCTTCCAACTGCCTTCAGATGATTGTGGCCATTCCCGTTTGCTCTCTGACCTTTTAAGTCGCTTCCCTTCAAACTCATAGCAATGTCTATCGAATTTCGTGTCCTACTTTACCCACTATTCGGCTTTTCATTGTCATTTTCCAGTTTAAATTTTCAAGCAGTGATAGAAGATGTATGGAGCTGAAGTGATTTAAAACACCACTGTATTTCTGCCTGCTGTAGTGTCTTACTGGCTACCCACAGCCTTTGCCTGAGGAGACTAAACAGTGTTCAAAGGGTGTTAACTTCTCCCCAATTCCAGTCTAGGAGTGTGAAAGCAAAAAACAAGAAATGAAATTTCAAACGCTTTATTTGTGGATGTGATGGCTAACCCAGCTGTCAACACCTTCACAGCTGTAAAGTCAGCAGAGTAAGGATACTTGATGCAGTCCAACAATCTTTCAGTACTAATGGTTGTAAGTATGTATGCACTTGCCAAAACCTACCACACTTCAGTTACATTCTGTGAAGAGTTCTCTAGTTTAGTTTTGGGAAGAAAGAACCCGGAAAAGGTGGTACAAATTAGGTGTGCTGCTGCTCACGCTTTTAGCAGGTTTATGACAAAAGAACAAAACACCTTTGCTGTATCAGAATAACCTTGCGCTTCTTAGCGTTAATTGGGGTCTGCTTTCTCAGCTCACTCCATTACACTTCTTTATCCCAAAGATATATTAAAAATTCCTCAGCAGTTCCATGGCGGAAAGCACATTTTGCAATATTCCCTTTAAAAAGTAGAACACCAATTTTTCAACTATGGTGTGTGTGGCATAATTTTAAGCAAACTGGCCATCTTGCGCTAAAGCGTATGGAGAAATTGTTGCACATCAGAAAGGTGTGCATTGAGAAGAACTGCGCCATTTAGGACAATTACTATGTTTCCAGTTCAATGGTTTTCCAACGGCCGCTTGGAATTATTCACATTTTTTAAAAAAAGGGATTAGGGAAGTAGGGGATAATGGCAAGCAATAGTACACAGGAGCTTTAGTGGGGCACTCTAAATACAGAGTAATTTAATTTTACACTTGTGGATTTCGATACAAACTGAGATCTCGTATTACTCCTTGAACAGTGAATAATTTTGCAAGAAGCATATTTATATGGCCTTCAAGGCACATTGAGGGGCTGGATAACGGACTCCCCTCCTGGGGAGCGATCTCGGTCTTGGCAATTGGAGATTTCTGCTTTTTCGCAGGAGAGGTGTCGGTGGCTCCAGGGCAGCAGTGCTGGGGGGCAGCCCCCGCTCGCGGCCCGTGCCCCGGGCATGCCTTGTGGGTCGGGACGGAGAAGGGACGCTTGTGAGCATTCGTATCTGGCTAGGGAAAGAGAGATGGTCGGGTGGGAAGCTTCTTTTGAACAGTTTTTTCTTCTGGGGAGATGTCAAGCCGTACAAATGTCTTTTGCGGGGACAAGGAAAAGAATACTTTAAAAAAAATTATATTATTATTATTATTATTATTATTATTATTATTATTGGCAGCACACTTTTCTTTACCTCTGTTCTCGTCCCTTGAGACAGGTAGATGTGTAAGCGTGTGCTTATATACTCTGTGCAACCTTCAGCTGCCCCCCACGCCTTAAAAGCGCGCCTTCCGCCGGCAACGAAGCCGACCACTCGCACATCCCGGTTGCTGCTGGGCAGAAGGCTCTGCACCTAGCCTGGACTTTCTTCACGTCGCTGCACTGGGGTGTCTTTCAGGAGCGAGGAGCTGCCTTTCCATCCCTCTCCTTTTCTTTTTTTGTCCCAGCTCGAACACAGACACACACACGCACACACACAAGCACAGGAGTGAGGGGGCGGCGCGGCCGGTCCTGCCGCGGGCTTGCAGCGCCACCCGGCGTGTGCGCCCCGTCGGCGGCTGGTCCGCCCCGGGGGGACTGAAATGCACAGGCGGGACTGTCTGGGCGAGGAGCAGAGGGGAAACTCTCGCAGCCTGCGCAGAGCTCCATGGCTGTCCCGTGTGATGCCGGCCGGCGTGTCCTGGACGCACGGGTCTCAGCCGCCCCTGCCGGCCTCACACGGGTCCCAGCACCGGGCGTAGGTGTGTCCTTCAAACTTGGGGTGTTTCACTCCAAATCACTTCCAATTCTCTCTGCCTAAAGAAGAGTTCTTCTTTCCTCTCTCCTTGCCCTTCTTCCTCGCAAGCGACACCCCTCCATGCTCCTTAGGAGGGTGGGGTTATTTATTTACAGAGTAAATGGTCCAGAAGTCCCTTCTGGGGTCAGAGGACGATTCTCCGTGAAACCGCCTGGAAGTAAACGAGATGGAGAAGGTGCCTGCAGCCCTCTAGACGCTGCCGAGCATCCAACCGGCGACTGGGCGATGGGGAGGCCGGTTGTCCGCGTCGGGACAGACCGATGTCCTCGTCGCAGATGAAGAGACCCAGAAAATGCGAAACCAGCCACTAGGGCAAGATTTGGGATTTGTTTTAGGTGTTTGATTCCTGACTTCTTTGAAAGTTGCTGGGAGGGGGAGGGTGACAAGGGCTTTTGGTCGAGTTGCTAAACGCATTCATATCCTTTAATGCTGGGTCGGAGGCGGCTTTTTTTTTATCCTTTTTTTTCCTCTTTTTTTTCTTCTTTTTTCTTTTTTCTTTCCCCCCCACCCCGAGTTATATGGAGGAAATTCAGTCTCTAGAAGGTCCTTCAAAGTACTTTCCTATATTTTGTAAACATACCTACTCAGATAGCTCAGGTGCTCCATCCACCTACTTGTGCTTGCGAAAGGCAGAAAGTGTGTTCCCGACAATTAAAGTATTAAAGTTGCTCCACATTTAATTAATTTAATTAACCTTGCTCCCGAGTCGCCTTAGAAAGCTTTTTTATTTTCTTTTTTTTTTTTTTTTTTAATCCAAGGTTATAGCGTGTTATTAAATTCTTACAGCCCCGTTGGCACCCGATTTGGGAAGGGCTATCTGGGGAGCCGGGCAGACTGCGGCCCCGCGGAAGGCACCGGCGGCGGCTCCGGGGGCTCAGGGCTGCGGGGGGACGGAGCGACACGAGGACAATGCAGCGGAATGGGCACACCTAACAAAGGTGTCCTCTCAAAGGAAAGGTGGCCGGCAAGGAAAACCCCTTCAGCCTGCAAATGAAGTGTCAAAGTCGTATCTCCGCCTGCTTGTCTGCCTCCAGTTGCAAGGAGCAGGCGGTCAGATTTTAAACAAGTACCATGAAGTTTTAATCCCAAGACCTACAGGGGCCTTCCCCTCTTCACTGATGTTCCTTCTTACGCTCTTGTAGTACTCTTACAC
Source organism: Margarornis squamiger (assembly GCA_035222235.1). Classification (NCBI taxonomy): domain Eukaryota; kingdom Metazoa; phylum Chordata; class Aves; order Passeriformes; family Furnariidae; genus Margarornis; species Margarornis squamiger. The sequence continues at coordinate 30,618,870 of JAWWTY010000077.1, read as the reverse complement.
TTCTTACAGCTCTCACATTTTTTTAACACCTCAGTCATCTCCTTTTCTCCACTCTTCAAGGGGTTCTTTTTGTTTCAGTTTTTGTTTCTTTCCATGCTCATACCTGAAGATCAGACATGAATCCGTTCTTCTCCATTAAAGTAATCAGCCTGCTGTGAAGGTGCTGTCTATCCTTGCAAAAATATTACCACCACCACCACTACCCTCAACTGCCTTCTCAGAGCTGACAGGTGAGTCCTGTGCTTCTCACTTCCATCAGGGTAAAGCAGGCAAGCTACAATTATTTGCCTGTAGCAATTTCTGCTTTCTCCAAATAGATAAATAACTCATAAAGTGGAATTGGTGAACAGCAAAGGTTGCTAGACTTGGCAAGGAGTTTAGGTAGACAATGCAAACAGGCTCTCTCATGGAGGAAATCCCTAACTGGTAGGAAGTTGGTAAGTTGGTACCTGAAATGTCAGGAAGAGCCAGTGTCACTGTCTGCTGTGTATGCTTGCTTTGCTTTGGGTAGTCCAACCATTACCACCCTAAGAATGGGGCTTACATTTCTTATCCATAAAAATACGAAAGGACAAATCCAAATGGGAAAAACACTTGCCAAATACAGTTTTCAATTGCTTACTGTGCTGAATGCAGCAGCACACTGCTAACTCTGTACAGCCATCTTCTGTGTTAGGACAAACACAGGTTTCACCTTTTAGAGGGGTCCAGAGCAGGACTTCTTCCCTCCAGAGCACTGTTGTCACTTACACGTACAGTAGCACAGCCCTTGTCCAACAGCCAGAGAGTTTTTCAGTCTCATGCACCCAGCCCAAGATTTCCAGCAGGTTTCTGTTTGAATGCCCACTTTGACATTGGATCACATCTACTTTCAATTAAACTCAACAGCCTGTGGGAACAGCTGCAGACTAAATTTACCTCCCATTTTGCCAAGCACAGAATTTTTAGAATAATAAATTGGAAACACATACAAGCACCATATCTTTATTAGACAGTTAATTATATAAATAAATAAAATCTTTTAAAGCTCTGGGAATACTGAAAAAATTGCTCTCACAGAGGACATTCTTCAAAAAGTATGTGCAATATATTTGTTTGTAGCTCTGCTTAATCTTTCTCCCTTCATGACACAGAGACCCAAAAATTCAGTCTGTCCTGTTTCTGCTCATAAATGAAAAGAACTTACTTTATGTCAAAATCATGCTGTGGGTCTTGTTTCTGTTCTGGAGAGCTACTGTGTATCCAAACATGAGTTCAGTAACAAAACACAGTATATAAGAGTTCATTATGTTTTACAGACATTAAATCATGACCTGGCTAGCATTCATGTCAGGCCCTACTAATTTTCACTTGCTGTGGCAGACATCATGGTTTTTTTGACTGTATGAGTCAGGTAAGAGAGATGATGGACTTCTAGATATTGACCAAGGTGATATGTTTCCACACCTCTACGCTTTTGTCTATTGTGAGGTAAATATTCCATGAGACATTCTATTCAGCATCATGGCATATCAGAGAGGGAGTGTAAAAACTTTTTTACATATACAGCCAAATTGAAATAAAGATAAGCAGAACAAAAGGTCGTCTTCGTGCCTCAGGATTTTTTTGTAGTTTAATGCACTGTAAGCAATGATTTCCTGTTGTCACTAATACTGTATAACATTATTGCAGACAATAGGAGAAGCCAAGTTGCCTGACAGAGATAATACACCTTATAAAAGATAGACCACTTACTTTCAATATCTTCCAATTAAACCTTAATAAAAGATGAATGGCAAGAAAAAAAATGCTTAATGGTTTTAACAAGTTGTTTGTTTTTTTTCTTCTGGTAGTATTTTTTCTGTTTTGTTTTGATTTTGTGATTTGGTACCAGAAAGACATGTTTCTTTCATAGTGTAATTGCTGACTTGTTAACAAAATACTCATGGGAGAATTAATGGGAGTTAAAAAAACCCCAAAACATCAAGAAACACATTGACCCTTCTCTTCCCATAAAGGAGTGAGAGAGAGATCCAACATCTAAATATGAAAGGAAAAGAAATTCAGCCTTTTGTAAAATGATTGGTGAATTGTACTTACTTATTGTAGGCTGAGCACACATTTTACCTGCTGCAATATATTTAAAATTACATGTGTGTTTTTTGCCATTTGGTAGCAGAGGAACATGCACTTCTGAAGTCAGGCTTAATTCAAGAAAGTTCTGATACAAATACTTTCATATGATTTATTGTGTTTCTATAGACACAGAAGAGATCAGAAGGGAATAGCTGCATCTACTAGATACATTTTTGGCACAACATTTAGCCACACCTTCCCTGTTAGTAGTAGTCATCATGATCTCACTAAACCTGGTATCCTTCCCTTACTTTTTTTTGTAAGCTGTCATCTCTAGCCCAACTGCAATAACTTCTCTGATAAAATCTGTGTTTAGTCTGTGTTGGACAAATTTTCATTTTCATTCAAACACTGATTTTTCTGGGGTGTTGCCTGGGTGAAAACTGAGCTGAAAAGTCACTAAGACATCAGTCTGTGCCTTCATGATGATGTGCTTGAGAAGACAAACACATTAGAGAAGAAAGGATCTTGATTATATGAAGATCTCAAGGCTGATCTTGCTGTGGTCCTTACACATGTGGCATGGGTTTCTCTAGGTTGGCATTTTCTGATTTCTGAGGCATAACCTACATTTCCAGAGAGCATAATATAGGACAGAAAGTATGCAAAGTATTTTCCCTTTCTGAGAAAAAAAAACCAAACAACAAAACAAAAAAAGCAACAAACAACACCCTCCCTCCCCCACCAAAAAAACCCACAACCCAACCAAAAAAAACCCCAAAAATAAAACAAGCAAAAAAACCACAAAACCCAAACAAACAAACAACAACAACAACAACAACAAAACCCCAAACAAAACCAAGACAATACCTAATAAAGAGAATAGGAAATAGAACATAGACATTTGGGTGCTGCCAAAACCAGCAAGCAGTTTGCAGATCCCTGCATGCCTAGATGTGGATCTCCACATGTGCTCTCAGGCTCTCTATGATCACTTTGGTGTCTTACCCTGCTAGGTCCCCAATGAGCTTGACCCTGTTGAGGTGCTTCGAGGATTCCCATGTACACAATCAGGATTTAACTCTCCACACAATGTACAGGAAACTGCGTCTAATGAATGATGAGAGGAAGGACGCAGTATCATATCTACCTTTCCTGTGACTCACCACTGGCCTGGGACCCCAGAAGTCAGAGCAGAGGTGCCCAAGCTGAGAAGAGAGAAGAATTTCAGTCATATTGTCCCCAGGTGCTGTCTAGCTGCTAAATGCACACTGACAATACTAAGCATTTTCTTCAGAGATCAAATGATATGTGGTTTCTTCTGGATTCATGCCAAACAACAAAGAGATCTGTATCTTAACAGAGATGTGAATGCTGATGAAAGCTTCTGCAATGGGAACTGTAACAAAAACTGCTGGGCTGGATAGATCTCTAATGTGTAACATGACATAAGATTGGCCTTCTCTTTAATTGGAAAATAAACTCCACTGCCTAGCTACCTATTTCTTCATTTTTAAGAAGCTACTTGCCCCTCAAGCCAGGCAACAGATACAGGAGTTCCTGTGAGGAGAGGTACGATGCAGACTGGTGGTTTGATCATATGAGAATTGTTTCCATAAGAAATCACTTCGAACTATAGACAAATTTAACTTCACATGTGTGAAAGTAATCTTTAAATCTTTTGACTAGTAGAAGAATATGATCCTAGTATGACTAGAGACTGCCTGTTTTCTTGAGGTTGCATTTACATTTGATGAATATCTTTCCTGTTGCATAAAGCTAATCTATGTAACTGAGGTTGTAGGATGGATTATTCTAATAAGGCAAATTCAGAAGGGATTTGAAAACACTTTTCTCAGACTCATACACTAATTCATTATCAAAAGACTGTTCAACTCAGAAGATGGTATAAAAAGGCTTGGAAACTGAAGTCACTGAATTGCAGATTAACTTTCTTAAAAAGTACTGCCTTACAACATAGTTTTCTGCACGTGGAATAATTCTGGAATAGTTTTTATTTGAAAAAGTTAAATCAGTGATTTTGCTTGAGCAGACAGCACCTTAAATTTCATTTTTAACTGATGGGAAGACATCTCACATACTACAAATCTTACCACTAGGACTGGTTGCGCTACTCCCTATGGGAAGTTTGGAGTATAAAACCTCTCTCGTAAAGATATTCTGTATCATAGAACTATAGCAGTAGTGGAAAACTATATTTAGAATGGATTTAGGACTGTTAAAAGCAACTCTTTGTCACTGTGTAAGGAGCAGCTCTGATCCCTCTTCCAAGACTGGAAGACTTAATACAGAGCACAAAGTACACATTTATGTAGAAGAGAAACGGAAATGTATGTAAGTTATACTGCAGTTCAAATAAACTACAAGAATACCCAGGGTACTTTCAAAATTTAAGAGGAAAGTTATATATCTAAACATATAAAATCTCCTGTCTATGGAACACTACTGATACAGGGAGTTAGTACCTTCACAACAAATCTGAACAGAGGATTGGTTAGAGCAGGAGGACAGGGTGAAGGTGAATGAGACCATGCAGCAGGTGAGAGCAGGCACCAGGGTGGTGCTGTAGAGCACCCAGACGAGCACTGCAGACATGCATCCAAGCATAAAGTGGCTCTCCTTAGTCAAATATGTGACATGCTGAAGAAGGGAGAGAAGTCTCAGTCACACGTTTGTTGCATGATTGTCAAATATACCTGCAATACAATTCTCTCAGAGGCAATTATCAGTGCAGTGTGAAGTATCAGTTTTCTTGGGAAGCCTTCCTCTCCTAGGCTGAATGGCAACTATTAAGTCTCCATTGGTTTGGCTCAAAAATATCTCAGAGAGATGCCTTTTCACTGAAATGGATTGTTTCCCACTCTGTTGCAATGAAAATGAAATGTAAATTAGGTAAAGTCTGTCTTCACCAAGTTAAGAACTTACTAAATAGCCTGGTAATTTTTATGAGAAGACAAGCCTCATTCTGCTTTATTTGCAAAACTATCTTGATGTTTTTACATTTTCACAGTTTTTTCCAGCCAAAAGTGTCAACATTTACTTACTGAAAGTAAAACTAAAGAACAGATGCTGTAGTAGCTAGATAAAAATCACAAGGGAAGTCTATAACATTATATTTTTCTATGTTTTTGACACAAAAAAAGGTCTTTTCAGTAATGCTTATTAAATTTACTTTTATCATGAGAACAGTGTGTGGAAATTTCAGTCAGCACTGCAGGTCTTGTACTGGATGATGAGGTCCTGTCTACTGAAAGATAAATAGTATATTTTTGTAGGATGATAGGCTAGACTATCCCTCTATGACAAAAAAAAAAGAAAAAAAAAAAGCAAAGAAAAAAAAAGCCACCTTTTCTACAGGCATAATCACAGTTTGTTTCCTAAAGCATCTGAAACAAGTCAAAACAAGTGAGCAGGACAAGAGGGTGGAGGGCCCAAGTGAACAGCAATATCCACTTGCAGGGTAAGCAAATGACTGTCCCAGTTGAAGGTTCCCAACTGTTACATGGTTTGAGCTTTTCCAGATTTCAAACTACAAATCAGATATTTCCATCTAATTACTAAAATGTGTTACAAAAGAAAAAGTATTCAGCACTATGAAATAAGCACCCAAAAGCTTCTGACAGTCTCAGTTTGCACCCACAGAAAAGGAGCAATTCCCTTAGCAAAGTGATGGATGAACAGAAGACCTGACACATGAGGCATCCCAAAGAGGACAATCAAAGTAACTGAAACTCAGAGAAATATACATCTTACTGTCAAACAAAATACATTAGGATGAAATATTATATGTTTAGATGTAAAAAATACAAAAGTGAAATAACCTTATCTTTAACAAACACAATCTGTCTTTTCAGAGATGTGACTCTAGCCTGTCTCTCAATAGTCTTCCTTTTCCTCTCTTCTATTCTCCCTCCCATTTCCCTCTTGAAAGAACAGTCTGGTTTGCAATTTGTGTATTTTGCCACTCCAAGTTTTTATGGGACAGTCTCTTGCCCAGCATGTCTGCTGGGCTGCCCCACGCTCAGCAGTGACTGCTCTCTTGCTCATAACTTGGTGTGAGCAAGTACACTAATAGAATAATGTAAACAAATAGTTCACACAAACAGGTCTTTGTCATTAAATGCACACGTAGAGGGCACTGTGGAAGGTTAGGTGCAGAAATAGATGTTGGAATGTGGCAAGAAAGAAAAGAGCAGCTGACTTGATAGAATCTGTAAAGATGGTTGCAAGCAGTAGAAGATAAGTCATCAGGAACTGTAGTGATGCCTAACTCCAATGTACAAGGGCAGAGGACTTTAATGTGAAAGTTGCGGACATCTATTGGTAATTCATAGAATCATAGAATGGTTTGGGTTGGGAGGAACCTTAAAGATTACCCAGTTCCAACCCTCCTGCCATTGGCAGTGATAGTAAACTATGTACGTTTTACAGCTACACAGGGACACCTTTCACTAGACCAAGTTGCTCAAAGACCCATCCAACCTGGCCTTGAACACTTCCAGGAATGGGGCATCCGCAACTTCTCTGGGCAACCTGTTCCAGGGTCTCACCACCTTCATTTGAAATGGGGCTATTTAAAAAACGCCTGTCTTGTTCAAGATACACGGATTGTGTGTTTTACTCAACTTGTAATTTAGTGACAGCACTAGAAAAGGACTGTGGTGAAATCAGATTGAATGGTGACGCAGGAAAATATCATGAGTATTTAGTGAAGACCTACAACTGGGAGTTGGATAAAAAAGACTGTAAGAATAATTCTAATTTATGAAAGAGGAGGATGAGGGGTTACACCTGAAGTAATTGTATGGAAAACAGAAATATAAAAGGGAAAGGCACTTGTGATCCTTTGAGTTTAGTTGTGTCTGAGCTTGGCTGAAATGAGCCAAGTTTAGATTTCAGGCTGCAAAATTTTCACTAGTCATTGGAACTAAAATAACCAGTTTCTGAAATCATCCAGAAGTCTACAGTAAAACTCTTGCTAGTGTTAACTCTTTAGCCGCTTTTATTTTTTAAAGGAAATAGAATACAGTCTAGGCAGAAATAAGTTAAGGAACTCCCTGGTGCATATTTTGGAGGTAATCACAGCAGTCTTCTGCAATGAATTTACTGTCTCTGAATCTATGTAGATAAGCCAGCAAGCTACAAAATAGCAAAATTATTTGACTCAGGAGGCTGTAGGACACTGTAATCTGTATTTAACATTTCAGACTCTGTGAGGGCTAAAAGAGGCTGACTCTGAACTCATGTGCCTGTTCCAGCAAGGCCCACCATCAGCCCTTACTGAGATATTTTTTGTGTAATTAGGTTTAAGAGCATCATTCATTTACTCTTAGATATTTGCATAATAAATTTGAAATATGTTTCAACTATTCCTTGTAAAAATACAAAGTTTGAGAAAAATCAATTTTGGCCAGTTTTGCTGACTTATTAATTTAATTATTCAAAATATTTTTTTAAAAATCAAATGCTGACTTCTGCAGAACTTTATTTTAGTGTCAGTGAAGGATAATGTTTAGCCTTTTTTTTCAGATCTGATTCATGGCCCACTGAAATTTATAGGAGCCATTCATTAGCTATAATGAGCTTTGAAATGGGTCCCTTGTGAAACAGACTGCTCAGATAAGAACAGATGCAATCATATTTGGATTTTTAAACTATACAGACTGAACTTGAATTGTTTGTATTCGAGTCCAAGTGTGCTGACTTAGAAGAAGAGATAATTGCAACAGTTAAATGCATCTGCCTACTGACTTTTACTGATTGCCATGAATCTGTCATGCTAACAAATGCATAAATGGAATTCTGCAAGAGTTTACCCTGGTTGTGTTATATTCAATGTTTTCATTAATGATCTAGATGGGAAGAAGAGCATGCTTATTAAATTTCCAGAAAATGTCAAGTTGAGAAAGACTGTATGGTGGAGGACAGGATTAGAATTCAAAATTACCTTGACTAGCTGAATAAATTGTCTGAAAAAATAGGGTAATATTCAATAGCAACATGTTCTAAGAACTACACTCACTCAGGAGTGACCAGATGCACAAGTACAGGCCAATCACAGTGACTGACTTGGTGGTATTTTTATGAAAAAGAAGATCTGAGTTTATGGTTAAATTAAATCTTGACAGAAGTCAACAATTTTATGCTGTTACAAAACACTCTCCTGACATACACTAGGCAGGAATACAGATTACAAAATGTGTTGAATAATCCTTCTGCTCTGCTCAGCACTGTGAATGCCTCACCTGGAGTATGCAACCTGGCTCTGCCAAAAGACTTCATGAACAATGGGTGCCAGCTGGAAAATGTCCAGCAGAAAACAACGATGATGAACAGTAAAGATGATTTAGGTTAGATATCAGGGCAAAACAGTCCTTTCAACAAGGAGAGTGAAGCAGAGATTGCTGAAGGGTAGGAATTGTCAGCACTGGAAATCTTAAAGGGCTATTTGAACAAGCATCTTTCTTTAATGGCACTGGTGTAGGTGATCCTGCCTTGAGGACATACAGGGTGATCTTCTTGGGTCTCTTCCAACCCTTTGGTTCAGGAAGGCTTATACTGGGTGACTGTCTCCAGCAGAAGCCAAGAGTCACCTTGCTCACACCTATGAGTTAGTAAATGGTTGTAGACTTGTCCAAGCTCATCTAAAAAACAGAGGATTTCAAAAGTTGTATCCATGGACCTGTTTTTATGCAGAAAGTCTTTCTGGCCAGTTCTTTTTCTGATGTAAATGGCGGCTTGTTTCAGCCCCATTGTGACTGTCAGCCTGGCACCCTTGCTGTTGGCAGCCATCAGGCCTAGTTTTCAGTGCTACACTTTCTGGAAGTCTTCACACTTGGTCTTAAGGTATTTTGAAGTTGGAAGTAGTTAGCAGTAATACAAATTAACATAGCAAGAAATTGAAGTATGGCTTGCAAACATTCAGGGCATCCAGGGATAGACAATTCAGGAGTAGAATACAAACTTCCAAAAAATGAACGATAGCAGTATAAATTGGAAGTGAAAGTGGTTAAAGGATTAAATATTAACTTAAATTTGAACTAAGCTGAACTGCAGTGTGAAAGTGAAACAAATAATTTTACAGATTTTAATTTGTTTAATTTGCTCTTCCAAATGAGGCCCATCACTTCATTCCTTAGCACCAAGAGTTCAGTTTAATGATTTAAACCTCCTCTCACAAAAATTAACATAAAAACTAAAACAATATAAGATTATGCAGCTAATTAATTATATCTGTCACTGTTAGTTCTAAGGGACTGTGCTCAGCTGCATATTTTATGGAGGAGGAAAAGAGGGAGTAAGCACTTGAGTCAAAAGCTGAAAAATTGTCTGAAGCCACATTCATATTCAGTTCAATGTAAAAAGTGTGTATTTGTTCTCTAAAGGCAAGAATACTGATCAGGTTAAAAGACTCCTAGTCCTAAATAGGACTTGCGTACTATGAAAAAACCCCCCTGTAAAACCAGCAGGTCAGACAACACCCTTTCGATACTAACTGCTCTCTGTTTTTTTTTTTTTTTCTCTTCTGACAGCTGATTTCTAAAGAAGACCTCAAGCTACTGATGTTTTATGGCACTCTTTGTGCATTTACTAAATTAAAATATGCTTCATGTCTTGCCATTGCTGCTGGTGAATTCTTATTATTTTTTTCATTGGTAACAACAAGAATAATTGTGCTTGTTGCTGGTAAGTTGGTAAGTGAACATAATGGAGGTCCTTTTGTTCTGGGTGAAGGCAATAGTTTGTTCTATCATCTGGAGAAAAATAAGAGAAGTGATAATCTGTCTACGCTGTCAGACAAGAAGTGAAATGAGTTTGGAAGCCTATGAAAGGCAGCTCTGGATATGCAAATTTAGGCAAATGAAGACTGATAGGATCTATTTCTGTGAGTCTGCAAAGCATCTCTGTGTAACATATCTGTCACTGACTAGCTAAGGAAACTGTGCTTTTTGTGGGTCTGCTTTACTAGATAGGTTACACACATTCCAGATCCTAGCATAAAGCCTTCTACATGTGATAACTCTGTTGGCAAAATTTGTACTTTATTGACAGTATCCTTCTACCACAGGGATGGGAAGAGCACAGGCTCCTTCATGAAGTTGAGTCTAACAAGCAAAATCAGTTGAGTTTGATTTGAAATCTAATCCAAATAAAATTGAGGTCTACAGAGCACTGAGGGGCTCCAAAGCAATACCAAATGAGGGATGTTAGTCCTTTATATGTTGAGATATACTGTAAAGTGAAAAACAGGCTCCTTTGCTCTTTCCCCTAAGGTTAAGCAGCTGTGTTTTCTCTATGCTGCAACTTCATCAATTATGTCTTATGAATATCAGGTCTGAAATTTCCAGTTACAGGCAAAACCTGAAGGGTTTGTCTACCCAGAGAAATTTATTGCCAGAACTATAACTGCCTTCATGGATACACTTATTCCATCCATCCCCATGGGGAATTACAGCAGTATAGTTAAGCTGGTAAATTTTCCTATTTAGACAGGCCCAGACATCTCAAGAAACACTACTGAATTAAATATTTCTCCTGGGGGAGTAGTATATATACATACTTTCATCAGGTTTTGGTCATACCTACACACACAACAAACAAGTTAAAGAGACAACTACCTACAGTTTTGTTACAAGGTTGTTTTTTCCTGCCATATTCTTAGCCCAACAAACCTTAGCCCAGCTTTGAGCAGCACGACTCTCTGTGACTCTGAGCCAAATTTTGTGAAGCAAAAACCTCTTAGAGGAACATCTGCAAATGTTTTTCCTCCCCAAAATCCTAAGTCTATACTGTGTAGTAAAGTTGTTAGAAATGTAGGATAAAATATGGGTAGTTATCCACTAAGACTTATTCTACCTTTTCTGCAGGAGTAGGGCTAGAATCTGATGCTAATCTCATACTCCTGTTTTTCAGCTTAGGTGTTGGAGAAATAATTGTGGTTTTTTACACTACATATGTGCTGAGAGAGAAACTTTAGAACCAAGAGCAGAAGATGCGTTAAAATGGCTTTTTATTGCCCAATTACTTCTAAATATATTTTCAGGTGTAACAACATATTTCACTGAAAGCCACAAGATTTTTAAAAATTTTTATTTAGACTCTCTTGTAAAATGTGACATTTGTCACATGTGTCATGTGGGCCCGTGTGTCATCAGAAACTATGGGTAAAGTCCCTGCTCTAGGGAATTAAAGACTTAATTATCTTGACTAGAACTGGGCTGTCCACCCAGGAACAGTATCACAGTTGGGACACACACTAATGCATATCTTGCTCTCTGTCACCTGCTCATATGATGATCAGAAATTCTTGGGCCATAAATGTGGCTCTGCAGGTGTTAATTAGAACTTCTTGCTGCTAAGAAAACTGATGACTGTCAGTTCCTCTGTATTGGTTTTACCAGCTTTTGATGGATTCTAAGGGCTGTTGGAATGCACCAGTTCAACCATACTTTTAAGATTTAAATATCTGTCTTAGTTCAAATAAAAAAAACCAAATACTCAGAAATCACCCCCATATATTCTGAAATAAACCAAACAAACTAAAACCCAAACTAAACCAAACAACAAAACCAAAAAATAGTTCATACAATATGATTTTTACACAAGACTTACTTGAACTATTATAATGTGACCAGGTAGTAGATATGTCCATATAAAAGCTAAAATATCAAAGAATACTACTGTGAAAGAAGGTAGTGAAGTATCTACTTGTATTAAAATGCCAGTTAACAGGCTTCAGCAAGGTCTATAGTGGTTTAAAAAAATTCCTGAGCACTTAGTTTCATCAGTTCGCAACAACATCTTGGGTTTTGGTTTTCTTTTATGAGGATGGCTGTAATTTCTCTTCATTCAAGGACACTGGTAAAGGGCTGGAAAGACAGTAGATGATTATCAATTTGGGAAATATTTCCTGGTTGTGTAAGACAAATTATACACTTGGCAACCTTAAACACACAAAATTACAATAAAATAGAAACTATGGATTAAAAGAAAGCTCAGAATTTTGAAATGTATGCATTTAAAAACCAAAAGAAAAACTCAGGAAAACTATTTTCAAATTGAAGTAAGCATGGAACTTGCAGCAAGATCCTGCATTTGTCATGCAGAGTATTACGTGAACAACTTTCTGAGCTAGCAGTTAAGATAGTAACCTGACATGGCTGTGTACAGTGGGGTAACATAAGAAACTTGAGAATCAGTTGTTATTCTGTACTCCCACTGAGGCAAGGGCAAGTTAGAGTTTCCATCTGGAGTATCCACACTGGGTCAAATTGCCCCTGTTGTCTTCATCCTTTCTCTTTTCTTGTATGTTGTTAGGGATCTCCATACATTTTTACACAAGACCCCAGGATTTATCTTCTCTGAGGGCTTTGTAGTGAAAAATCAGGTCTTTTTGTTATGTTTTGTGGGGGGTTTTGTTGTTCTGTTTGCTTGTTTGTGTTTTGTTTTTGTTTTTTTTTTCTTTTTTCTTTTATTTGGAGAAGGCAGGGAAGAGTGAATGTTGAACAACAGCTGCTCTTGTGCCTGCTAAGCAAATCTGGCATGATAACTGTACAACCCCCAGTGAAGTGGAACACTGGCAAGGACAGAAAGGTTCACAGAATCAGAGGATGTGGCCAACCCAAGGGGGTGAAGAAGGTTTCCAAAATCCAAAGCTATTGCAGTTGCTGGTGCCGAGCCACTCTTTACTAAGTCTTCATCATTGTCCCTGATACAGATCCTGAAAGTAGGATTTCATTTCCACTTGTATTGACTGGGATTTTTCCTCAGTAAAATTGGACTCACACTAACATGATGGCAGTTTATCTGTCTAATCTGATGTAAACTGGGATGGCTCCATTGACATCTGTAGAGTCACAGTGAAGCAGAACAAAATAATAGCTTTCCTCTTAATCTGCAACTTGCCGATACTCATTTTCAAGCTGGATAAGGAAAAATGCATCCTGTTTTCATAGAGATTAGCAATAATAAAATTCACTATCTTAGTAATAAGTAACAGTAGCAATCATCCTTCCTGTAAACCCCTCAAGACTGGGCAGTAGTTCTTTTTCCACAGGTATGGCACTAGTTAGATCATAATGAAATCATCGGTACAGTAAATTGCAGTTTTAGCATGTGCTCTTCTACAGGGTAACAGAAGAGAAGTGCTTTTCCTTCATCCATGGGTGTCAACAACTGCTAGCATGTCCAACTTCAACTTGAAAGGACAAGCCTTCTAGAATGGGGACATCTGAGTGAGAGAGATGCACAAAAGAAATATTACAGAGCTCGAAAATTCTATCAAATGTGCCCTTTGAAATGTGATCAAGAATGCTTACATTCTACTTATGTTCTGAAAACTAATAATTGCATTTAGACATTTGTCTTAAAATGCTCACTTTGGATTAAGAATCTTTTGTAGATATATGTTTTTAGGTAGCTCTGTCATACTCGGAAGCCCTGCAGTACTGCATTCACCAAAAGATTTCTGCAATATCCTTGAAATGCTTGTGTAGCTGTATCGATGACTAACTATTCTGAATAACCCTTATTAACTGTTCTTCAGTTTTATTTTACTATGATCAGTGTTTAATTTTAGGTCTGAAGTTGTATGTTAAGACTTACAGGAATGCTAATATTCACAGAAAAAAAAAAGTTCAATATTTGCATGAAAAATAATGACAAACTTGACCATATATATCTCCATGTAGGGGGATATGTGATGTTCTTTCCAAAATAAACAACGTTATAATACTCAGAAACATTGCAAATATAAAACTACACCAGTCTTTGGACTCTTAAATGCTTATGATTTAAATACCACAGTACTCATTTATAGTCTGTGTGCCTATCCTCCATGATCCCTTGAAAATCATACCAAGACATTGTGATTGTGTTATCTTTAAATATAATGTAGCATTATCAGTGTTCTTGTCAACAAGAAACTACAGTATGAGGGGAGGGTTGTGCACTACACTGTAGGTGCAATTAAAACAACCATTTGAGTTATGTTTGATCTGTGCTTACCTTTTACAGATTATGAATTTACCGTGAAAAAGATCACATTTTCAGTTATTGAAGGGGACGATAGGATAAAGTTTTGTGTTTTTTTCATCAGGCTGTTTCTGCTTTATGTTGCTGATTTCTACAACATAAAGAACTTTTTACATTACCAAAAAGAAGTCTTGAAAATCATCATCTTTCATCACCAGACTTTTCATAGAAAAGTTCATGGCATCTCTGGCAAACTGCTTTTTTTTGTCCTGCCTGATAGCAGATCCTGGAACAGTCTTTATTTAATCTGATTATTTTCTACAGTTAAAGAATCAATAAGAAAAAATAAAAGTTTTCAGTAATGGGAGAAAAACAGCATTACCTTAAAAGGATTATCTGGTGTAATGCAGTTACTTGAGGAAATTAGACAGAAAGGCAGATAGGTAACTAAGCAGGGCATCTCACAGTAAAGCAAGAATAATAAAAGAAAGGAGCAGTCTTGCATGGTTTAAGACCATGCATCAAGTATTTTTTTTTCTTAGATATTTTCTCTGTAAATTTTGCCTCTCGTCACTTGTGACTGAAGCAATAGTGATGATCTGTTTCTCCACTAACCTGATGCAAAGGAAGAAGGTGTCAAGTCCAGTTTCTGAGAACCTGAGCTAAACTGCTAAAGAAGTAAAGCAGTAAAATAGTGGGATAGTGACAGAAGTTTCAGAACAAATTAGACTGTATGAAGGAGAAAATCAAGCCCTTCCGCCAAAAATATAGCTGAGCAGATATGATTAGAAATAGGCAATAACCCTTAATACTTATTTTTAATCTCAAAACTCTTCCAATGAGGCAAAGCAGGGAAATGAGTCTTCCACTGTCCAGGAAATTTCCTAATTTTGCAGTTAAAATGCCATTTATTTCTTTTGCATCCTGATAAAAGTTTAATGAAAAGTGATGCATTTTGACACAATAATATATTTTGGTGGAAAACACTCCTATATTTTAAAAAAAATAAATTATATTGCTTAAATATGTCTTTAAAGAGAAGTCAGAAAATGGAAATTTTAAAAATGTCTTTGTTCCTTTGTTTTGCTTCTGTTTTTGAAGGTAGGTGGCAAGGGGATTATTTTTTTATTTTCTTTTTCAAACAACATACAGAAAGGTAAAGTCGTCAAACATCTAGATTTGCCGCTGATTTGTACGGAAGTTAGCAGTGTGCAGGTTTAAGTGGACTAAAGATATTAGAGGTATTGCATATCCAGCTGTCCTCCTAGAGAGGAAAGCAATACTACACTGTAGCCCTTCTTCCTATATGCCTTGGGTTTTGTGAAGCTCCTTCACGATATCTGCCAAATCAACCTGTTCCCTTAACTTGCCTGTTGCTTCCCAGAGACCACTGTGTGCTGGTTTGTTTGTGAACTCTCTACACAGTGCTGATTACATGTCTGACTTAGAAACCACTCTACAATGGTCAGATTTATGTTTTTGAACCTTTTTTATGCCTATTTTCCCATTTTCCAGGAATACACTTTATCTAACATACTTCATACAGTTCTGGTGCTCCCAGCATAACAAGGGCATGGGACTAATGGAGCAAGTCCAGAGGACGGCCATGAAGTTAATAAGAGGACTGGAGCACCTCCCTTATGAAGACAGGCTCAGAAAGTTGGGGCTGTTCAGCCTGGAGAAGAGAAGGTTATGTAGAGACCTCATAGCAGCCTTCCAGAGGGACTCTTCATGAGGAACTGTAGTAGTAGGACAAGGGCTACTAGCTTCAGACTGAGAGTAGGTTTAAATTAGATGTTAGGAAGAAATTCTTTACTATGATAGTGATGAGGCACTGAAACAGACTACCCAGAGAAGTTGTAGATGCCCCATCCCTGGCAGTGTTCAAGGACAAGTTGATTGGTCTAGTGGGAGGTGTCCCTGCCAATGGCAGGACATTGGAACTAGGTGATCCTTAAGGTTCCTTTCAACCCAAATGATTCTATGAATCTATTATTATGTTAAACTGCTAATGGGGACCCCAAAACTGAACACTTCACTCCAGGAGTGGCCTTACAAGTACTGTATAGGTTTTCTTCACCTGGTGCAGCATTGTAAATGATGACCAACATGTGGTTAGTCTTTGTCACCACAAGGACATACCACCCAACTTATTGTCAGCCAAGATTTCCCAAGTCCTTCTCTGCAAAGCTGGTCACCAGCCAGTCAGCTCCCAAACTGTTCTGCTACATGACATTACTTTCTCCCAGGTATGGGGTCCTCATAAGGTTTCTGTCAACCCATTTCTTCAGGCTGTTTAGATCCCTCTGAATGGCAGTCTTATTGTCCAACATATTGATCATTGTTTCAGTTTTATATCATCTGAAAACTTGCTAAGTTGTTATGAGGACATTTTAAAGCTGGATAGAATAGTAAAAGACAATGGCAAACGGAATAGTCCAGATTAAAATACTTTTGTCACTGGTACAAGGGACAACAATTGCTGGACTGAAGTGCCATGGCATAGATATCGTTGATATTTGGTGGACTGCTATTTCTCAGCATCTCCATTATCTCTCTGAGATAAAAGAAAAAAAAAACAACAAAAAAACCCAACAAAACCCACAAAACAAAACAAGCAAAAATAACCCCCACAACCCTCCACCCCCCAAAAAAAAACCCCAAAACCACAAAAAACAACCAAACCCCCCTAGCAATTTTCCATCTTTTACAAGAAAAACATAGAAAGGTACAGGGACATATATTCAAGCCTAGATTCCACTCTGAACAGTACTTTTTTCTGGCCAAATGATGTGTTCTTTTTGTCTGCTGTGTTGAAGGGTTGAGGAGCTGGAGAGTGAGGCCTCAGTGAAGTAGCCAGGGAGTGCAAAACCCTTTACTGCCTCAGGACCCCAGGGGCAGCCTTCCCTCTGGGACTGGGAAGGACATGATGCCTGGGAGTCCCAGGAGGTGTTTCACACTATGGCCATGGTGGCAGAGAGCTGCTGAAACTTTCCCTGAACTTGTTTACAACTCGAATCTTACTTTGGTGATGCTGTCCCTGCATCGGGACTGCTGGGAGGCAGTCTGGCAGGGAAAGGGCCTGGGGTGTTGAGAACTGGAAAGCCATATGAATCTGTGGGGAGCAGTGGGGAGCATGGGGTGGGGATGGGCAAGAAGCCAAAGGGTTGATTTGGTCAGCGCTGATGAGAGATCCTCCACGATAATGGTCCAGTGTGGCAGATGGCTGGAGTGCCCAAGAGTCAGGGTTACTTGTGCTGGCATGGGGCTTGGTAAGGCTGCCTCATCCTTTGATTGAAAAAAGGAGGAACAAAATTATTGCCTAGTCTAATTCTCCTTTTAAAACATTTACAACACCAGTGGACTGACTTTCAGGACAAATGAGGACAAAAATTGAATTACATAATCTTTCATTTTAATAATCAGCTACTAAATGAATGTTAGTGCTCACCAGTGGCCTCTCTCTTGTGTTGTGCTGATCTGCTGTGCTCTGTCCACCAGTGTAATCCTCTTCCCTGGCTCTGGGTGGTTATATTACTCCAATATACATCTCTGCCTGGAACAAGATATGTTTATATTTAGCATTTAAACACTTTTAATATGGCAAACTTCTCTGCCAGACACTTTCCCTCTTGGGGACTTATTTAAATATTTTGATCATCTGCCCTTCAGATCTGTCTCACCTACATTGCCAATATCTTCCCAGACATTACTACCATATATGATTAGACACAAGATGAGTAAATAAATTTTATTGCCAGCAGTATGACACCAGAATCAGACAGGATCCAGAAATGTGTCATCTACTGAAAAGCTTTGGATAAAAATGCAGAGTGTGCCTATGGTTTTAATTTCTTGGATCAAAATTACTATCTTTCCACATATTTTACTAATTACTACAAAATGCAAAGTGGTAAGGGAACAGAAGGGATGCCCAAAGAGGGGATAAATAAACACTGACAAGCTCAGAAAGTTCTTTTACATAGTTTCAATTTAACTGTAAAATTCTTAGCAATGCATGCTTCATGTTTTCCTGAAAAAGGTTCAGATCCTTTCCTCCAGCCCCACACAGGGCAGAAGAGACCAACCTTTGCCTGGCTGCAACCTCCTTTCAGGAAGTTTTAGACAGCAACAAAATGTCCGCCTGAGCCTCCACTTCTCCAGATTAAACAACCCCAGCTCTCAGCTGCTCCATATAAGACTTGTGCTCCAGACCCTTCACCAGCTCCATTGCCCTCCTTTAGACACACTCCAGAACCTCAATGTCTTTCTTGTAATCAAGGGCCCAAAACTGAACACAGTATTCAAGGTGCAGCCTCACCAGTGCTGAGTACAGGGGGATGATCACTGTCCTGGTCCTGCTGGCCACACTATTGCTGATACAAGCCACGATGCCACTGGCCTTCTTGGCTACCTGGACATTCGTCTGGCTCATATCCAGCCAGCTGTCAAACAGCATTCTAAACTCCCTTCTTGCTGAGCATCTCTCAAGCCATCCTTCCCCAAGCCTGTAGCACTGCAGGGGCGGTTGTTGTGATCCCAGTGCAGGACCCTGAATTTTACCTTATTGAACATCATGTAGTTGTCCTCAACCCATAAATCTAGACCACCAGAGATCCCTTTAGAGATCCTTCCTACTCTCCTGAAGATCAATACTCCCACCTAACTTGGTGTCATCTGAGAACTTACTGAGGATACACTTGATCCCCTTGGCTAAATCATTGATAAAGATATTAAACATGACTGGCCCCAGCACTGAGCCTCGAGGAACACCAGTCGTGACTGGCCACCAGCTGTGTTTATTTCCACTCACTGGGCCTGGCCATCTAGCCAGTTTTTCACCCAGCAAAGACTAAACCCATCCAAGAGATGAGCAGCCAGTGTCTCCAGGAGAATGCTGTGGGAGATGGTGTTAAACACTTTACCTAAGTCTATTTAGGCAACATCCACAGTCTTTCCCTCATCTACTAAGTGGGTCACCCTCTAGAAGAAGATGAGGTTGGTCAAGCAGGCTCTCCCTGCCTTTCATAAACCCATGTTCACTGGGCCTGATTCCTTGGTTGTCCTGCACATGCTGTGTGATGGCACTCAGGATGATCTCCCCCATGACTTTCCTCAGTACCAAGATCAGGCTGACAGGCCTGTATTTCTCTGGATCATCCTTCTGACCCCTCATATATAGGCACTACAGTTTCTAACTTCCAGTCAGTAGGACTTCTCCAGTTAACCAGGGCTGCTGGTAAATGATTGAAAGTGGTGTGGCAAGCTTTTTTGACAGCTGCCTTATTACTCTTGGATGCATCCCCTCTGGTCTCATAAACTTGGGGGTGTCCAACTGGTATAGCAGGTAACTAACCACTTCCTCCTGGATTATGGGGGTTTAATTCAGCTCCCCGTCACTAACTTCCAGCCTTGGGAGCCTGGTATCCTGAGAACAATGGTTTTTGGTATTAAAAACTGAGGCAAAGAAGGCATTAGGTATCTCAGCTTTTTTCTTATCCCCTCATGCTATGCTACCCTTTGCATCCAGCAAAGAATGGATACTCTCCTTGGGCCTTCTTTTGCTGTCAATGTATTTATAGAAACATTTTTTGTTTCTTTAACCTCAGTGGCTAAATTAAGTTCCAATTTTATCACAGAAGGCTGCTGCTGAAACAGGGCCTGAAGAGTTTTAGGAGAGCCTATGGTGTTTTAAAGAACACAGATGTAAACTAGAATTTATTTCCTGCTACTCAGAGCGTGATTTATCTTTGTGACAGTGAAATATTTTCAAAGACATGAAGGGAGGTGTAAATCTGCACACTCTTAATAAACACATTTATGTTTATTAATTTATATGACTTGCATGAAAACACCCTTCACAGTCAGTCTCACATGAATAATTAGATACACCCTCAGTCTGAGTCCTTCAGTACAGGGGAAATATAGAAAATCCAGATTGAATCCTTACCAGGACCCACCTATCTCAGCTCCATTCTAAGCATTTCTGTAATACTCACTATTTAGAAACATTAATCAATTGTGTAAACTCAACATCATCTCAATTTGAAGAGACAGGGAGTTCTGTAAAGGAGACAACTTCACTAGTAGGTGTTGTTCATATACACAGGAAGATTCTGTGCACAGTAAGATGCACCACACACAGACTGCATGCACAAGTGGGAATATTATAGTATTGTCTAATCTTTTCCACTGCTTTCACCAGAAAATCAGATATGAGAAGTGATGAATTATTATGATTGATGCAAACTTGAAGATGCTTTCTTTTAATACAGAGCATCTACCACTATAGATCTGCTCTTGTGAAACCCCACCTGGAGTACTGCATCCCATTCTGGAGTACTCAGACAGGAAAGAGGTGGACACACGGGAGCAGATACAGAGGAGGACCACAAAAACAATCAGAGGCCTGGAACACATCACTTATGAGGACAGGCAGAGAGAGTTGTGGTTGGTCAGCCGGCAGAAGAGAGAGCTCTGGGGAGACCTTATGGAAGCCTTTCAGTACTTAAATGGGACTTACAAGAAAGATGAAGACAAAGGTTTTAGTAGGGTCTGTAGCAATAGGACAGCAGGGAATATTTTTTAATTAAAAGAGGGTAGATTCAGACTAGATGTAAGGGAGAAGTTTTTTATGATGAGGGTGGTAAAACACTGGAACAGGTTGCCAGAGAGGTGGTGGATGCCCCATCCCTGGAAACATTCAAGATCAGGTTTGAAGTAGCTCTGAGCAGTAAGATCTAGTTGGAGATATCCCTGCTCATTGCATGGGGATTGGGCTAGATGACCATTAAAAGTCCTTTCAACCCAAACTATTCTATGATTTTATGGTTCTGTAATTCTATGATTCTATAATTCTATGATTCTATTATTCTATAATTCTATAATCCCCTGGTTCTGTCCTTCAAGCCACCCATTACTTGAAGGAGGAGAAAAGCTTTCTGGAATCAGTAAAAACAGCATCCTTCAAGTAAGACATCTGGACAGTGATTGCTAACAACATATTGCTCCATCAATACTCCTTAGAAGTCTGTCAGCATAATTCTGGTAGTTTTAGTGAGAGGTCAGTTACTCTGAATACTCCTCTTTCTACTTTTAAGAAATCAGCAGGGATTAGGTCTCAGTCTGCTTGGGGCACCCAAAAGAAAAGATATCTTTCTCGTATACAAGAGCAGACGTACTTGCAGGATGAAGTCACAGAACTACAGAAACAATGTTTTCAACTGTTTTTAATAGGGCAAAGTTTAACCTCTAGCCAGCCAAATGTGCCAGCTTTCCCTCATAAGAAATACCTAAATAGGAAAAATTATGTTCACAGGAGGTATTATAACAAGCTGAAAAGACCTAGCAAATAACAATGTATGATGTCATAATATCTGTATTTCTTCTGCAGCATTTTATTTTCACTCTCAAGTTGGTATTGAAGGTTAGTTCATCCTTAAGAAACCTGTGTACTCACCTACACTAATACAGTTTTTTGCTAGCCTTTCCCTCCTACTTTTTGCTTTTGTGGAGTATATGAATTGATTTAATATTTAATTTTGTCAACAACATTGGAAAAGATTAAAGGGATGATTGCAAAAGAGATAAAAAAGACTATGCATACAACTTCAGTGCTTCCAATAATTGCTGAGATCATTCAGACGGATAAGGCTTGATTGCCTGAATTGTTTCTGACAGATATGGCCTCTGTGGATTTTTTTATTCCTTTTTTTCAGAAGTATTCTTTTGTTAATTAAATGTACTTCATATCTCTGGCTGCTACTTTTAGTGAAACTGGAAAAACTACCACATAAAACGAGATTGTCAGTCATTCTTTCCAATGATATCTTGCATTGATGTTCTCTTAGTGAGGGTTTGGAGAATTTTGGTAGACACTGTATCATGTACAGGAAAAGAAATGCCTTATTCTTTGATGTCATAGGACTGGGAAGGAAGGGAACGTGCCTCTGCATTCACCAAGAGTTGCATAATTTACCTCTGCGTTTGCTGACTGTTTGGATGGTCTTTGAATTCTCTTGTGATTTTTGTGATTTTAATATGCTCTTTATAGAAAACAAAGTGGGTCCCCCCAAATGGATGACAATGTTATAGTCTGCATAAAATACATATGCAAAATACAATAATTATTGGGTAATTTGTATTACTGTGCTGATATTGTGCCTGCGTCATTGTGGGTCCAAGAGCCTCATTTATAGGACCCCACTGTGACAAATTTCATATCGATAAAGAGGAAAAAAGCTCTATAGAAAACACATCTTAACAAGGCCACATCACAAGTACAGAGTCTTTAAATTCTGAAGATCTGGAATGGTAGTAACCTGCCTTCCCTAATGCCTGCAAGTCCCTTTTCATCCTGGGTGTCTGTGGCACTTAGATCATTTATAGCATTCCTGTGACTGGAAGCACAGATGCTATGGTAAAGATCAGCAGTTATCCATATATTAAAGAGATAATGATAGAAATACCAAAGACAGAGATTTTTTTATGTTGCAGCTCCAAGTCTTGTGCCAATAAGCTATAATCAGGTGGTTAAAAAAATATATTTTGTCATTGGGTATTAAATATTAAATTAATTCAAAATCTCATCCTTTGGCTCACAGAAAGAACTATAAGAGAGTAGTGAAATGAAGAGGAGAAAAATAAGGGGCCATGAACATGTCAGAGAAGTCATTCTCCATGGCCTCATCTCCCTTGACAGCAACATGTATTGCAATCTGTCAACCAGGCAGTGACCATTTTTTTTTAAACACTCTCCCAAGCTCTGTGCATCTGTAGTCTGTGTGCATAGAACTGCTGGCCACACAGAGCTGGAAATAGTGTGTTTGGAGGACAGAATCACACTACCCTTGTTAGGGCACTTTGAGATTACACAATTTCTCTTCCACTCTGTTACCTGTCTGGGATGGGTTTCTGTAACAGCTCATTTGAAATACATTAATTTGTGCATTCTGTCTCCTTCCTTCTCACTGATTCCTTGCTCTTTCTGGAACTGGGCTAGTCTGAAATCTTACCCGCAGATACCCTTAAACTTTGGAGAACCTTGAAGTTTGACATACCTCACTGGAGTTGCCTGACCTCTTAATCCTAGATCTGAGAAGATTCAGCCTTTTGGAAAGTTGTGGTGCAAATTTCTTAACTTCACAGCTCAGTGCCTATTGCTTCTTCATCCTTTGAGCTTAATTAGAATTCGTCTGGGTTGATATACAGGCACTTTGCATTAATTTCTTCCAAGTACACTTTGGGTTCACTTGATTGCTTTCCCAGGTCTAATATTTGCCTTTTTTTCTCTCCCAATGTGACTCATGGCTTGCTTTGCAATGCTTCACTATAGAAATATGCACTCTGTAATAAGTTTGATGTGACTGACCCATATTTAATGTCAATGTAAAACTGACACAGTAATACCAGAAACAGACACAGTGTTAGATTATTTTATTTTCTTTATCTGGCTACCCTCATCCCCAAAGCTCCAGTATTAATTTTTCTTTATTAAAGTGGGGGTTTTCATATAAGAGCAGACTTAAGGAGCAGAGGAAGAGAGAGAAGAAAAGAGGTTATTCAGTGTGTAAGAGGCCACTCCTTTCCACATTACTATTAACAAAATCTTCAGTGTCTGCAAGTGCATCTGTTTGCACACGAAAAAACCACCCCACGCATTACTTCAATAGTGCTCTTGCTAATTAATGTGAACACTTATACATGCAAATCACAGTAACTATCAGTTTGTGCATGCAATTACTTGATTGATGCATGCAAGTGCCTATCTGAGGGCAGATCTTAACCTATTGTAAACTGGAATAGCTTCACTGACTTGAGTCAAACCATGCTAATTTATATTTTCTACAGAATTATTCCATAGTATTTTTTCAGCCAATTTTCATTCTTGGTGGAATTATAGATGCAGTTACAGACTTAAAAAAGTTAACCTTTTGCATTCTTAGTAAAGGTGGTATTTGACTCTAATGATGTCCTGGATTTTGCATTATCTACAAGTTCTATATACTGAACCTCCTCTTTCTTCCTGTGAGCTCTGTCCCTTCTATAAATCTTATTATGCCCTACAACCTGTAGTCTGAAAGGAAAGGAAGTCAGCAATTACTCTTTTCAAAATGATGACATGTTCATGTAAGGGCTCTGGGGGGCCTATATATCGGATGGACTTTTAGTTACTGATCAATTGAAGATCAGTTATGGGATTCAACCAGAAACTACATAGCCTGCGGGTCTGTTAGCATTAGGGTAAGGCTGACTCCAAGGCTGAAGTGGAGTGAAGGTAACTGCAAAATGAAGATCTGGAAAAGGCTTAATTTTTCATTTCTCCAGTTTAAACTTTACTATAACAGTGAGCAGTCTATTTTGATGCAGGTGTTGATTTCAATTGAGACTGCTTCCATTGTGTCACGGTCCATGCTACACTTGTTAAGGGAATGTTGTGGTCCAAATGACATCAGCATGGCCTGAAAAGTATGTTTTTAGAAAAATAGGCTTTTAGGTGTGTTTTTTTTTTTTTTTTTTTTTTAAGTTTCTAGTAACCTGGAAGTTTAAAGAAAAAGTTTTAAAATCATTACTAAAACCTTTGTAGTGGATGTATTGCAGATCTCATGAACTACAGAATGTCAATTTTCTTGACATAAGATAGGATTGGTTGACAATAAAGACCACAAAGTTGCTCCACTGTCTCCACTGCATGGAGAAACAGGCTTTTTAAACAAAAGTTGATTGTAAAATAAGCAGACTATGAGTTAAGCTCTCATTTGAGAATCAGCTGAAGTAGGTAATTTGGTTATGGCAAACACCACTGGGCAGTAGATACACAGGAATGCTTCTCCAGCTTCAACTATTCACTATCTTGAGTGAGCAGCCTACATTGCTGCCCTGGCCACATTTGTAAGCGTGATCATTCCCACCCCATGAAGTGCATGCCACTGGTGTGCCATGAATACCTTTTAAATGGTTTTCAGTAAAGTGTCCCTGAAAAGACCTGCTGAACCTGGCACTGAGAATGGTCAGAAATTTGATCCCAGAATTATCATGAGTGCTGGGATGCAAAATGGAGAGACATATAGGTGATTCTGGAAGAAATTGTTACTTTCAGCTGTATTTTGTTGCTTGATCTTAGCTAATAGATTTGGCAGAAGTAAGGATGCAAGGAGCAGCATGAAAAGCAAGCAGTGACAAAAGCGTCAGAGAGACATGTAGAACAAAGTCCAGGACACAGAGCCAGCAATGTGTGGAAACACCTCCTATTTTCTCAAGAAAGGTCCAGGTTCAAAGAGAGTTGTGGCTGTGATAACTGAAAAACCTGAAAAAAAAAAAAAGGAATCTATGCATGTTGTGGTGAGATGTGTTCAGCAGCAACATGCAGACAAGGTTTGAGGAATAATCAGCTTGACCTTCTAAAAGATCTGATGGGGAAGCAATTTTAGCATCCAGACGTGACTAAATATATCTTTCTGCTCCCTGGCAAACGAAACAGCTATTTTGTCCATGAGCTCTGCTTCTTAAAATTACTACTTGATTTACAGCTGTTAAGTCATTTTAAGGACCTGATTAATCATTTGCTCTTGGCAGGCAGAGTTACGACTGCTAAAAATAAGAAACAATGTCTTGTGTCTTAATCAGCAAAATGGGGACAGTGGCCAAACAGAGGAGGCTCTTGCAAACTTTCTGTGCATATATGTGTGCGGTGTGCGTTGTAGATAAACATACAAAAACTTATTGCATTATGTTTGGTTAGTTGAGCAAATTATTAAAAGGAAGCTGAACTCCATTCCCACTGGATTCTAGTGCCATGATAGGTCAGGGAAATTGTGGGAGAAGACAATGTTTAGTTGTGGGTGTACTTAGCAAAGATCTTCTCTGAGACTGATAGGTGCACCAAAAATAGGTAATTAGTGAATGTTTCAACTATTAATTACCTTTTCTTATTTTCCTGTAGAAGTTGACACAATAATATTGAAATGGACAAGAGTAAAATGTGAGTAGAGCTACCTCCTATTAATTCTTGTAATAAAATAAAGTTTTTTATTTATTAGTGTGCTTGACAACAAACCATTTACATAAGATTTTAAATTCTATACACCTAAACAATGTTCTCAGCCTTTCTCCCACTTTTCTATAACAAAATCCTTGAAAGAAAACAACTGTTTACATGCTGTATTCCACTTTTACGCTTACAGGCACTCTGATGTTTTTGCATGCCATATATAGGTTATTGCAGTAGCCTTTAAGCACAGAATATTACATGTAAATATTCAAGAGACTGGTGAAGACAGTTGCATAGTCAAGCACTTCTTCACCTCTCATATCATGATCCCTTGGCTGTGAAAACTAAATCTATCCCAATTTAAACAAGCAGAATAGAAATTGCTTCTTATTCTATTAAACCTAAGAATTGCCTGCAAGATTTAACTGATTAGCTAAATAACACCAATGTAATGAAAAAGGCAAGGATTTCATTCTGAGTTTCCTAATTATCATTCCTTTTGTAAACAAAAGGTTAAAAGACAAGAAAAAATAATATTGATTTAGTAACGCCCTAAAGAGTGCTGTAGTTTATGAATTTTATACAATTCTCACTCACAGTTTTGACAGTGGAACAGAGAAGGGAGGAAAATACTACATGAGTGATTATTTCCAGACTGAGAGTGAACACTTAGTGTAAAATTTTCCAAAGCACTTTTGTTGCAAACTCTGTAAAACACATTGGTCTTTAACGTGCATTTTGAAGAAACATCATCAGTGTGACAATATGGACTTCATTAGCTCCAGCTGCAACTGTGGAAATAAATTTGGGTTGAAGACACAGTCTAGCCTCACTATAACAAATCACCATTGGGCTTGGATAAATATTTATGATATCAAACTGTTCAGAGTAATAGGGCTTGGCTGTTCGGTGCATTAGAAAAAATGGAGAAACTTGCAATTTAAATTAGACATTTATATATAGGACTTCTATGAAAATTGTTTTCCACAGATCAATATTTAGATAAAATCTTAAAAAGGAAGCCCAAATTAAATGAGAATGTAAATGAAAAGGACTTTTCCAGATCACGTACAACACATATGGGGGGAATTTTTTTCAATGTTTATAAGATTAACTTGGCTTTGCTTTTCTAACAGACTGATCAAAAAACCTAGTTCACTCTGGTGAAGTTAGGATACTGATTTTGGAAATACATGTTTACATAAACTATTTTCACAGGCAAAACAGCAATAGAAACAATGATTATAGGTAGCTTTTTTCAAATTAAGCAGTCATTATAATTTTGCTTAGATCTCAAAAGAATATGTTGGGCTTATCTACACTGAGTATATCTATTTAAAATACTCTTAGTTACACATACAGGTACATATTTCAGTCACACAGAAAACTTCTTTATGCACATATTTTTTTGTATTATACTTGCAAGTTTTCTTGATGCACATATTTTTTTGTATTATACTTGTAAGTTTTCTTGATCATAGCTTTGACTGCCCTAAGCGAGACTGTATTACTGCCAGTTTTCAGCTTCTCACTACTGGGTCATCAGTGTTCCTTATTTTATAATTACCTGTGGATCCTGCTGGACAATATGGTGGATGTGATGAGAGGTGCCCTTCCAGTAGAGAGGGGCAACAACACAAGGGTGCGATTAGTGAAGGAGTGCAGTCAGCAGGTGGAGGAAGGTGATTATTTTCTATTCAGAAACTGGGAGCATGTCAGAAGCACTGCGTCATACTGGAGTGAGCCCTGCAGAAGGCTGCAAGGAGAAAGAGGCCTCTGGAACACTGTGTGTGAGAAACTACTGAGATGCTGAGAGAAATGGATTCTTTTAGTTTGGAGAAAAGAGGTATGATGGTTGCTCTCTTCAACTGGGTGATGGGAGATACAGAGAAGTTGGAATCAGATTCTTCTCAGAGGTTGTGTGACACTGGATTATCACACTCAAGGTTTGGGGCTGAGTCTCTCTCTATTCAGAAATAGTTCTGTTTGCACTAGGGGATGCTCGAGAAAGAAATTATTTAGCAATCTAAACACAACTGTCCCAAGGAGTCACTCGTAGGAATAAATAAAATGAGCAAAAGCTTCATGTGTTCCTGAGATACAGCAAAGTGTCCTGGGAAAATGTATTCTCAAATATACTGTAAATGCTCAGTCATTAATTCTTCATCTTTTGTAAATGGGAAATGGGCCATATATGTGCTAGGACTCACTATACCATCAAGCAGCTATGTCAAGAACAACTATTTGAAGTAGTAGGACCCAGTCATTCTTTTCCTAAACCAAGCATTCAGGAGTGTTTCAGAAACCAAAGCCATATCCTTTACAAGAAGGGGGATTAAAGATCAGTGAAGGGTTGGCAATCATATTTAATAAAGAATCAGTCTAAGAAGCAATTGTAACTGATATTTCCCTGTGGTGTGGATAATCAACAATTTTTAAAGGCACTTACCAGCTCACTTTAATGAATTTATTTAAACAATTACATTATGGGAATAAAAGTAATTTCTTTCCTTATTGCTACACCTTCAACAAACATGATGGAAAATGGGACCAGGCACCTCTCAAACTGAGTTCAGTCCTCACAGACCAATAAATGATGATTCATATTTGTCTAATTTCAATATATTCTGAAATAATAAATCAAAAATATTTTGAAATTGCAGTTATTTCTACCTTTTAAGATAAGCTGATCTAAATGTTGTTTTCAGCACATGCAGGAGTAATCAAACAGAAGGATCCTGAAGTAGCAGAGAACAAGGATGAGGACACAGGTTTGATTCATTCCATAGTGGTGCCTCAGGACCACAAATAGCAACAGAAGCCACCTTAATAACTGTGTGGTATCAATGACACTAATTTTAGAAAAAGGAAACAATCCTCCTGATCACTACAAAAATAGTTATGTTTCTCTGAAGAAGTGATGTCAGTATGAAAGGGGAAGTGGTATGCAGGAGCTATCACTAGCTGTCATAAATTCACGGAACCTTCTGGGTCAGAAGGAATCTCTAAGAGGTCATCCAGTTCACCCTGTGCTCAGAGTCAGCTGCTCGGGGCCTCATTGCTTAAGTCTTCACCAGCTCCAAGGATAGAGAGTCCACAGTTACGCTGTTTGACAAACGTTTATACTCTTCATGCTAGTTATTTTAGGGTTCAGTGAGACCCCTGGACCTTTTAGCCAGTGTAAATCATTACTTTTTGAGGGGCTGAGTCTTAATCTTCTTATTATAGAGCATAATATCCCATTTGCTTTATTGGTTTTCAAGCTGTTAATGCTTGATCCACCCTTAGGATCTTCTGTTGTCAATAGTTCCTCTAATTAGTAACATCCATTCGAACTAATTCAAAGAGCAAAAGACATGAAAAAAAATTCAGTCAATCAGAAATGTGTTGTGTTGGTCACTGTGCCTGTAAAAAGTGGACTAGTTACTCTTTGTAGTTTCACATAAGTACTCTGGTATTCAGTTTTAGATTTATCCATCTCATCAAATTAGTTACATTTCTAATAGCTATAGCTTATTAGACTTGGTGATCTTAGATGTCTTTTCCAACCTCGATGATCCTAGATGTCTTTTCCAACCTTAACAATTCTATGATGCTATGTAACAATACAAACATTTCCCTTAATTATCAGGAAATCCACATACAAATCTACAGTATAAAAAAGGGCAAATATGTTTTTTCAAGCCCTAGGAAAACTGTCCTTGTTTTTCCTCAGAGATGTTAATTCTGTGTGACTTTTGAAAGGTTCCTGCAAGTATCCATTGATTAGAATGATGTAATTACTTAGCACCTCTTCAAATTACAAAGTTTGCAAGCAAACAATAGATTCTTACATTCATTGAAGACTTTTAATTTCATTTTTTGAATGTTTTGGCAAATTCTTGAGGAAATGTGTTTGGTGGTTTGTGCAATTTCAAAGTGTATCTTTGTCAGTATCTATAGGTTACCACAGCTATGATCAAGGTCAAATAGATTTCACCCTTAAAGTTTTGCAGTAATTTCCTTTGTGAGTTCTTCTAGTTCTATCCACTTTTTGCCCACTCAAATATCTAAGTTAGCTAGTTCTAGATAGTGTGCCTGAAAGACTCTCTGGCTACAGCACATTGCCAGCCATGGCAGAACCACACCTATTAAATGGCATTACATGCCTACATGGCATTCCTGGGCAGGGCCAGATAAGTATATGTTTTAAAGTAATTTTCCAGAACACAGCTTTTAAATTGTTCTTTAGTAACCCCTGAAAATCCAGTCCCATTGCTTTTACTGTCCATTTTAACTTGCTTGTGTTGAACAGAATTGTCTCAAGTTATGGCCCTACAAACAGCACGTGAACTGACAACGTGCTAAGTTAAGACATTGTCTCTCTCTCTCTCCTATCCATGCTGCCACTCTTTTCTGCCTGTCAGAGTTGCAATTGTTCAAATCTCATTAGATGGAGTGGTGAAGACCCTGCCCCTACTTGGCCTTTCCATGTTTCCTATGCTTTCATTTGTACTTTTCATTTTGCTGTTAGAGATAGACCAGCATGGGAAAAAAGTCCAAGGTGTTAATATATCTGCATGAAAAAAGGTGCTGGCTGGTATGATTTTTGTGTCTTTCTTTTACTTTTATTTTCGGATTGACTTCTGCAGCACAGGTAGGGCTCAGAGTTACCGCCTCAGCTGCTGCTTTTGTCTTTACAGCCCACTCTGAACTGTGGAAACCTTCACCCACACTTCTAATTGAGATTATGGGCAAAATTGTTGCCAGGAGATTGCAGAGGAATGATATAAAGAGGTGCAACGTTGCTCACAGGTGAGTTGATTTTGGAGGTATCTCAGTACCTGGCAGCACTGACAGCACAGCACCAAAGGATTTTGCTGCTAATGGCCATGGTCTAGCTGTTAGGTCACTTGGTGTGTCTGCATCTGTGCTTAAGTGTCACCTTAAAGCACATGCCAGATTATGCATGAATCATGAGACAAGCTGTCTTCCAAAGGTCACCTGAGCCATTCAGAAATAAACAAATTCACTGCGGTGCATAAAAGAAACCAGCACTTGTAAAATTGCTGAGTAACAAATGCATCTATTCATGGTCATATTTCCAGCTCCCATATGTAAAAATGTGGCTCAGTGGGGATTTGAGCCATGATATATCCATCCTGCATACTATGTTTATACAAGTAATAATAGCAATGAAAATAAATGTACCTGTGAGGTTGCAAGTGAATAATATGGCTCCTTTTTCTCCATCAGCTCCGTGTGTGTTCCCGTTTCAACCACTGTGCCATGCACAATGCCCACTATTACTTCTGCAGTCTGAGCAGTGGAAAGCCAATGGGCAATAATAATAGTAGTCTGACCTTGCCTGGCCTGTAAACAAAATGCCAAACTGTAATTCATGTCCCCTGTTGCTTGGTGGTTTGGAGTAATTCCTCTAATTTGTCTTATTGATACAGCTGTTACATCCCATTGATCTCATTTGCCAAATATCTGCATGATCCATGATTCTCTCACAACTGACTTAAAATACAACATGCTTTCTCTTTTATTTTGGCTTATGTTTCTGCTTCTACTTTTCTTGGAGTATGTCTTTCAAAAATGTTTTTGAAAAGCCCAGCCATGAGGTACAAAGTTGGGAGCATTTCCATAGAGACTGGCTCACTGGTAAAGAACAAATGTCTGCTTCAATTGTCACTAATTCTATCAGTATGATGCTAGTTATTTGCCACTGGTAAATGCTCCTCAGCATTATCTGGCTGAAGGCAGATAAAGTGTTTGCCTTAAATAGGCAGTTTGGGTCCCATTGCCACACACAAACAACAACAACAACAACAACAACAAAAGTTTATAATTTGGTAATTTATGGAGGAAAGTTATTCACCTCATGTAAGCACAGATCCCAAATTTCGAGGAATAAACAAACATAAAGGTTAGTACCTGCAGCCTGCCTCTATGCACAAAGAGGAGAGACAAAAAGACTTGTTCCAAAAGGAGTCTGACTCAGTTTTCCTCCTAGTGAACTGGAGTTAGACACTCAGAGCAGTTATGCTCTCCAGGGTGTTGCAGCCACTCTGATGGCTATCACATAGTGCCAGCCCAGCCCCCAGGTAGATGAGCCAAGTGGAAATCATTATTTCAGTGGTGGTGAAGTGGTAGAGATAAGAATATTGTCACAGAATAACAGTAGACAGGTTTTTGCCCTAAATGAGAAATAATCCTTGTCTTTATTACAAACCTGTCATGGAAAACAATAACTGTCACTTGTGTCTTCTCTCTGAATTTAAATTTAAATGCATGACTGGAGAAAAGAGAAACAAGGGGAAAGAAGGGTTGTATCAATGACAAAGCACTTAGTTTTCCTAGTCCAGTGTGAGCTAGCACCTTGTTGCCTGTGTCTGGAGCAGATGCAGTATTATCTAATAAGAGATTTTTGAGACTGCACACTAACACTCATTCAATAGCCATTTCTGGTTCTGACCCCTGGTTTCTGTGAATTTCTTTCAGCCAAAATGCTAGCACATTTTGAAAAGAAGAGTATAAAATCTTGTACTTTTTGCACTCTAAAAAAATAATTAATTTAATAGGACCTAACTGAGCATTAAGATAAATGGCAAGATCCCATTTGATGCTGCTAAATTCAAGCTGCAAAGAAATTGGATCTAAACTTAATGTTTTCTACTATGTGACATTTCCTCCTAGAAACTGAGTATCAGTGCAAATCCACACTAGTTCAGTGTTTTCCCACTGACATAACGCTTGAACAAGTACCCTGGCAACAACAGCAACAATTATGAGCCTCAAGTCACTTGGGTGCAGCACCTTGCTGAAGCAGGGCACCGTGCTTTCAAGAACAGATTTTGAGAGCTGCAATCTCCATTTTCGACGCAAGGTGGCTGCAGAAAATCATTGTTTGGTTTAAATTCACACGCACACAAGCACACACACGCGAGCGCCTCCTTCCCTTTGTATTCCACCGGATTTGCAGAGGCAGATGTGACCCACTTGGGAGTAGCATATAACCCCCTTCACCTCTCCGTTGTCCGTCTAACTTTGTTGCTACATTCCCTCAACCACTCTGTAGCTTTGGACTTTTTTCTTATCACGTTGTTGATCTTAATTTCTCTATTCTCAGTGTGCATCTGCATCTCTTGGTTTTCATTTCACTGAGTTTGGAGAGAAGCTAAACTTTAGAAATAAACCGATTTATAGATAATCACACAAAACTCCATCACATACATGAAAAAACTCCCAGCTTCTATTTAATTTCAATCTTTGTGTAAATTGATTTTCAAGGAAGGATGATATTTGAATATTATAATAGGAGATCCACTAGGTTAACATAAACATTTTCTTCTCTTGCTTCAGTTACAACTTGTTCATCCATTTTATGGTCTTTCATCTCTGAATCACACTGATATATATGATAGGGCAACCTGGTACCAGATTAAACAAGTCATTAGGTAATAGTTTGCCTGCTTTAGGTGGGTGCACAAATATGCCTGCAGGTAACAACTAGAAAGTTGTTGTATACATACAGATACACATATATGTTCATATGTATCAAGTGGTCACAGAGTGAACAACTGCCTTGCGCATTTTCATGGAAGAGCACTGTTGTGGTTTGACCTTTGGCCAGCAGCAGGCAGTCCCTCATGGAGCGGGCTATCATTGGCTCCATAGGACAGGGGAAGCTTCTAGTAGTTTCTAACAGGAGCCACCCCTGTAGCCCCCACATACCAAAACCCAGCTACAGAAACCCACGACAAGCACCCAGCACTGGAGCTTTGACTTGACTATGTCTTGATAACAATAAGGTAATTCTCTAATATTCATCAGCTTAACATAAGTAGATGTCATTATACAAAGTTTTACATTGGTTACATTGTAAACATCACTTTCATCTATAATCTTGCATCGACTAGCAAATCAAGCTTCAGTTATACCTGTGAACATGATATCTACTTAGAAAAATTGTTTCAAGCCTTTTGTCCTGTATGGTAGTCTACATTGCACTGGACCATGCATGATTTTTTGTGTGATTTTGCCTCTGTTTATTTAGAAGATCCAAGAGAGAAGAGTTTATGAGCCTGGATGCAAGTTCCCTGTTTTGGGATTCACTTCCTTTACTGCTCACTCAGAAAGGGGAAATATTATAAATGAGTAATTTAAACAATAGGCACTTTCTACATTACTCCTGTAAAGATAGATGTCCTCTGTACCAAATAGCTACAAGCATGAGGAATCACACCATATATAGGCAGTGCAGTACAAAGTTTCAGATGGTTTTCCAAAGGCGTCTGGAATTGCCTGGGGACGAGTATAAGCTGTGTAGCAAATGGCAGCTACAGATCAGTTCAAGAGAAATATTAGTTCAACTGCAACCAATTTCCTGCCCTTTGCCATGGAAGACTATTATGCATGAGTCTATTTTTAACTTGGGTATTCTTCCTTTACTATGTTGTGATAGCTGCAGGCATACTGTCTCCAGTTTATCAAAGCAAATGTTAACTTGAAAAAATGGACTTATTCAGGTTGTATATAAAGGTAGAAATAATAATGTTGCCCTTTACTTTACAAGCAAAAAACATAGCAAAAGACATACTGGTGCAAAACATTATGAGAGTAACGTCTTAGGGATTGATAAGAAAAACAGAGAAAAAGACCACCTGCCTGCCATATCCTCTGGCAGATGTAACCTGTTGTGCTATCTATGCAAGGAAACTCCATTTTAAATCAAAGTCCTCCTCAAAGTTGCTGACTTGGCATGTGGTGGATAGGAGATCACTTGCAAGGATTGCTCTTTTGGCCCAGAGCCTTCACTACTGACAGTAGTCAACGGTCCCACAAGCACTGATGAGACTGTCCTGTGACAGTGAATTTGAGGGTTGAAGGATTCCTTGGAATCAGACTCTTGAGACCTTTTGCACCTTCAGATCTGCATTTTCTTACCTCTGCGTTTTACCTCTAGAAGCAAATAAAACCACACCACCACTCTACAGCATTGTTTTACAGAGTATGTTTATCCAAACCATGCTAGGAGGCCAGGTAATGCCCCCAGCTGACACACCTCTGAGCTGACATGAACAGTCAGAGGTATGGCAGAGGGGAAGGGTGTTTGTATAAAAAATAGCAAGCACTACAGAGTAAGAAAAACTGGTACACCTCTTTACTTTCAATTCTACTGCAGGGAAACAGGAACAGGATGAAATCTCCAACACAGAGATTAAAAAGTGGCTGAAGATGCTCCAGAACCATGACAAGAAAATAAAGACTTTAGTCTTGAAAAATTTGCTTGAACTAGTTTTAGTATGACTGACAACATGATGTTAGCAATAGATGGGATAAACTTTAAAACTGAGAGGCAGATGGAATCCTTTACCAACCCTGATAGTCCGTTCCTCCATTAAGTTCACCTGTCATCAGGATAAGTATGTTAACTGAAACAGTTTATTACGAATTTTTATTCAGCTTGGATTGAATATCCAGTGAATTCAATTAGGCTATACAGGCCAGGGATTGAATTTGAATTCTATTTGAATTTCTATTTAGAAGGAGCAAAAGTTACCAAGAATTGAACAGCCTTAGGGCAAATATTCATCTCAAAAAAGATACTACAAGTGAACAAAGAACCTACAAGAAGGGAAAAAATATATTTATCACCAAATTTAATTGTATGTCAGAATCATAAGGATGAAGTGAGAATAATGTCAAATCAAGTGGATTTAGATGCTGAAAAAAAATAAAACAGTTATTAGGTAGTTCTCAACCCATAGAGATAGAAAATGAAAGAAGCAGCAAGGCCGTTGTGTAATTGCCTCCACCAGGACTGCATTAGGCATTACATAACTACTAAGTTATTACTTTGTCTCAGCTTTCCAGGAAGCTGATGATGTCATGTATGTGGGAAAGGCAGAATCACAAGGGGGTCAGACAGCACGGAAATGGAAATGACCATGGTCAGGGAGCTCGTGGGCTCAGCTTGGATAATCTCTGTTCCAGAAAGGAAATGGCATCTGTGATTCTGCCCGGAGGCAGCCAATCTGAGATGTTCTAGGTGCATCAGAGGAATGTCACATACTTTATTTAGAAGAAAACATATTATGATTCTTTTTGAATGTGAAGAAACTGATTAGAAATTACTCAACCATCTTCTAGTTTTGCGTGAAAAGTTTAGGCAATCCTAAACTGATTTTACTGAATAAATGGTATATGTGAGAGGAATCAAGGGAAAGTGTAATTTGTAATCAGTAATTAAATTTAATGAACTCTTCTCACATCAGAAAAAACTGAATTATAAATCATGTGGTTAGATAAAGAGAACCTTTCATTGCATAACTGAGGATTTATTGAAAGTTTCTGGTGCAAATTTTCTGTGTTGGCCCAAGGATGAATATGACCCGAAATGTTTCAACACCAATGCATGCAGCATGAAAAACAAACACAAGAAGCTTGAAGCTTTGGCCCAGTCCCAGGGATCTGACATCACTGGCATTAGTGAAACCTGGTTGGATGAGTCCTGTGGCTGGAGTGCCCTGTTGGGTGGTTACAGACTCTCCAAGAGGGATAGTCAGGGCAGAAGAGATGGGGGGTGGCACTGTATGTAACAGAAAGATTAGAATGTATGGAGCTCACAGCTGGCACTGGCACAGTTGAGAGCCTCAGGGTAAGAATCAAGGGGCAAACAAATAATGTGGATGTCATTGTGGGAGTCTGCTATAGACCTCTTGGCCAGGATGATGACACTGACAAATTATTCTTTCAGGAACTAAAGGACACCTCCAAGTCAACTGCCCTTGTCCTTATGGGTGACTTCAACTTGCCAGAAATTAATGGAGCATCACACAGCTGGTACAAGCTGGGCCAGAGGATTCCTAAAAAACCTGGATGACAACTTTATAGAACAGGCCCTAAGGGTGCTGACTTGGAATGATGCCCTCCTTGATCTGCTGCTTGTCAACACAGTGGATCTCACGAGTGAAGGTGAGATTGGTGACTGTT
This sequence comes from Margarornis squamiger, assembly GCA_035222235.1. Lineage (NCBI taxonomy): Eukaryota > Metazoa > Chordata > Aves > Passeriformes > Furnariidae > Margarornis > Margarornis squamiger. The sequence continues at coordinate 30,581,852 of JAWWTY010000077.1, read as the reverse complement.
TTGGATACACTGACCATAAAGCAAACAAGTTTAAAATCTCTTTTGACAGGGGGAGAAGTGCCAGCAAAACCTCAGCTCTGGACATGAGACTTCAGGTTGCTCAGGGAATCAGTAAGTAAGGTCTCTTGGGAAAATGTTTTTGCAGATGCTGGGATCCATCAATGCTGATCACCTTTTAAACATCACCTCTTAAGGGCAAAAGAGCAAGCAATTCCCAAATGCTGCAAGTCAAATAAGTGAGGCAGAAGGCCAGCTTGGCTGAACAGGAATCTTCTCTTGGAAATAAAGCAAAAAAAGGAAGGTGTATGCTCACTAGAAGCAAGGTAAAGTGACATGGGAAGAATTCAAGAGATGTTGTTTGCCAATGCAGGGAGAAAATTTGTGCAGCCAAAGCTCAACTGGAGCTGAAGCTGGCTAGAAATGTGGGGGACATTAAAAAGAGTTTTTTCAAATATAGTAATGACAATAGGCAGTATAGAAATATCATTGGCCCATTACAGGATGAGGATGGTCACCTCACAACTAGGACAGAGATGAGGCTGAGCTGTTTAATGCTTTCTTTGCCTCTGTCTTCAACACGGGTGATGGACCAAGGGTGTCTCAGTGTCCTGAGCTGGACAACCATGACAGCAAGAATGATCTACTCCCAGTCGACTCTGAAATTTTCTGGGATTTGCTGCTCCAGCTATATCCCTGTAAATCTATGGGGCCTGATGGGCTTCTTCCCAGAATCCTCAAAGAGCTCGCTGACATCATCACAAAACCTCTCTTGATGATTTTTGAGTGATCTTGGGAATCCGGAGAGGTCCCAGTTGTCTGGAAGCTGGCAAACATAGCCCCAATTTTCAAGAAGGGCAGAAAGGAGAACTCCAGAAGCTACAGGCTTGTCAGTGTCACTTCAGTGCCTGGTGAAGTTATGAAGAGGATTATTCTGGGAAGCGTGGAAAAACACCTGAAAGACAGCACTGTCATCGGTCACAGCCAGCACCCCTTCATGAGAGGAAAGTCCTGCTTATCAAACCCAATTTCCTTTTGTGACAAGGTAACACACCTGGTTTATCAAGGGAAGCCAGTTGAAATAATCTTTTTAAACCTTAGTAAAGCTTTTGAAACTGTCTCCCCCAGTATTGTTATGGACAAACTGTCCAGCACACAGCTGGATAAACATCATGTGGTGGGTGAGCAATTAGCTCATGGATTGAGCACAGAGGGTAACAGCGAATGGGGTCACATCAGGCTGGTGACCTGTCACTAGTGGGGTTCTGCAGGGCTCCACTTTGGGCCCTGTGCTCTTCAGCATCTTCATAAATGACTTGGACACAGGACTGGAAGGAACATTAAGCAAGTTTGCAGATGACACAAAAGCGGGAGGAGCTGTTGACTCCCTCGAAGGCAGGGAGGCCCTGCAGAGAGACCTGGGCAAATTAAAGGACTGGGCAATTACCAACCATATGAAGTTCAACAAGGGAAAGTGCCAGATTATCTTGTCCTGCATGCATAAAACTGTTTATCCAGGATAGTTCTGATGCTACAGGTTTCCTGATCTGACTGCTCAGTGTGGGGTTTTTTGCATTGCTACATAGGAAAGCATTTGTCTCTGCTTGTGCTCTATTTTATTAGTCATTAGCAGTAAATGTGTTGATTACCAGTTCTCCTTGGGAAACAGCAATGACTGAGACTGCAATGGAAATCCAGTCTTCTCACAGTCCCTTCCTTCTCTTCTTTTGTTACACAAGATTTCATAAATTTCATGATGTGCAATCTTACTCAGGTTTCTTTACAGAGAGCTGACTTAGATGTGAGAAACCTAAAACTCATTCATACAATAAAATTTGGCAACTCTTTATTACGAAAAACAGGCAAAATAGAAATTAATATCCATTTTAAAATCAGTTTTATAGGATCTCTTTTTTTTTTTTCTTTTTCTTTCTTTTTTTCAGGCTTTTCTGCTGGCACAAGGAAAGCAAACCAATGTTTCTTGGTTAAAGTACATAATTTTTTAAGCTTTTCCTTGCATCTCTGCAGAGCCACATGGCACTAGGTAAATTACTTGCAACTAAAATAATCAGAAAATAATTTCACTGAAAGAAGTCTTAAAAAAATCATAACAAATCTAATAAAATAGGAGATTTAGCTTGACTTAACAATGCTCCTGAAATACTCAAGCACACTTTATTCTAGGAACTCAGTTTATCCTTTTGCATTGAACTATACAGTTTAGGTTTAATTACGGAAAAAATTAAGATCACCAGGAGTTAATAGTAGTTATTAAACCACATACTCAACTAGAATCATGAGTTTGGCTACTCAGCAATCAGGCAGCTTCACTTGGAAGCAAGACTCAGAACACTTAAACCGTGCCACTCCAAATCAGAAAAGTTGATAGAACAATGTAAGTAAGGAAGGGAATAAAACCACATGCTCATTGTCCACAGCCAGGCAAGGAGAAACAGATGAAGTCTCTAATGCCCACATGTTAACTATTACCTTGACTAAATTTCACTTACCCTCTCAGTGCACAGGCTTATTGACAAGTAGATGCAGCACAGGAGCAGACTGCAAAGCTCCTTGGGACTCTTCCTCAGAAAGTTGCTCCTGTGATCTTGTCACATTGAAACATATGTGTGTGGCAAGTCAAGTGATCTAAAAACACTAACCCAGGACTTTCAAAACTCATAAGCTGGCAATTGCTTCATGGGCTGGGAAATCTGGAGGTTGAAGTTCACTATAGTTCCCTGGGGCTTGACCTACACACAGCCTCAAGAACTTTACAGTAAAAGAGAGTAGCAAACTAGCAGTTTGTTTCTAACTTCCTGACCCTTGGACAACCACTGAGTTTTCAAGAGAGAAGGAATTCTTCAAGTCCCTTCCCTCTCTCACCACAATGCAACATGTTACAGGACAGCATTTTCATCATTTTTACTACAAATGTTTACACAAGTGGAAATGTCTTAAAAACAAACAAACAAACAAACAAACAAAAAAACCCAACAAAACACACCAAAAAGAGAGGGTTCATGGTGATTGGGGTTGCACAAGCACAAACTCTCTGCAGTTCATATTGTGCAAAGAGAATAGGCCATTCACAAATGAGACTCAATTTCTGTGTCCTAATGACAAGTTCTCCCAGAAGCTCTTTACCAGGCAGCCCTGCCAGTTTCTAGGGCTGTGCCCCAGACTGGCAGCATGCTATTGCAACAGCATGGCACACACACTCAGGGCATGGCGAACAAAGCTAGAAATATCCCACAGAATAAACACGCAGGGATCGGCACACAGCTTGTGTACCAATAGATGTCAGTGTTGCATATCTGATGTAGCCTTATAGTTCTAGCAAATGTCAGACCTAGCTGTGCTGGGGAAGGTCTTTATATGTGCCTTGTTTCATTTCATGGATCCTTGTCTATGCTTTTTTAGATCTAAGCCTGCCCATCTGAAAAAAGCAAGTAAACCGGGGCATCTGCTGGCTAGCGCTTTATCAGTTAGATAGTTATAAATAAGTTTTATCTGTCAAATAACAGTAAAAGCAGACTGTTGCCATTGAGCTGGTTGAATTTGCTGGCTTGACAATTAGCAATACCATCTCCAGTCCAGTTGGTAATCAGACTTCAGAGAGAGTACAGAGGTGAAATGGAGGAGCTGCAGAGCTGCACAGAGCAGCCCACAGCTGCTCCGATGTCTCAGTCGGTGCTGCGATACTATCTGCTCACGTGCCATATTATTGTAGGCACATGTAACTGAGAACAGGACTTGGCATGGCTTTTTGGCAACCTCTGCATCTGACTCATGCTCTAAGAGAAATACCAGAGCACTCCTCTGCTAAAGCACAGAAAAGGTGCCTCTTCCACACCAGACACATCAGCTGGAGACCCTGCTCTGCAGGACTGAGAATTTTTCAGGGGTTTTGTTCTTTCACTAAGGGTTTGTTTTCTCTTACTTGCCATATCATTTATTCTGGCCATCTCCTTTCACTGTAGCCCCCACTCATGCTCCTGCATATGTGGTTACATAGCAGAGGAATCACAGAAAATGTTACTATAATTAATGTGCCACTGCAGGATCCTGTCCTGCCTGTGCTCTCATTCTTGACTGGTGACTCAGTCTCTCTTTTATGGCAATCAACATGCACCAGTGCTTTACCCCAAATGGTAATGTTTTTATTAAGGACAGTGAGCGTACCCCTTGCTTGGTGATACCAGGTAGAAAACAAGAGGTTTTGATCCTACCACCATAATCAGAAAATCCAAAGAGTTTTTTCGGCCTCCTGAATTTCCTGCATCTCATTAGACTGTCCGGCGCACATCTGTAACAGCTCACAACCAGGCCTGTCAGCACACGGTTCATTAAAAAGCCATGGCTGCCAGCTTCTTTTGGCTGAAATCCTTCACAGTGTAATACAAACACTGGTCTGTGCACTGAGTACCTTCGTGGGAGCTTGAGGGGAATGAAGGCAATCTCTTATCTGACAGTTCTGTTCTCTGCGGTGGTCAGTGTGTGCTGATGTGCAATAGCCTCTGCACTCCTCAGGAGTGGGAAAGTGGAAAATCCCCTTGAATGAGACTCTGACCTGAGGAATTTGCTTTGTAAATTACACAGAAATGTCCAGTGGGTGAGAAGGTTTTGTTCTCCTGTATGTTTATTTTCATTTTCTCTCCCCCACCCCAGTCATATCATGTCATATGCAACTTACAAGGTATACACTTAAAAATTTAAAAAAGCAAAAAATATATGAGGGTTTAAGTCAGGGTTGTTATTTCCAATTCCCCTTTTCTCTCTCCTAATTAAAAAACCTTTCTGGCAAATTATTAGAATTTAATTCTTGGAGCATGTGAGCTACTAAACTTACATCAAAAGCAGAATACCTCAAACTTAAGCTGCCTTTAAACCTTTGTCATCCCTATAACAAAAGCTGGAGGTGCAGACTGCGTATCATTACCTTGCCCTGCTAATACTGCTCTTCTTCAGGAATCTCAGACATTTCCTGCTTTGGGGATCCAGAGAATTCATCATGAAAACATTGCTGAAGACCTATTTTGGCTAAAAACCTACTGATTTATGGGGACTTAAAATATTTGACTGTCTATTGAAACATTAAAAAGCACTGAGAGTTTTGTGGGCCTGTATTAAGGAATGAGGAAAGGTGGGTTTTTTTTTTTAATACTGGGAATTTTGGTGGGGTTTTTGTGTTTTTTTCTTTTAATAGTAAAAATGTTAAAATCAGATAATCAAACCAAATAGGGATGGAAATGTAGGTGACACCTTTCCTCCTCTAGACCCAATTTGTCCCCCTTGGGGACAAGAGAGACTATCAGAGGGGCAAGGCTTGCTCAGAAGGCCCATACAGGGCACTGACAGCAGACCTGGATCTCAGTGGTCTCCTGTAGGAGAAGGGAGTGGAAGGGATGTCCTACCTGAGAGAGCACTGCACCTGGGAGGATGCAGGTGGTGGCTGTGCTGGGCAGGTGCAGAGTGGCACAGACATCCTCATCATGACAAAACCAGTGTTTGTGTGGCAAGCACTGAGAGAAGCATATTGAGGATGGGCAGTGGCTGTCAGCTGTCATAGCCAGAGGTCAGGGTAGCACTGAACAAAGCACAAGGGACCAGAAGCTGTGGCTTCCTGTCATTGTCCTCCCTTTCCTCTTCCACACATCTGTCTCCATCCATTTTCCATAAAATTTTCTTTCCTGTCCTGCCTGAGCAACTTGGTAAGCATAGGTAGGGTGATCACCAGGGTGTGAGGTGCTCTGTGGCTCTGCTCGACAAGATGGGCTTCACAAAATGCACAAGCTCTTCTTGCTGCCAACTTCAGATGTTGTGGCCTCAGCCCAGGTTATTGAGCTCAACCCTTTTCCCTTGATGAGACAGGCACACCTAGGGACAGAGCAGTCTCACTCAGGGCATGAGATTGTACTATGCAATGCCCTGCAGAACATAACCTGCATATTTTGCCTGCTCAAATTTTTTTCTAATCAAGAATTTTAAAAACAGAAACAAACCTTTCAGTTTTTGCTTGAACAAAATAGTAAAAATATTTGGCTTAGCTGAAATATTTTTTTAGTAGTTGCATTTTCACTGGGCCTTCCCCCAAAACAGTTTGGGCAAGAATGTCTTTGCAATGTCTTTGCAATGAATTGGCATAAATTAGTGGAAAAAGTTGTTCCAGGTTTCAAAGTACATGTGAAATAAATTGAAGAAAATAGTAATGTAGGTCTTTACTGTGAATCCTGTTTATTTTAACTAAAAGTACATTACTGAATATTAAGAAGTAGATCACATTACAGGTATCTCTTAACATTGCTCTAGCATATGAAAGTGACTCATTAAAATTTCATTTTCATATTCAGTGTTGCTGATATACATTTCATTTACAGTAAATAAAACACATGTAGTGGTTTTATAACCAAGGCTATTAGTGTTGTATAAAGTGATAGTTTTTTGTTTGAGCCTCCTCTGAAGCAACACACACACTACATTGCCAGGTGTATGTTCATATGAGTAACAGATGTGAAACCCTACTTACCATTTTCACCATGGTGTCATAAAAACCAGGCATTATATGGGAATGTCAGAGACATGATTAATTTTGATTCCTGAAAATGTTAGCTCCTGGTTTATAATTCCCCTCATGCCGTCCAAGACTGAACCATCCCCCAATCCCCAATTCTCCTAATGCACCCATTATTATAAGCCATTTTGGATGGAATCTGTACTTTTCTCTTTTGCACATTCAGAATAAAAGGCCCTTCCTCTTCCTTGAAGAACTCCTTCTCTGCAAGTGCGGGCTCCCCAGCACCTGTCTGGTCAGGACCTCCAAAAATCATTTGCTGGACTGACTGGCTAACCTAGCAATCTCTATAAGAAAGATCAGACATTCAGAGCAGAATTTCTTTCAGCTAATGCAAATGTATAATCTAACTGAAAACTGAGACTTCTCATTTAAATTTATGATAAGAAATAAGCACTTCCCTGGTGTAGTTCATTGTCTGTTCAGACAGACATTTGGAAACAGATGAGTTGTGTCCTAGAACACTTTTAAGGCAATCTGATTGATGGCTTTAGACCCAAATATCTGCAGTTAAGTGGTAAGTAAGTGTCCCACAGCAGTTCCTCTTTCCCCCTTGATTCCTCTTGGTGGAAGACCATGTGCGTTTTCCAGGAGTGCTGCTCCGGGTAAATCAAATACTGAGGATATACTTTTGTAATCACTGGTGAACTTGAAAAATAATTTCCTCAAAAATGACCTCATATTCAGGTCATTCTTTCAGACCTCAGGAACCATAAGAAAAGGGTGATTAACTGCAAGGTGGTTTTGCTTTGGACAACATAGGAGAGAGATGGCAGTAGTAAGAGACGATGTTCATAAGGATTAGAAAGAAATGCGGATGCTACTCCTACGGAAAGAGCAGCACAAGATAAAATATATTGGTCAATTCAAAGAAGTTCACAAAACCTGTTTGTTTAGCTAACACGACTTTAAAACATCTTTCTGTGAAAGTATTTACTAAAGATTGGCATTTTCAGGAGAATTACAGGAAGGCTTAGCAAGTTTGCTTTGGAGCATGTAAGACTGATGTCACTGGGCAGGCTGGGGATATCTCCAGCGGATGTGTGTGCTTCCCTAAGGGCACAGTAAGTTATTATTTCCAGATGGAAAGACATGCTTCAGAAAATAGTTTCTGGATAGAACTGTTGATGAGCCAGGTAGGCAATAAATGATACAATGAGGTAACTGCTAGGATCTCTGGTAGATAGGAGCTGCCTGCAGTCTGGATGAAAAAGAAAAAGCACAGAGACAAATGGAAGCAATCCAGTGTCAATGATTCATTTACTGAGTGCAATGACCAGTCTTCTGCTGAGAAATTTTTGTTAATTTTAGAAAGAAATCCTTTTGCATCGCTATTGCTTTTGGAACTTCCCTTCTCATCTCTGTCTGCCCTTTTGCATCAGATCACATGGTGCAGCATCTGTGTACTAGGTATTGTCTGCCATAGATTGTTCAGTGGAATTTTGCAAACTCTTCAAACTTTAATGAAACTCATAAATCTAATTCAGGTACACACTGATGTACTGGCATTTCAGCTGACCCTAAAAAATTCCAATTGTTCTTTTCTCCCCTTTTCAGAAAAAAAAGATAGCTAATAAAATACAAGGATTATGAATTGCAATTTTAATAAAAGTTTTCCTACTTGCCAGCATTATTAGATACTCTCTTTGTGAGGATGCATACGTTACAGGTTTTAAATTAATGCAAATTGAAATTTCACATTAGATAGCAGAGCTAAATAGACATTTGGGAAAAAACATGGGATGATAAACATTATATTAATTTACTGTTTTGGAAACAGCATTATTCCTGAATTGCTGACAAGTATTTCAAACTGAAATAGCATATCCAGGAGTGAGAGCATCCACACCCAGTGGGACTAGTGCACTTCACTGTTCATACAAACAAGCAGACAATTAACTCTTTGAGGGCATAAAGATAATCCTGTGCACTCTAGTTCAACTGCTTATCCCATCTCTGGGGCTTCAGTCTGTATTCATAATTAAGATTGTAATTAGAGTAAGGATTGCAAAGTTTTAATCAAATTTAACAGCTATGTTCCAGCTACAGTGGAGTCAAGTGGTTAATTTTATGAAACTGAAATGCTTAAGACTGTGAAGGAGAGCAACTATTTATTTTGGCAAATTTAAAGCAAGTGCCTGGGCTAGGTTCTTCTTGTCTAGTCATGAACTAGGCCTTTGGTATTCCTTGACAAGCATGGGCTGATGTGTTCTCTTCACAATAATAAATGCACATAAGGTAGCATTTTTAGTTGAAGAATCAGTGAAATTCTTCTGCTGTTGGGAGAAGTTAGATTTGGTCAACAATAAAGTTAAAGGCTTTCTTAATCCAGAAGACTTTTTTTTTTTGTCATCAAAGATTTTTAAATGTTATTAATACTACACAAATTCAAATTAAAACTAAACAGCCCTTCTCTAACTTAAAATAATTATTGGCAAATTAAGAATAATGCTGTTTGCAAAACAGTAAATTGCCATAAAGTTTTATCATGGTTTAGGATGGTACTCTCCAATTTAAGTGCTTCCAGAGAGACTCTCCAAACCCTGCTGCTGCTTACTTGCTCTCCCTATCCTCTCCCCTCCCTGTGCAGCAGGCTGGAGAGGAGAATTGGAGACACAAAAGGTAGATCATGGGTTGAGATAAGAACAATTTCCTGGAAACAGCACTGGGATAAGAAAATGAACAGTAACAGCAGCAATATTAATAACAAAAGTGAACAAAAGAGAGTAATTCAGATGCAAAATGCTCACTGCAGAGCCAAACCCAATTGGAGTGCAGCCATGCCACCACGATCACTCCCTCTGGCTCTGAACTGGTGCCACTAAACCTCTCCCCCTGGCTTGGAACTAGGGTGCAGTGATGCATGCCCCTGTCTTCAATGCTTACTTGACTGCAAGGAACCCTTCTCTTCAGAAGAGACTCCCCTCCTCTACCGCCAGCAGTAATGTGAGGTGGTGCAGAATAACCTCCGGGTCCTGGCCATGCCCCCTCCTGACTACTGCAAAAATTACCCCTGTCCTGGAGGGAACCAGGACAAGTTTATAATCACATGCTTTTACCAAAATGTTTATTCTGTGCTGCCATATACCCCAGGTGACAGAGCTTCCCTAATCCTTCTTCCCTAATCCTGTGCAACCAGGAGCTAGTGTTCTCCAAACGTGCCCACAATATGGTGAGTCACTGCTGGTGTCACTGGGGACCTCACCCCTAAAATGAATACCACAAGGACAGGGATGAGGAGAACACATTAGCCCATGCTTGTCAAGGAACACCAACGGCCTCGTTCATGACTAGACAAGAAGCCCTTAGCTCAGACACTTGCTTAATGCCAGCACTGATGTTAGCCTTCTATGGAATTATTAAGATATGACATCCCAGAAAAGAGAATGAAGACTTCAAAAAAGACTTTCATGAGGCATTTGGAAGAAAATAATTGAGTGTTTACTTGGTGGGGTCAATTGCTCTGAAAATGTTCATAAGCTTTTCTTTTCTGTCAGAGCTAAGTCTTTTGATCTCTGTATCATCTGGGGTTTAGTGCTGATATAGGTGCTTTTGACATATATTTGTCTCTGAATTTATGTCTCCTTTTAATCAGAGCACAGCTAATTTTCAAGCTCTCTGGGTATATCCACCTGGGAAGATGACTTGGATGATCTGAAATAAACATCAGAGCATAGTTTGCTATTAGTGCCTACAAGCTGAATATATTCATCTCTTGATATTTCATGGAGTCATTAAAGCAATTTGTCTCAGTCTGTCTTTTAGTAGGTATGCAGTAGTGTGCTCTTTTTTCATTATTACAGGTGTTGGGGATTTTGCTTAGTTTCCTTGTTCACAGTCTCTTTTGTGCTGCTTTTGTTTGGTGTTTTTCTCAGGTCTGCAGCTGATCTTTTAAACAGGACTGTGATACGAGTGTCTTTTAGTATTGTTTGTATTGAGATAAATCAGTAAGATACGTTTGCATGTTACATAACACCTCACTTGTGAACTCAGGTAAATCAACACCATTTACTTCAATTGTGTTTTCTGTTTCTGCTTCTTAATTGCATATGAGCACAGGATGATCATGCAGCACAGGTCTTTCCCCATGACTGCTGCAGCCCAGAGCAGTTTACACACGCTCTCTCCATCATGACATCGGCACCTGCTCTTTCTGGCTCCAACCAAAACCCACACCTGCCCTTCCATAAGGAATGATCATCAATATAACAGAGTATTGAGGGTGTCCTGCTATTGCAACATGAGAATGCTCTTTGTAAACAAGCATAATGGACATGCCAAAAGGGATGCAAGTGTAGTCACTTCTCTTTCCATGGCAGGTAACACTGACTGCTGAAATGGCAAATAGGGGAAACAGAGTTCACAGAACTTATTTTTCTAGGTTGACCATACTGTAGCTCTTCCAGCATCCAGGTCAAATAGTGCATATGTCCCCACTCCTCCTGCCCCTGTGCTAGTAACTAATTCCAATCAAGGAGAAAGGAAGCATGTTTTGGATTTGTCTCCATTACCTGCACAGATGTGAACAGAGTATTTTCCACAAAGATGCTCCATTAACTAGCCCCAAACATTAGATGACTCATTATGTTACAGAGCCTAGTGACTTTTACCTCTTCTATTTATATATTTAGACTAATTTCTCCTTTTTACGTCATCTTATTTGTTACTGTGATAGATCATAATGAATTGTAATATTATAAAGATTTGTTATTCACATATGCATCTACCCAAAAAGTACAAAATAACTTCAGAATTTCTCCAAAAGTTCTCCTCCTGCTTCAGGGTCACCATGAGCAGGTAATATCCTTGGCACCATGAGAGGGAACTCTCTCCCTGGTGTGGGGCCAAGGCAGATGTCCATCTCCTCAGCCCTGCTAGAGCAGGTGGGTTCAGCACATGGACAGCACACAACCATCACGTAACAACCACATGCCTGACAGATGGCAATCGTGCCCTGACACAGGGCCATCTTGTGGCAATCACACACCAATTACACAGCAATTGTGCCAAGCACGAAGCATGATTGCTGCACGATCAGCGCAGGTCAGGAGCGATTGCCATGTGACAGGCACATGATCCCATCTGATGGTCGTGTGCCAGGCATACAATTGCTCCATGCCAGGCCCGCTTGCCACAGCAGTGCCAAGGGTTTGGGCATCTGTGCTGGTCCTGCACCAGAGAGAGGGTTCCCTCTCATAGTACCAAGGGTATCCCCTGCTCATGGTGACCCGGAGGCAGAATAAGAGAACTATTAAACCAGTTTACACCTCTTAGGCACTTTGAGGACATGTGGATTGTCCTTGGATCCCTAAGGAACAGGCTGGCTGTTACAGATTGATGTTGAGGCCCAGTAAGATACTCAGAGTGGAGAACTGTTTTCATAGTGCATTAGTGGGAAGCTCCAAAAAAACACAGGAACTAGTAAAGGGAAAGGGAATTGGGCAGAAATCACCCACTACTAAGGAAAGAGGTAAATACAGTGTACACTGACCTTACTTCCCTCTTTTACATTCAAAACTGAGAATCAAAATCTAGTGCTTGTAATTTTAACTCCAGTGCAGAAAAAAAACAGGGAAAAGGGAATTAATTGGAGGCCACATTACATAATTGTGAACGTATATGGGCAGCAGTTGTGTAGTAGTTGCCTATCACAAGCAAGTAAAGAGAGCACATGAGAGAGGTGCCTGAATGAGTGAAAAGTACTCTTTCAAGAGAGTCCCTGAGAAAAACTGTGAGGGAGAGCAACTGTATTTATTTTGGCAAACCTGAGATCAGAATTTGTTTCCTTTTGTGTGTTTTATTCCCCTCACAGATCCTGATGCCGGAAAATAATAGAAATGAACAAAGGAGATAGCAATTACTGTAAGTTTTGTCTGCTGCAATCTGGAAATTATAAAGTATTGCAGGTTGCTCCAGGCCATAAATCCTAACTCAAAGCCACATGCAAAGCCTTGGAAAATTGAAATGCTGCAATTGGGTTTAACCAGCCAAAAAAACCCAGCTGCTGAGTCACTCTGACTACACAGTATATATTCTTCAACTGTTGAAGGACGTATTGCAGCACCCTGAGGAATAACCAATTATTAAAGCATATGTGTAAGTAGGTTTTGCCAGCAACTCAAACAATCTTTAAAATTATTCACAGAATCGTTTAGATTGTCAAAGACCCTTTAAATTGTCAAGTCCAACTGATAATCTGACACTATCAAGTTCACCACTAAAACATGTCCTTAAGTACCATGTCTATTCAAAATAAAGGATCTCATATTGAAAACCACATTTTTTTTTTTAATTTTAAAGAAAAGTGATTTCTATGGCTGACATGACTCCACTCCAAAAGAAGCCATCTGAGCTCCCCCACAAGACTTTTGAAATTGCAAATTATGATTAAATATTGATTAATTATGATTAAACTGTTAGGTCAGTATTTGAAAAATAGTAAGCAAAACAATGGTATCTTTTATTTCAATTCAACTTGATATGGAAACCTTATAAGTATTACAATTATTGTCTGAAACAGAATATTGAATCTCCAAGAAATACGTGAAGCACAGTAATACCACAAATGTGGTATAAAGTGGGGAAAAACCCACAACAAACCCACACAACCATCCCCTTCTCTTTAAATTTAATACAAACGCTTTTATTTGCAATCTCAGTTGTCAGTAAGAATTGGCAGTCATTTTTAACTAAAGACAACTTTGTAACTGCATCAGGTTGGCGAAGAAGCCCAAAGGACAAATACTAGCATCAGCTTGTTGTTTATTCATGATGTTTAATCACTATCATTCTCTGGTATTGCCTTGGTCTGTGGCAGCTGATATGGGCCAGGGTTTGAAGGGACAGCGAGAGCAGGGTGTCCACCTAAGCTGCGGTATGGATGAGACTAATTCAGGTCTAGCTCTCTCCAAATCACATGACAGGACTGCTAGGACTGCTCTGTGCACCTTCTGTGAGCACGCGCTGCTTGTTCCCCTGGGCGCGTGAGTCAAGGGCTACACTGGATGCAACAACCAGGCTGCAACACACAGTCCCTACTTCACCAGCACACACAGCCTGTGTTAATCCTCTGTAGGGCTCTTTGTGTCCTCCCATAAAAACATAAAATTAAAAACTCTGCAAATAATACTAAATAGAGACTTGTGCGTTTACAAGGGCATAGTAGTGTCCTTCCTTTGCCAGTAACTGGCTGTGGGTGCCCTGCTCAACCACCCTGCCATTTTTGATCACCACAATGACGTCTGCTGTCTGCACAGTTGACAGGCGATGAGCAATGACGATGCAGGTTCGACCTTGCCGGGCGTTATCCAGAGCTTTCTGGACAATCTGCATACAGATATCATGAAAATGCTGTTAGCACCTGGAAAGTGTTCACTTGTCATGGATACTAAATTTGATTTCTTACTCCGTTATCACTTGAATACATCTCCCACAGATATACAAGTCAGTGCACACAGGAGACCCCTAGTCAACAGTATTTCTCACTGAGGCCAGTGAGCTGGTCACACAATCATAAGACACAGAGAAGTGGGTTTTTGGTCTTCCAGCTTGGCTCAGAACACAGATTCAGTATTTACCATCAAGCACAGTTAACAGGAAGAGAGCTGAGGACTATCAGCTCCACATGGTGTTTTATACTCAAAGTTTTGGGATTTTTTGTACTTGTTTATTTAGTACATGTAACAGCTTCCTATTGTAGTTCAATTCACATCTTTCAGGTGGAAAAACTACCATGATACATCTACCTTGTTGTTTCACAGTTGAGCATTTGTAACACACTTGCATTTATTTTATTCTACAGAAAGCGGTTAGCCATGTACATAGACATAAATATTTTACATAATAATCATTACTCACCTTTTCACTTTCTGTGTCAAGAGCAGAGGTAGCTTCATCGAGAAGCAGAATGGCAGGATTACGGACCAGAGCACGGGCAATTGCTATTCTTTGTTTTTGACCTCCAGAAAGTTGTGTTCCTTTATCACCCACCCGGGTATTGTATTTCTGGATGTTAAAAAATAAAAAAGATCACCTGTGAATACTCTTAGAGAAGGAAGGTTAGAAAGTAAAATTTTATGCATGGCTATAAAAGTTATTAGTTATTTCCATCTTGAAAGACTAGCGCAAGCAGTTTTAATAAAGCCAGGGCTTTATAAACATCTCTAGTATAAGCAGTTATATATACAGCCACACACATTTATACCCAGTCTGAAAATTTATTCCTCCAAAGATGGGCATACCCCTTGAATGGTACTAGCAGTCATACAGCACTGAGGTGGCCACAGAGCGTATGACCATAAGAGTAACTAGAGATTTAATGCTAACTGACATACATGAAGAACTTGATCCCACATTGCTTGTGAATAAAGAATCCCAAACATCATTAGTAGTAGTAAAGATGAAATATTTTTCAGCATCATTACATCATTTTCAGGTACACAGAAATACAGTGAAAACAAACTATCAAAGCATTTTTCCTTGTTAGAGCTAAATTCCTGGCAGGCAGGAAGGTCAAATGTGATGTCATCCACTTTTGATTTATTGCCCCTTTGATTTAATTTTACTGAATTATTTTAGAGAAATAAGATTTCTTTCTCAGTAGCTTAAGCAGTTTCTGCTGTCAAAGGAAAAATATATATTAAAAAAAAAAAATTATGGGCACTTATTTGTACACAGAGCATTCTCTTATTCCACTCCCCAAAATACTCTGCTTTGGTTACCACTATATTAGTGGAACCATTGGCTTTTTTTTTTTTAGACATAAAAAGGATTTTAAGCTTGAAAGACACTAACATTTTAAAACATAAATCTCATACCTTTTTTTTTTTATTAAGGGAAACAAAAGTGTTTAATGTTATTTTGATCTATGTAAGTGAGCACTACCTAGATTTTCTCCGTATCATTCCAAATATCTGATCTCACTGTGAACAGAAGATCACTGTCCCTTACCTCTGGCAGTTTTTCAATGAAGGCATGAATATTTGCTGCTTTAGCTGCTTCTTCAATTTCCTCCTGACTAACCACCCTACTGTTGTCTCCATATCGAATATTTTCAGCAATGCTGCAGTCAAACAAAATGGGCTCCTGTGACACCAGGCCCAGTCTGGACCTCAGCCATTGCAAATGCAGAGATCTGGTATCAAATCCATCTGCTAGCTAGAAAAAGCAAGAGAAACATGATGCCAAGCTGGCTACAGAGCTCATCCACAGATACATGCTGTAAACACGAAAACATGAATTGTAAGAGGAAGCCTATTACGTGTTAGATTCCCAGATGAAATAAAGTCAAATTTTAGCATGCAAAATGGAAAAGAACCAGCAGAATAGATGAAATATTTCCTTTAATTAGTTTTTAATTTTGTGTGGTTTTGCTTTCATTTCCCAGCAGATGGAAACAACATGCAGATCACACACTGTTCTTGCAGTCCTTCCAGCTCTACTGACCTCAAGAAGCTCAAAGGAAAGCTAGGCCCTCAAGAAGCTAAACACAACAACAAATATTCTCAGCTGTCTTAACTCAGCCTTGGACTTTCTATACTCATTAACAGTGATTGCACCAAAAAGACCATTGTGACCTTCTGATGGTGACACAGTAACATCTATACAAGATTACATTTATGTTATCTGAAGCATGTATCTATGTCCCTAATTTGTGAATTCATATTGGCAAGAAAACTTACACACTGACAAGAAAGAGACATAAATGTTATGCCCATGTGACCAGGGTGGGAGCAGCTTTGGGGACGCAATGCAGATTGAAATGGTCATTCCTTTCCCTGCTGAGATCTGCGCCCTGAGCCTGCACACCATGTCAAGACTGGTGCCAGAGCTGGTACATGTGGGCAAATGCACAGGGCAGGCAATGGCAGGGATTTTGGAGTTGTCTACAACTCCACTGGAGCCACAGATGCAGTAACCCACACCTCTAAAAAAGGAATCTCAACAGAGATACTGTCAGGATTGTCAAATGCCTATGAAACCTTGAAAGACAGAGAGTCCTGTAGATGTTATTAATAGCCACACAAGTCTATTTTTACCACTTGTCCTTCCACAGGGTCATAAAATCTCTCCAAGAGCTGAATGGATGTGCTTTTGCCACAGCCGCTGCTTCCTACTAACGCCAGAGTCTGTCCTTTGTTAACCTTCACATTGAGTCCTTGCAAAACTTGAACTTCTGGCCTTGTTGGATATACAAAATGGATGTTTCTGAATTCAATGTTGCCTTCAAAATGGCTCTGAAAAGCAGTAGAGAGTTCACATGCTTCTATTAACATTTATTAGTTTTAAATATAACAACACTTGCTAAGACTTGATTATTAAAGCGAAAGAACTGAGAAAGTTTGGGAGGGTGTTTTCAAAAGCACTTTTAAAGTCCTTTTACATTATATATTGAACTAAGTGTAGTACCATTAATCATAGGATGATCTGCAGATGAAAGTCACTAGATCCTTATGGAGAAGGAGTTTTCTGCCTGTTTTGTACCTATTTTTCACTTCACATTTGAAAAGAGTATCATTAGACAAATAAACAACATTTGTATTTTTCATTTCTAACATTTAATTGAGGCTCTTCTACTTATGATATAAACTATGTAATTTGCTTTCCTGATCTCACACTGCAGGTAACATAATTTGAGTGAATGTAACACAAGGTCAAAATCAGAGATTATGATAGCAGAGCTAAATTCTTCAGTAGGTAATTCACTACCACAAAGGACAGGCTGTGTTTTTAAAAGATTTGATAGTTGTTAATTATCCATTTTAGCGAGGCTGATATTTAAGGACAAGTGGAAGAACAGAGGCACATGCTGAGGCAATTGTCTTGCCTGTTCTTTGGGGTATGAGCCAGCCCTGTACATACTTGCAGCATTGCTAGTACAATCTCACAGCAAGTGATGACCTAATTTAATGGGCTCAAAGCTTGGCTTTGCTGAAATCACAGGCATCACTGGTATTCAAGTCTAGTATATACTAGAAATGCTTCCACCTAGCTTTATGTTACTGGAGACCTTCTGCCAAGTCTTTCAGTGTCTGTGCCAGAGAACCTTGTTTCAAAGATATGCAAGTGTGCTCAGAACTTTAAAGGCTGAAAATCCTGTACATAAGCTTGAAGTTATAGGAACTGGATTATGCCTTCCAAAGTACAGGCTACCATCTGAAACCTACACGGGAAGTTATTTTTAAATTTAGATTAACCTGGATGTGCAAATGTAATCCTTCCAGAACATATAAATTGAAACATTTCATGCAGAAATTTGACAAGTGCTGAGGTCAGCCTCCCTAATTTTGGATTAAAGGAGAGGTTTTTTGTGAATTTTTTGAGTGTGTTTTGGTTTTTTTACTTTTCATTGTTGTCGGTTTTCCCTTGTATCATTCCCCCACCACTCCTCCCCAACTTTAGAGCAAAACAATTTATTCATTAAGTTCATTTTGACTTCACAAGAACACATTTTTACTTGTAACAGTTTCCACTGTTGGAATAGGATGGATTTTGTCAAAAATGTTCTGTCTCTAAAGGAACTAGTCTATCTCATTTACAAAGTAGAATAATGCATTTGTATTTTATTTCTCCTATAAACTCTTACAAAGACAATGCAACTTTTATTGGAACGGGCGTTATAAGTGTTTTACTGAAAGCAATTAAGATGTGGATCAGTAGAATAAAGAGGTTTTTTTTTCTTTATTTAGAGCAAAACTGACTTATAGACTATACACTTTTGACTGAAACCCGGAAACAGTACGGTTCCTAAATGAGAGAGTACCACTATTTCATATAACATCTGTATTTTTCACAGAACAGATTGGGTTGGAAGGGACCTTAAAGATCATCTAGTTCCAATCCCCCTGCCATGGACACAGACACCTTTTACGAGACCAGGTTGCTCATAGGTCCATCCAGCTTGGCCCTCAACACTTCCAGTGATCAGCATCCACAACTTCTCTGGGCAACCTGTTCCAGTGTCTCACCACCCTCAGAGTGAAGAATGTTTTCCTAGTATCTAATCTAAACTTACTCTCAGTTTGAAGCCATTCCACGTTATCCTGTCACTACATGCTCTTATAAAAAGTCTCTCTCTGTCTTTCTTTTAGACTCTCTACAGGCCACAAAATTAGGTCACCCTAACTTTGTCACCTTTTGTGACACTCAAAAAACTATAAAGCTATGAATACAGTTGCAGACAATAAACCATTATTAGTTTATTGCAACATTTTTTTTTTCCTGAAAAAAGACCCCCTCACAAAAAATCACCCTCAAAATCCAAACAAATCCTAAAATTCCCCAAAACCTCATTCCAAAATACCCTCAATGCTTACCAATTTTTCACCTTCTTCACTGTAACTGTCAATTAGAGGTTTTCTGTCTAAAAGTTGAAAGATTTTTTGGGCTGACATTTTAGCTTTGCCATAGTCTGGTGCCAGAGAGGCAGACTGACCAACATTCATAGCTGCAAATATGACAGAAGAGAAGACTCTAAAAGGCAAAAGACAACACATGATTCATTTCAGGTAGAACAATGCATTAATTTCTACATGTGTAAAACAAACCTTCAGGATAAAATTTTTAGCATCTTTAGGTTATGGCATTTCCACAGCTCCCCACAGCCCAAAATGTCATTCAGTATTAGGAAGCTCTATTTGTTCCCACAGCTACTTCGTAGATGAACAGTGGTATCATATCACTTCTCTGTGTAATACCCTCTGCCTCAAAGGCCCATCAAAGGCCAAAGGCTTCTCCAGAGTAGGTGTGCTGAGCTTGCCTGCTCGCTCTTGCTGCTTCACTGCCCATATATTCACCTTTCCCCAAAACAGCCTTTATACACAAAGAATACTCCCAACCAGACTGAGTTCCTGAATCTCTATGCCTCATTACCACTGCAATTTGATAAAATAATTTGCATGCATTGAAATCACTATGCCATGTACTGATTTTGGGATATTTATATTTTAACAAGTATACTCACATAAATACATTTTCAAAGTTGCTCAGGCAATTAGCAATGAGCCATGCTCCAAATCTGAAGACTGCAGCGTTAATAAAGTACTCTGCACTCTGAGCTATTCCATAGTTAAATCCATAGAAAGGGGATTTTTTCAGAGAATCTCTGATAAAGAAAGAGACTTTCCATAAATAATAACTCATAAAAGAAAAACAGCAGACGATGGAGGATACTCAGACTTCTGGATTAAAGTTTTGAAGCAATACAGCTCACCTCTTGAAAACACAAGTCATCCCAGAACACATACACATTCACAACCACCTCTGCCAGACCCCTAAGACCCCCATCCCCCTCATGACAGAACTGCTCTTAGGACAAAAAGCAGTGAGATCTTTAATCCTCAGTTATGTTAATTTGAATCCCTTTCCTTTGTTTTTATAGCCAGGCAGGTCACCAGAGCAGTTAAAGTAAAACAAATTGACAACTACCCATCTGACCCTTTTTATTAAGAAAACAAGCAGGCTCCCGGCCAGTCTAAGAGCCCCCTTGTGGGATTCTGCCAGGTCATCCCATCTGAGCAGAGACATCTTATCTTGAATCAGAGAGGGGCTGTAATGCTGGGTATCCCCACAAGGATTCAGAATAATCCAAGCCTCTGGAGAAGCTTCATTTTGTGTAGCTAATTGAACACACACCAAATCAGAGTCTGGAGGACTCTTGGCCCTCATTGTTTAGGATGCTCCCTGAGGAAGAGGGAGTCTCCTTTCTAGTCTGAGCTGTAAACCAGAGACTTGTGACAGTCCAGCCTAGTGTCCTGTCCAAATCTGGGCTATTACTAGTTCACTAGACATTGAATTTTAACACTATTTTGGCTGAGGACAGGTTGCAGTACATTGTTTTCAATTCCATCTTTTACATTAGTTACTTTGGAGGAGTAAAGAAACAAATTAGAATTTGGGCTATTTTTTTAAAATAAAATGGAGCAAGAAAAATCTTGTATCCCTGGTGACTCAAATGCAATTCAGTAAAGACAAGTCAGTGGGATGTAGCGGGTCAAACTAGGGAAACATATGAAGTTCATTTCAAGGTTTCAAAGTCACATGAGGAGAATAAAACTGATTTATATTATAAAGGGTGTGGTGGAACTGTCAGTTCCTGAGTTAAGTAGTATCAATGCAATACACTGAAATGGAGTGAAGATATGTACTATATTGTAGGCATACACATGCAAACACAGTATTCTGTAACACATATGCCATGGAAAGAGTATTAAGAAAGAATTATTAAAGATAAAAAGAATCCCACCTATATGGACCATTCAAACTAGCAACGTATTTTTCATAAAATGCTTCTTCCCTGGTCAGTGAAGCTACAGTTCTTATGTTTTCAACCGATTCTGTTGAAATCTAATATGGGAGATAAAACAAATATGAGGTAATCCCTTACAACTGCAATCTACAACATACCTCCTAAACACTTGATCTCCTCTCTAGTATTGTTTTAGATCAGAAAGCGCTTGCTTAACAGAGAAGATCAAGGTCTATTCCCAGGTGAAGGAAAGCCCCAAGCAAGGAAATTATTCACACCATGGTTGTGAGACATGGTGGGGGCTGAAGCCAACAATGTATCTGAGTTCAGAACCTTGGGCCAGCACACTGAAAGCATTCAGCAGCACCTGCTTTAACCCATGGGTTGTGGCCCTGATGAATTAAACCTAATTTAATAAAAGAAGAGCAAACATCAGTCACCCAGACACAGCTTGCTCTTTTGCATGGACTGCTTCTGTCTCCTGTAAGAGTGCTATTAAGTGAATGAAGACAGTACCCTGAAACTCTCGAGTGCTTTAATGGTTTGCTTTTATGACAGAATAAAAAGGTATCAAAGGTTGCAATGCTTCTGGCTGCAGCAGAGCAGCGCAGAGCTATGTTGCTCACCCTAGGCATGAGGCCCACCAGTGCTGGGGCTGCTACTGCTACAGCTGTCACTGCCCAAAAATCCACTATGGAGGCTTTCAAATGCATTTCTATTGCCTAATTTACAGATGGTTTGTGTAATCTATGTTTTGCTTTTCTTGAGGATGTATAAACATTCCCCTCAACCCCCACCCTGCCTTGTCCCCTCTCCCCACTTCATTTATCTTGAACAATTGAGTCAGCTATATTATAACTACAATGTTGTCCTTAAAAGTGATCTCACACCATAACCCTGTCATTAAAATTGAACAACTTACTCTTCCAGCCTCTTCCAAAGCTTTTTGATCTTTTGCAGCATGACCGGACATGGACTTCATACTCACAGCATTTGTAACAATAATGTAAGGAATGCAGGCCAGGATAAGCAAAGTTAACTGCCAGCCATATACAAATGCAATAACGATGGCAGTCACAAGGGTAAAAACAGTCATAGTCATCAGTGCAAGTCGGCTTCCGGTTGCCTAAGAAAACCCCAGAAACCCCCCACATATTTGTCATTAGATTTTTCCTTTTAATACTTATATCACCACTTCAAATTGCTATACAGTCAAGGCCAAAGGTTCAGCTGGAAAATGAAACTATGTGTGGTCTGTGAGTGGACATTATGCACCTACTCATGTAAGCATTCCTAGAGATTACTCATTCCTGCCAGCATTCAGGCCTTTTAAGAGTTGTTAAAGTAGCCTAAAGAGTTGGTTATGACAGGTGCCTAATACATTATGTATCTGGGACTACTACCCAAGGCACAAGAGACTGTGACTGTGAGACTGTCAGAATAGAGCAAGTTGGTGGTTGGGTGTCCAGCATTAGGCAAGGGGGCTTGGTTATAACAACAGCCATCCATTGACCCACCACCCTAACAGTGGTGGAAAATACTCATCCTCAAGTTCTCTACTGCTGCACTTTGCGTTGGGTTCTTAGAGGGGAAAAAAAAAAGAATTTGGCCACCCTGCAGAAATGCTTTATCTCAGTGGGATAACGAGTAGGAAAGATTAACTGCTACTGAAGAACTCCCATCTCTCCCAGCTGGTGTAACCTTCTCATCAAAAACCTTTTAGGATGAGAGATGATTAGCATCCAGCATCCAGGGTGGGCTCTAATCTGCAGAAAAGAGTTCTGCAAACAGCCCTGTGGAAATAGTTCATCTTCTGAAATTTGTCATGATGGAAAACAAACAATAATCCTTGGGCAGGAAGCAAATATTCTTCTTTATCTTGCCAAAGACTTTCCTAGCCTGGAAAGGCTTTTCTTGTTCAATAAAATTTAAAATAGTAATAACTAAACCAATGCCAAAGTGAATTGTTGCCATATGTTCTAGGGGTTGCACATCAAGATGGATTTGGAAACTTCAGCCAGTGAAGCAGGAGGCACAGTACTGACTTACTGACACTCTCTAGCAATCCAGAGAACACAATAGCTTTGAAGACCAATTCAAGCCTTTATACAAAGCAATTAATTTGGGGACCATGTTTACCCTTCCTTGCTACTGCCCTGGCAGGGTGAAATAGTTCAGTGCCACCAAAACAAACTGAAACTTTTAAAATTTAAGACAAAACTGACTAAATTTTGTCAAAGACTGTCTCCTCACTTCCAGCCCATAATGAAGGAGGACAAGAGAGAAACAAAAGTCTATGAAAACAGAAAAATGTAGGAATTAAAGAATTTTTGATGTACAAATTTGAAGGGGGGAAAAAAGACATCTTAAACAAACTAGTAAACTTTTCCCCTCAAGTCTTGCAGTGATTTGTCCCATCCTCTATTCCACCACCACCCACAAAGAGAAGGGAATAAACAGAGATGTTGGGCAGATTGTCAGGGTTTGCTGATGTGAACAGTTGGAGGAATTGTATAGAATTTGCCATATTCTCTTGACAGTGTCCAATGGCCACCTCTCCCATGCCAGTACCTTGAGTCATTCCCTTCCTTGGCCATTGCTCTCCCTGGTGTTCCTTATTAATGTAAGGGTGTTTCTTACTGTTTGGTCTGTTTTTAGTAAAGCAAATTTTGTGGTGATGGGAAGAAGAATTCTTTCAGTGAGGTCAGTAAGGCTTTGTATCCTCTGCAGATGCAACCTCTTTAGGGTACTCAGATGACACCCATCGTAAGGTGTAAAAACCTGGTGTTCAATGACTGTGGTTCAAGCACATATGCAGATTTCAGTTTGCATGGTGAGATGGTCTACAGTTATATACTTAGTTTCAAGACTTGCAGGGACAAACATGAAAGGCAGATGAACATCTGCTGGATTTTTGATAGTTCTTGTAAATTATCAGCTGGGAAACCACTTCCAATGCATCTGCAGGATGTTATGTAAACGCATCTGCCAGCCTGTGTGGTAGATTTACTACCTTGAGTTCTGAAATAATCTTGGTGTCCCTTGCCAATTGCAATTAATATTTTTAAGGAAAAAAATACTTTAAAAGTACACAGAAAAAAGAAAAAAAAAAGAATCAACATACCCCTTTGACCTGGGAAGCATCTGTAGCAAGACGAGTTAACAAAACACCAACAGCATTTTTCTGATCATCATACCATCCAATCTCCTGTAAGAAAAGACATTGAGTTTTCTTTCAAAAATGACATGAAAGTACAAGTCATGATGGCTAACTGAATATTCTTTCTCTGTAGGCAGCATTCCCAAGCGAACTAAAAGAAAAAGCTTAAAAAGCATTATTGAGAACATCTAATTGTTCACAATCAAACTGTTATCAGCTGGGATATTTTTCTGAATGTGCCTATTTTGAAACTTTTATTATAAACTCCTTTTACTCAGACATTCCTTGGGCCTTAAGAGGTTTATTATACACTTCTTACAAATTCTCTGTTCCATCAACCATAGAATCAGAATTTCCTGAGTTGAAAGGGACCCACAAGGATTTGTACATACTGAAAGAAAATGAGGCCCTTTAACCTCCAAAGGCTATGGCAGGTGTTTTTTTCATTGCCAGTTTACTGTCTTCTAGTCTCTTTCAGATGTTTCTACGAACACACAGGTTCTTGTCCCCAGTGGGTGTGTGGAGTGCCAAGTTATGCATTCACAGAATTCTGTGATACTCAAAACTTCTAAGCAAGTAGCAAAATCACCCAAATTAAAAGGAAGGGTTTAACAAATAATTTTATACTTCTCATGGGTAACAGGAAAATTTGACATTTTTTCAGTAAAAATTACCAGATTTTCTCTTTGCTATGGATTACATTATGTATCTAAATATAAATAACCAAATGGATTAGACTTGCATCTATATATTACGTACTTGTATCACAACCACCTAAGCAAAGGGAGATTCAACTTTTTTGGTCATTGTTGCACACACAGACAGCTGCACACTGTGTGCACATTAGCATCCCTGAAACATGGACATTTGAAATGACAGTCCTTCAAAATTAGACTATCTGCAGTAGCAGCGTTCAACCAAATTGCACATGGATTAGGAGATTTTTCTGAAGAGTTGTACTTTTTCCTAAGCTAGTGGTAAAAGAGAGGTATCTATGTTTTCTTTTCTCCAGACCACATAGTTCAAACACAACATGTATCTTGTAGCATTCTGCAAAAGACACCTGGCTCTCTTGATACCCTAGCTGCATAATTCATACCTGCTGAAGTAATGCTTTGAAGGACAAAGAGCGCAGTCTCATTGTTAGCATTTCTCCAGACTTCCCAAACATGAATCCCTGAGGGAGGAAAAAGAATCACATTTTCTCATCTGATGCTGTAACTATTAATAAATCTGCACAACAAAAGCAATTACAGCAAAAAGCCTCCTCCACCTCCCTGTGTCCTGGGAAAAGCACCGCTCACATACTTGGAACCTAAAATTGTTTTCCCACAGAAAGCGGGCAACATGGCAAAGCAGGCAGAAGCTTCATCATAATACCTTATTCCTATGCCCCAGCAGCAGTATAAGATAAATCAACCTACTCCAGTCATTGGCCTCCCTACTCTGACTGCTACCAGAGACATACACTCACAGCAGTCATACCAAAGGATTTTATGATATGGGCATCAATGGGCATGAAGTATTTCCTGCAGTCTGTAAAGGAGTCATAAGAGAATGGCAAATGGAGTTTACCTGATGGTATGGAAAGCACCATCTGCTGTGGAAAGAGTCTCTTTTACACTTACTTCGGCAAGAGCCTATAGACTCTCAGTGAGAAATGTCAGTATTAACTTTGACTTTTAAGGCCAGACCCTCAACTTTGATTTCATTCATGTTGAATTCACATTTGCTTTAGTGGCTTATTTAAACCAAAAGCAAATATAGACATATGTCTTTAAGTAAACACAACCATAAAACCCACATATCTCAGAAAGAACCCTGGCACTTCTGCATATTTTTGCAAGCTCTAATCGGTGTTTTGCTTCTCAGACTCCACTGATGTGTTATACCTGCAGTCTGATGGGGAATTAAGAACTTTTAACATTTCAGTGTAGTGACACTTACTTGGATTATGTATGCTGCTAAGATAATCACTCCAAGTAAAAGAAATATTAAAGAAAGTACCAAAGTGTTTTTACTCCTCTTTACTGGATCTCTTTCTTGAAAAGCCTATGTGAGGGGAAAAAAATAAAAAAATAAAAACACAAAAATGAGTACAAAGACAAGTGTCAGTTACATAAACCAGCCTTCATCTCAAGAAGCTTGTCTACTGTAATTTCTCTTAGCAAGTATCCTAGCTCCTGAAATCAGCCTGCAGTCAACTTTCTGTTGAGGACTAGAAGACAGCTTTCCATTTAACCTACATCACACTAATTTGTTACCCCAGCTCCATCAATGTTCCTCCTCTCCTCTGCTAGTCAGATGCAGTTCCACCATGCTCCACCTCTAGAGGATCCCTCTAACATTTTTCAGTGGATTCATTTATACAAGTTAATCCCATCCAGAGACTTACACAGGAAGAGCTGGCTGAATGGTCGAGTGTGAGGGAAGCTCAGGACTGTAATGCTCATTTCCTTAAAAAAACCCCACCCCAAACAAAAATAAAACAAATCCCGAAACTGAAACACCCCAAAACAAAACAAACAACCAAAGAAACCCAACCAATCACCAAAAAACTTACTCCAATGATTTTCCCAAATATAACAGCGAATGCAGGATGGACCCCACCTATGACAGCAGCAGCAATCACTCCCAGCAGTACATAGAGCCACTCAGGTTTGTTCAGAGCCAGGATTCTTAAGTAAGACACATCAGGGAGATTTTCTTCCTAAAAGAAGAAAAGAATCAGTAAAAAGCTGCAAGTTTTCCTTGGAAAGTTGCAGAATATAAAACTTCCCAGACAGTGGGTGCTCATTAGGCTTTGAGCAGTGAACTGTCTTGGTAAGCAGCTGAAAGCCCCCTTTGTGCACTCAGAGCGAGCAAACATGCTGGAGATCTGCTGCCTCACCATTTCATATCCCAGAATGTCAACTGCACTGTAAAAATTTGGAGGCAAAAAACTTAATAAAAGGCTAAGTGGTGAGGGGAGAAGGGCCAGGACAGTTAACTGAAAGTCAGACAGGACTGGTCACCATGAACGGCAACCAACATTGCAATTGTTATAAAGAACTGAAAGTCTCACTGTTCAGAGCACAGGAAAGATGCCTCCAGTTCAGCTAAATGCTAGTGGGCTGGCAGAAGCACAATTGGGGTTGAGAGGTCATTTTGCTCTTTTGCAAACTATAGCCTATGCATCATTACCAAAAGCATGAAAGAGGCACATATGAGTCAGTTAGCCTGTATTTGCTTTGAAAGTACAAAAAGTGTCCTGTCCTGCTCTATGAATTTATTCAAGTGCCTATGCCTCCACAGGGGGAATTCTGGAAAAGCAAAAAATGAAAACATTGGAAATGAGACAAAGTATTAGTCAGGATTACAAGCAAGTTGCTCTTGCTTCCTGGTTATTTTATCCCATGTTTCAGATGCTGAATGAGGGTGGCTAACCCACAAATATAAAAGTGAGCTGTTCTTTCTGTAATAATTACAAGTGCTGGATGCTTGACTTCTTAATTTTTTCTGAATGTGATGAATATTGAAGTATTGAGCATAAACACCCACTGCTTCCTCTGAGGTCTTAAGCAGTATTAATACAGAGCCAAAAAGTATCTTTTGAAGTTGCATAACTTTATGTGATAATGGGAATGGGTCCAACTTCTTAATTTTATTTTAAATATATATTAGCTAGAAGCTATATTTTAGTGAGAAGGAATATCTATAGAGAAAAAATTTAACTAAGGCTTCTATAAGTATTTTAAATAATTAGAGGATGTATTACAGATGAGATCCTAGTATCAATAGATTTAAAAGGATTCATGGTTTTACTTTGGAATTTATATTTTATTTCTCCACTTCAAAGGTCCTGAAATGAGGTAAAAAAAAAAAAAAAGGCCACCAAAATACAGCAAGCAATTATTCCAATACATGTCATGAAAAAAAAAGTGCTGTAGTTCGTGTGGTGCAAAATAGAAAAAAACTAAATCAAGTTTGTTGAGCTACTTACCCAAAGTCTGATCCAGAATCCATTAGAAATCTGCTTTTATTGATGCCTTGAGCAAGTTTTACTCAACTTTGACAAAACAAAGTTTTGTTTCTAAAACCTGAACTTTGTATATGACTTTTATTTATGTATGACAGTTGTCAACTAACCTATTTTATTTGGAAAAACCCCTCCAGAACTGGAGCACATACTAAGACAGATAGAATAATGCATCTTTTATTTAAAATGTTCTTGAAAATAGTAGTGATTTGATTTTTTTTTTTTATTTGACATAAATGTAGTTTGACACTTAACAGTGCCTTGAATTTTGGTATGCAGGGATTTACATTATCCACCAACACTTGCAACAGTGTGTACCAGGGAGTAAAGAATCTTGCAAATGAAACCTCACAACTGGTTTTAATTAGATAGAATTAAAACATTAACACTGAAATAATACAGTTCATTATATGAAGCATGATAAATCAATAGCACAAGCTTTTTCCAGTTCTATGCTAACTCAGTAGTGTTAAAAGGAAGATTTTTGGCAAAACAAATTATTGTCCCCAGATTCCTAGGACAAATACTCAATCTGGTGTGTACTGACTGTACTACTACCAGAGTAAAGGTTGCATGGCAGTCAGCTACCCAAAAGCTAAGTTATGTACTTTTTGTTTATTTTCCATTTTTTTATGTTATCATTAAAATTCTAAAGTGAAGTTTTAACACCAACCTCCAGTTCCTTTTTCTTCTTTTTTCCAAAGAACTTCTTAGATGAACACTTCTTGCTCTTGTATCTGCTGGATCTTTTTTGAATGCTGCCTCTCCCAGAGATCACAGATTCTTCAAAATGATCTTGAAGAGTCAGCTCTTCGACGAGATTTATGTTTTCCTCATATTCTTCAGCCTCTGTGCCTTCACTATCTTCTGATGTGCCATCATCTTGAACATCATTGCTACAACCCTAGTGAGAATTCAGGGTATACAATTCTAAGGCATTTTGAGCAGGAAGAAGAGTAAGTTTTTTTTTAAACTCATGAATACTGCTGTTTCAGTTGTGGGATTACTGTTGCCTATAGGCCACATTATTTCAGTCTGCAATGGCAGAGTAGTAGATTATTGGATCTTTTTTCCCCTTTTTTCTTTTAAGCAGTCTATGGAGTCCACCTGAAACCCAACACCTCTGTGGTTATGCCATAGTTATGCAGTCTGTGCCTTCAGCTCACTGAAGTTTTTGACATATTGGGTAGTGTAAATGTGAAACACTTATGGGTAAAACCCCCAAGAATTGCAAGCCTGTGTCTGTGCCCAGACTAGAGTGACTGAGGAGCTGCCAGCTGGACAATGTGCAGGAGCTAGAGAGAGAATGACTCCACCTACCATAATTCACAACTCTGTGAAATGGAAAAAGAAAATAAATAAATTTGCCCTTACCTGCTGCATTACAAGAGAATAGTAGACTCCTTTCTGCAACATGAGTTCACTGTGTGTTCCTTGTTCAACCACGACACCTTTCTCAAATCCAGCAATAGTGTCAGCAGTCCTGATGGTAGACAGTCTGTGAGCAATCACAATGGTGGTACGTCCAGCCCGTGCCTTACAGAAACACAAAAAACCCTCCATTTTACAAACATGCAAGAAAATAGCACAGAAGTAAAATGAAGTTATTTTAGTAATTTGTAATATGGAATAAATCAAAACTTCAATTAAATTATTCTCTCTTCTAAAAGCAAAGATTTTTTTCTTCCTGTTTTCATGTCTCTTGTTTAGCAGTCTAAGAATGCTTTCACTTGACTAATTTAGGTACAGAAAGCCACATTCATTCTTTTCAGACAGGCAACACATGTATTAAAGTCTACAAGGTTATTTGACTTTTTATGAAACTTGAACTGTTGGAGCTAAAGTGCTCATAAAGTGTTTCCACGTGTATGCAAGGATGAGAGGAAAATGCTGTGAGAACAGTTAGATCTTTCTGAAAATAAAGCTAGGATAGCAAGTATATTAAAAAATGGGTATTTTCTTTAAATACTGTCCATGCGTATTTTTGGAAGTACAAGAACAACATGATTTCTGACAAGACTTAGCAGGAAAGCATAGAGTGGCGCACAACTGGTGTCAGAAATGGGTTTGAGGCACTTCCTAAAGCACTCTCCCAGTCTTCTGAAATGAGCCAATTTGACAATAATCCTGCTGGCATTTGGCAGAGAGAGCTGCCGAAGTCCCAGCCAGCAGGTTACATGTTCCACACCTCTCCAGCTCCCTCATGCAGACCAGTGGCATACATAGCCCTCATGCAGCAAACTAACACATGCCAGCTTGCAACTGCTGCAGAGGTCAGCTTCCCTTGTCCCTCAAGCCTAGAGCAGATGGTGGCTTGGAGGCAGGAGGAGAATTCCAAGTATGCTCTGTAGTTCAGGAGCTGCTGGAAGTTACTTGCTACATCATCTGGGCACAGAAAGAGGGACATGAAGAAGAGGGCAGCTGCAGCAGATGAATGCTTTCATGGAGATTTGAATTCTTGCCCTATGCCTGCCATCAAGTTCTCATGTTTCTGATGCAAGTCACTCAAAGCCTGTCACAGGTGGCCTGCAGTGTGGTTTCCCTGCCTGCGCCCTAATGCACAGAGCCTTTACCACTGCAGCTGGGAGCTGTGATCAGAACAAGCAAAATGCTTTAAAACATTCAGTTATCTGAAAAACAGCAAACTACAAGCAAGTGCACATGATTGCCCAGAAACGGTGAGCACTCATGAGATTAATATTTCTGCTCTTCAGCTGTAAAAATAAGGAAAAATATTAGCACCATTTTTTCCACTCAGGGATGTGGAAAAGAAATTTGGAAATCCCATTTGGGGACTACACTGATGGACATCAAAAAGCTGTGAAAAGATGATTAAGTTATGTTTCAGGGCTAATTTTGATGTGTTCTGGGAACATGCTGAAGGATGAGGAATTCTATATAAAACAGTCCACTTAGTTGAGTGACTTCCCTCTATGTTATGCACTAAATGAAGCAATAAGCTTCTAGAAAAGGTATTTAATCATGAAATTAAAGAATATGCAGAAGAAAGCTAAAGTGTGTCTGAAGCAGTAAACTTTTAGTGCTAAATTCTGCAGTAATTATGTCGTGGATATACCAGTTATATTATGTGAACATTATTTTTGCATCTACATGTTACCTCAATACTAATATCAGTAGAATCATTTGAATATAACAGCTACATTTTATGTCAGATTTAAATTGACTGGCAACGAAATTGGCAAATTCTGTATTTCCCTTGAATCATACTAGTAATTTGTATCTCTTTGCATAACTACTGGAATGTAAGGCAGGATTTTGCACTTCGTTTTTGAAAATACATTAAAATAAATACCAGACAAAAGAAAAAAACATTGGAGCCCAATCATAAAGTTCTTTTTCAGTCAGAGACTTTAGGTTCCACTACACGTTGGTGCAAACTGCTGATGAAAGAGGGCTGTGAGGAAGGTATTGTGTACTGGTCAGAGACATGGGTGCAAGCTCTGACAGCTCTGCAGCAGCACCCACCCTAGAGCTGTGGGGCTGATAAAAGCAGGTGTAGGGCAGAGACTCAGATATTTGTAACTGGCTCTGCTTTAGTCCTGAGGTTTGCACCGTCTATGAGAAGAAAGAAAATGGCTAAATCCCAAGAACTTTCTGAAAATGATGAAGCAATTATTCAATGAAAAACAAATACCAGGAATATCATCTATACATTTCTATTAATCTAACTGAAAAAGGCTATTCAGTCGTCATACCTTGACATGATAAGTTGCCATCAACATTTGACCAGCAAATGAGCAATTATGATTTGAGAAAGGGAGCGCAGGACACCTAAGCTGCAGTTCCACATGACTAAATGTCTCCTTAATTATCAATAACACAAAACCAAACCCCCTAAAAAGCAAAGAGGATGCCCATGTAAATTTTTCATAGTTCAAACTCCCTGTTAAAACACTGAAATTGATCAGCCATCCAAATTTTGCTTTCCAGTGTCCTTAATTCCAATGGAAACCTGCACTGAAAATTGTACATTCATTTTTTTTAAGTGTTGTTGCACATTTTCATAGCAGTTGATAGTTTCAGTAAGATGATTCCTACCTTATCGAGAGCTGCTTGCACTATGGATTCACTCTGAGTATCTAATGCAGATGTAGCTTCATCCAGAAGAAGAATCTTGGGATTTCTTGCTAGGGCACGGGCAATAGCTATTCTCTGCTTCTGTCCTCCACTCAGCTGAGCCCCTCTTTCACCTACCATGGTATTAAATTTCTGAGAAAGGAGAGAGCAAAACAGAAATTGTGGGACATCTCAAATGAAATCCTCACTCCTCTGTGCAATGTAAATACTCAGCTTCTAGCCAAGAGATAGCTTGTTGAGCACAGGCAGAGCAAACATGGAACTGTATACATCCAACTAGCCCTTAGCCAAACTCTCCTGCCCCCACTGAATACTTTACATGCCTAACTTTGAACTTATGGTTCTTTAAAGACATAATCTTTACTGTCCCCTCAGAGAGTACTCCAAATCCTGGGTTTTTCTCAGACAAGCCTGTTAAAGGTATCTCTGTATTCACTGAGGACTGCCTACCTTTCCAAAAGGTTTGGAACGATAGGGACACATGAGGACCTGTAAAGCTGCCTCCTGAACCTGAGACATCCCTCTTGTAGCCATGGTTTGGTTCCTACTGACTGTGTCACTTACTCTAAAGTGGGAAGTCTCAAAGTCCACTGCAGTCTTTTATTATGCAGCTGTTTAAAAGTAAATATGACCAAATAACTCTGAGAAGATGGAACCTTGGAACAGACATGCTAGAAATGGCACATGCTTGAGAGATAATGGGGCCAGGCTCTCTAAAGCAGTAGAAGGATTTGAAATAAAATCTCAGGTGGGCACTTTTCGCACATTTTTTTAAACTGCAGGAACAAAAGGAAGGACATATTATCCATTTATCTATTTATCTGTGAGGATGTGTTTTGAATGATTGATCTCACTTCCCATCCCCACCTTGAGAGGAATAAGGCACCTGCTAATAAAGGGCTCAAAGCTGTGAGTCTCAGGCAGAGGGAGAGTTCAAGCTCCTAGCTGCTTGTGGTGGTTTAGTTTTCTTGGTTTTGGTTTAGGCCTTCCTTGGTTACCAGGTGATAACTAAGGAAGTATTCCACAC
>JAWWTY010000077.1:30489034-30548636 GCA_035222235.1 Margarornis squamiger | reverse complement strand
ATATGTGAATATATATATATATCTTTGATACAATTGTCTTTTTTTGTACTTTTTTCCCCTTTTCTCTTGGGGGGGGGGAATCCGTGTGGCCAGCCGTTGGGTTTGGCACGGAGCCAACTCAACCCTCCACACTGCTAAAAAGGGTCTTGGCTCAGAGAATGCTTATTTACCTCCACCCAGTTCACTCATTTCCTATCAAATGTACAGACAGCTCCTGACAAAGAGTTTTGGATTTTTGGATCTTCTCTTTAGAAGCCCAAC
Source organism: Margarornis squamiger (assembly GCA_035222235.1). NCBI lineage: Eukaryota > Metazoa > Chordata > Aves > Passeriformes > Furnariidae > Margarornis > Margarornis squamiger. The sequence goes on along the minus strand of JAWWTY010000077.1, from coordinate 30,548,375 downwards.
TCCTGCCATATCTCGTAAGATGGTTAGGGAGGGCAATATAGCTGTGAAGCTTCCTTTCTCTTGAGTTAAGGCATTGATATTTTTTCCCAGACTTAGGCACAAGTCCTTTGAGAGCAACCAAAGGCACAATACCTAGTTCAAAAACTCCTTAAATTGAAAACTGCTAGAGGGCTATAAGAGTATTTGGGAATTTATACTACATCTTAAATTCCCATGGTCTCCCCCTCAGAAACAGGGCACTGGCCTAAATGGACCTTCCATTCTTACTCTCAAAAGAAGTTCATGAACTTACATCAGGCAGTCTAGATATAAAGTCAAAAGCATTGGCTTCCTTGGCTGCTCGCTCAATTTCAGCATCAGAAATGTCTTCTCTGCCACAGCGAATGTTCTCAGCGATTGTGGTTGCAAACAAAACAGGCTCCTGACTCACAATACCAATATTTTCTCTTAGCCATTTTACATTAAGTGTCCGAATATCCCGGCCATCTAAGGTAATCTGAGAGGAAAAGAGTATGTCAAAGAAGTTGAGAAAATGCACTGTGTTCATCAAAAAGCAACTAATTACTAATAGTTCACTTGAATATCAGCTAAAAGGTCAAGAGAGAAAAAAATGTTGTCTTTACTAGAAAACTGCACTGGGGGAGAAGCTACAACTGCATAAGCTGGAAAATGGAAAGGAACAGCACAAACTGAAGACATCAGACTGTGGTTCATTTGGTGTTTTTTGTTTGTTTGGATTTTTTTGTCTGTTTGTTTTCCCTCAGTAACCATCCTGTCCCCCCTGGCTTAAGACTTTCACAGCTTCTTTGCATACTTCTTACTCAGTTCTCCTGCCCCTGTGCCAGTTTGCTGTCCTCACAGCTGCAGCTACACAATTGCCTCTGTGGCTGTGCTTTACACCAGATCAAAGAAATAGTGCAAGTTGACTTAAAGGAAAGGGAAAGTTATTTTTAACCTAGATAACTTGCAATGTTGTCATATAAATATTGACACAGCAAAATGAGGCACTGGGGCAGGAATGAACAGCCACAGAAACACTAAGTTTAAGAAATGTGTTGATAACAGCCACCCTGGTACATTATGCACTGATAGTTCAATGTTTAATATTTGAAAAGTTTACCTACTTTCAACTAACAGTAGCAACTAAGTAACATTCTTCAAATATCAAGAATAAAAAGTATATTTTCCTTAAAAAAATAACTTTTCCTTTGAAAATTTCTTATGAGAAGTATTTACCATTTTCTCACTGGATTTAGTGTTTAGTGATAAAACAGACATACAATGCATAATGATAGGACCTTTTGCTCTGGGTTAGCAGAGAGAAAAAAATGAGGCAAGTAAACAACCACTTAAAATAGGAAAATTGTCTCCAGGTTTTAGTTTATATTTAATGAAAAGGAAAAAAAATACAGCAGAACATTATTGGCTCTGCTTTGCTTAAAGTTTACAGAACTTTACAATTCAATTGTTGATAAAAATTATTTTAAATTCAGATCTTGCATATATTCAGAGGCTTGTGGTATTTGTTATTTATGGCATAGTACTGTAAGAAGGAGCAGAATAATGAAGTTAAATGAACAGGAGAAGATATTTCATTTGAAATTGTAGAAATACACAAAATGCAGAGATATGCTTAAATTCAGTAAAAACAGAAAACAAGGTTCAGTCAATATGGGAGACTTGGGCTTGCCCTCATAGCTCTCACTTTTTACAGTTCACATGCAGACACTCACTTCTCCCTGGTCAGGATCATAGAATCTCTGCAGCAACTGAACAGTAGTGCTTTTTCCACAGCCACTGGAACCAACTAAAGCAATAGTCTTCCCACTTTGAACTTTCAAGTTTAGACCTTTGAGGATCTGGAATAAAGGAAAAACAAACATATCTTAGTTTGACAAGTTTGGTTAAAGAACAGTCAGTCAAGATAACTAGCAATAATCCAGGCAGTAGTAAGGGCTGCAGCCTGAAGGTATGGCAGTATGAGTAAGCTAATTGTACCTGACAATATTCTGGAGCACTGATAGGAAAAAGGCTGCATCTGTGCTTGTGAAGGGTGTTAGTTTTGAAACTGGATGGCTACATGCAACCTACCTTTTGGGAATAGCCCCTGGATGCTTCTGGCTACTAAACCAAGCCTGGGAATTATTTGGAAAGATTGATAACTGGAACAGGCCAAGTTCATGCCAAGAAACATTTTAAGAGTTCCCTTGCACAGACCATTGCATTCCAGTGCTTGGGAAAATTCCCCAGCACACTGAAATCAACCAATATAGACACAGCCACAGTATTCTGAACTTGATAGCTCATTTTCTCTAGTTTCTATGATCTGGTAGCAGGCTTGGGATCTTCTGTTCTCCTGCTGTCCTCCACTTTCCAATGCTTAGCCAATGGCACAATACTTGATTATGAATCTCACAAAAAAAAAACAGAACCAACTTTTCAGGTGCTAAACATTATCACTGAGAAACAGGCCTGCCTTCTTCTATTTTTAGACTATAAATGGCTGTTCTGACAAGGTCACTGCTGGAAAGCCCTTAGCAAATCCCATTCTTTATTCTTAACTGCCTCAGCAACCTGGGGAGTAGTTACAGATTAATGGTATTGTTGTTGCGATTTTCACATTTAGGAACATTTTACCTCAAAAGATGTCCATGTCATATACGAGTAATGCTGTGTAGCTGCCAAAATATTTGGCTGCTATGGAAACTCTTCTTGTTTATACCAGAATGATTTATAATTTTGCCTACACATGTTTTTGCAATGAGAGATTAAAATAGTTGCAATATTCCTCTCCTTTCCCTGTATTACATCCAGCAGGGTTTGTATCTCCAAGAAGCTGATATCCTGGTGCCTGCATTATCAAGAAAGAACTACATTCTAGATACCATAGTATCTCCATATGCAAATAGTAACAACCACATAATAGACTATTTCTAACTTTTTCATCAGGCAAGGTGTTGCTAAGATTAAAACTAACAATAACTAGACTCCTTAGATGTCTTTGATTTGGTTTAATGTGATCAGGGGAGATTAGACCCCATGTCGCATCAATTGCTTGAGAGATTGTGGGTAACTTCCACATACCTCTGCTGATTCCTTTCGGCTCTATTAAATAACATTGATGCTCTTGCCACAGAGAGCTGCTGACTCAGATTTGGGAAGGATGACAAATATTTATTTCCCTCCCATTTGGTATGCAGACCCATAACACAGCTCATTGGCCTGAATAGCATTTTTAGGGAGAAGGTTGAAGACTCCATTCTGTCACTTTGTATTTCTGATCCAAGAGGGACAGACGATGCATTGCACCAACTTCTGTTAGGGAGAAAGCCCAGCTCTGAGTCTGCCCTTCAGCTGCTCCACTGTCCTGGAAACAGATGTGATGCTGAATGGGACAGACGTCAGATGACTGAGGTAGGAAAAGACATCTGAAGAAATAGCCAGTGATATGAAGTTGCCCATTCTCACCACTAAATCAGTATGTCCAGCTTTTAACTGTTGGAATTTGAAGTCTCTATTCCAATCTCTTCTTCATCAAGTAAGCAACAACAGCCGCAAATTTGTTTTTCTTTCACCTTTATCAAGGTGTTCAAAAGATTATAAATTGTTGAATATGGCAGAGAGGTCATACCAACTGCATCACCACAATCACCATGGCATGATGTACATAGGTCACTAAGGAAAATTGAACTGGCAAAGAACAGGGACCGCAGTTTATTGAACAGCAATTTTAATATCTGACTGCAATAACTTTTGATTTCCAAATGTATATTCAGGATGATATGTTTCAATCCATTTGACAGCATATTGTTGTAAAGCCTACCTCACAGATAATTTTTTACATAGGATATCATAGCAACTCTGAATAACCAAGGAACTGGAAAAAGCAGCTTCCTGGTTTAAGTGTTTAAACTCTGGAACCTTTAATGACAGACATATTTTGAAAAATCTTACTTGATTTATGAGAGTGCTTGTTCACAGAAATTCAGACTAGGAACAACCCATATTCTTAGATTTGTCCTGCAGAAGAGAATTGTGAGCAGACAGTGACAGTAGGTCTAGAGCTTTGTGCACTATTTGGGAAAAAATAATGCCCCATCCTCCAAAAAAGGAATGCATTTTGTATTCAAGAACAACAAAATTACATAAAAATATGGACATATGCTGAAGAATTTCAGTACAGTAATCTAAAACAAACACTTACTTGAACATCAGGTCTGGATGGGTAGCTGAAATGGATGTTTCTGAATTCAATTTGTCCTATGAGTTTGTCTGGTTTGTAGCCTTCCTTAGAACTGCTATCTATAAGACGTTTCTGGAAAGAGGTTTTAAAAATATATTACTATTATTTCACTTTTGGAACTGTTATTTCTGCCAGATACATTGTTCTTTACATTCTCAGCTCCGGATTTACACTGCAGTTCACCACTGCAGAGCTGTTGCATTTTACTCGCAGGATGCTGAATACAGAGCAACATGTAACTGTGAATTCTACTTTGATAAATACAAAACACTTTCAAATGCAGCAAAATCCACAGCAGAAAATCTTTAACTGCAGAACTTAACTGCACTATCTTGCAGCCAAAACATGGCCCCCAGTAATCTGTATAGGAGGATTTTATACTCACATCAAGAGGAATGGTGTAGCTGTTTCTCCATGAACTTTTTAGTCCTACTTGTTTAAAGTATATTTTATATACACAGATAGGCAATTTCTGCATAACACAGCAAGACCAAGATAATGTGGAAAGCCTTTTTCATAGCAACATCAGCACTACAGATTATTATTTTTGCAACTTTCAATAGCAATACTAATCCCCTCCTCACCAACTCCTCACACAATAAACAACAGCTCAGCTGCAATTCTGCACACACACATTTTTTTAAAAAAAGTAGTATACTGCCTTACTACTTTCTTCATGGAGCTGAAAGTCTAATACTAGAGAAAGACCTCAACCATGTATCTCAGATAAACATGCTAGGTTTCCCAGCATTCATTGTAACATATAAAGGGCCTGCTTTCTTTGTATGAATGGAAATATTATGGATTTCTGTGGAAAACTATAGAGTTTAGGGATTTAGGGCTTCAGAGTGTTTTTGTTACATATCTCAAAGGAAAAGAAAAAAAAAAAAGAGTGGGAGGGGAAGTCAAATGTGGTTGAAAGACTTGTATTTTACATACTTAGATATTTACCTTATTGATAATTTTATATACTTCGTAGGCAGCCCCACGTGCCTTAGCCACACTCTCCAGGTTGGGAGCTGCCTGGCCCAGGGAGAAAGCTCCAACGAGCACAGCAAAGAACACCTGTGGGAGATGGAGGGGAGCATCACAGTTACTGATTACAATGTCACCAGTGCCCAGAATTGAACTTGAAAGACTTTGGCATTTAACCCTTTTCAGGCAAATTAAACACAAAAGTGAAAGGTGCATTCCATAGTCGCTTATGTCCAGTCCCCATTTTCCTTGGGTAAATGATAACTTCTGACCTTTGTGGCATGAATTACTTTTCATTTTAATGTTCTTGCATTTTATATTATGTACAAATATCTTTCTCTGTTGTTTTCCAGATGTTCCCAAAGTTAGGAGGCTCACAAAATTTAGTCCAGATTTTCTTAATGCACAGTTCCCTTAACATGCTCTGAAGACCCATACTAAGAAGAGCTCATCAGAAATCCCTCAAATGTCAAAGTTAAGCATGCAGCCAAACTTCTGATGATAGTAAGATAGCTAAATATCCTCAAACCATTACAAACGCAAGACGTACTGGAAACATACGACAAACACGCACAACTAAACAACAGAATGCACAGAAGACATTGTGGCTAAATGAGATCTTGAGAACTTCCCAGTACACATTCAGCACACCAGTGAGATCTACTTCATCTCTGTGTCTAGGCAGAAATCTGTTGGCAATCCAGATTGTCTTCACTTCTTAACCACCAGCTCTAGGTTGCTCATCCTATTCTACAAGTGGAGTCCAAGACAAGTGAGGAAAGTGCAGATACTTCTGCCTTTGCATTGATTAGGGTGGGAATTCAAGGTGACCTGTTCAAACTTGCTATATCAAAAGCTAGGCAAAATTTTTATCTTCCAGTTCTTTTACAGTAAGTGAGTCTGTAGCAGCTAATTTAGCAAATACGTGGCAGAAAATAGATGCACCACTTTTCTAACTATTTGTCTGAAGTTACAGAACATTTTTCAAAGCTGCATTGATGTACTTACAATTAATACACGGCCAATGTCATAATGTTCATCCTCAGCAGTAAGCTTGGTTCCATACCAAAATGCAAGTGCATAGGACCCAAAGATAAGAAATTGTGAAACACCTAGAGATATGTTGGTGGTAATAGATTTTTTCACTCCAACGTGTTTAGCTGTCTCTAGGTTAGCATTGTACCTGAAAGGGGATAAGGAAACCATTAATTCAACAGTTATTATATGACATTTCGATTGCTATTTCCCGGCACCCTTTTCTTAATTAAAAGTATCTATGTAATTAAACTAAAATCTTAAAGAGAACACAGATTTTTAATTTTTTCAACAGAACCATTAGGGATATAACTAATTTGAATAAATCTGCTCTGACATATGCTGACAACACTGGCATACTGTTATGAAAAACATATTTAGAAAACAATTGAACATCATGACTTTGTTATCATGATGGAAGACACGATACCACTCTTGAACCACTTGTTTCCATTAATCCTGAAAAGAAATCTTGAAAAGGTTTTACCAAAATTATCTATCAAAGGTAAGGCTTAGTCTTCCACATTTAAAAAAGACAAAATAAAAATAAAACCCCTCAACAACCCCAGTCACTAGGGAAGGAGGCAAATGAGAGAGAGCTCCCTCTGACACCAGAGCTGTTCTCTTACTGGCCATTCTGGGAAGCCAAGTATCTTTCCCTTAGGTTACTTTACTGATTAATATGGCAATATAAGGAAACAAGTTGACACAGAAGATCAGTATAAAGACTGAAATTCAATGTGAGAATTTTTTCTTCTTTTCTATGTAAAGACACTTCAGATTCAATAATCTATAGTTTACACCTAACAGCTTCATTTACTCAAGCTCACTGTGGAAAGTGTAGCCTTAAAATAGCATATCTTTTTACTTCCAGCAACATGTTCAGCAGCTTGCACTTTTTTCTCCCAATATATATTTTGTATACAATACAGCCCCATAGTAGGACGACATCCAATTCAGTCAGCCGGGAAGCAATTTAAAAAAAACTGCATTAATTTTGTTCATGTGAATTTCTCGCGTGCCACCAATGCTGTATTTCTTAGTCAAATATATTTAAATGTTCTCCCTTGGTTGTGCTCTTCAAACCAAGCCCTACCTTTGAGTCAGCAGCATCATAAGTCTTCCAGGGAAATGGATACTGGATTTGAGCAGTGTGACAAATACTCAACTACAGAGGACAAGCCAAGCCACTGCCAGAAACAAAAGATGACTGAAAGGTCCTTTGTAAGAGTAAACGTTTGTGGTCAGTGGAGGCACTGTGCAGTGAAAAGATGCTTTTTCAACTCCAAGATCAGTTCAAGAGCTGTGTAGGAGTCATAATTCACCATCTGCAAAATGTCCTAGTTAGTCCATGGTAGGAGTCTGTCTGTCCCTAGTAGAAGATGCTTCTAGGAGACGCATCACTACAGGGTTTTTTTTGGTTGGTTTAGTTTTTTTTTTACATTAAATGGAGGTAGAGCTGTAGAAGAGGCTGACTAGTCAACCATGGAAAGAAAAGCCATTACAGGTATGGAGTCACTCAGGTATCAGTTATTTTTTCTTTAGACAAAGTTTGAAGCAGCTCCTACCATGTGATTTTCAGACACTTGCAATTGCAGAAGATGGGGAGGAGGGGGGACAACTGATCTATATTGTCTTAGGGCTTTTTTTGCCTTTACTGTGTAAGCAGAAATTGTCTTAATACTGTTGCATCTTAAGGATGATTGCCAGTAAGCAGGATACAGACCTATAAGATAGTCAGAGCTCAGTCCTTAGAAGCAGACAAATGCAGGAATAGGCTGCAGGACACTAGGCTAGGGCTGATACCACTTTAGAAATTTTGCATGAGACCAAGGCAAACATAAAAGATGAAAAAGACACAAGAGTTTCATGAATCAGGTCTTCTGGGTTGCCTTTCCCAACTGCACAGAATCGATGATGCCCTTTATTTGTATATTGAATGTTATTGTTTCAGCTTGTTTCGTTATCCGACATATATGTAAGTTTGCGGCCAGCCACAATCACCTGACTTTTTAGATGTGACTAGGGCCAACCCTGGTCAACTGCAAGTGTTATTTGCAAATCCTCAAACTAGTAGAAGCCAGTAATGTGATTTTACTTAAGGCTGTTATCCAGTGTAGCTTAAATATAAGCTCAAAAGATCAGAAAACAGCACATGTGCTCTCTAAGTTAAGCCACTGATCACATGCTTTGCTGTGCTACCTAATAAAGTGAAGACAACCTTCCCACCACTTTCACATTCAGTTCAATTTCAGCTCTCAATCAGAGGAGAAATTTTAATCTACGCTGCAGTGATAACACAAAGTATTCTGTATTCACTAATTAGGTCTATTCCCATTCACTTACAGAAAGATAAAATGACACTAAGGAGACTCTCATTCCCTTGAGCCTCAAATTAAAAATCCCAACAAAACAAACAAAAACCCCACAAACCAAATCCACAACCAAATTCCTTTTCCATATTTTCAAATATAATTATTAATTAAAAACTTACTTTTCTAATGCCTTCTGCTGTCCGTTGAAAGCCACAACAGTCCGGATTGCTGTCAAAATTTCTTCTGCCACAGCTCCTGCTTTGGCGTAAGCAGACAGCTCTTTAGCAGTAAGGGATGCCAGGAGCTGGAAAGTTGAAAACCAGATGTTATTGCTCCCTACTAAAACAATACATGTAAGATGAGATTTTAGGAAAGTGGAGGTCAACTCCTCTGAACTTCTCCCAAATCCAGCTGAATTTATCACTGTGTCCTCATTACAGTCAAATGTTACACAAGCATCAGATCAGCCTCATGACTGATCCCCTTTCCTCCCAGGCTGAGGACAGCCATGAACTCTACTATGACGTGTGTAGGGTCAGGGAGGTGTGCCATAGCTGCTCTGCAGAGTGCCAGTAGGTATCGAAATAAGTAAAACACTTTACAGCCTCTAACACTCTTATTCCTAGCTTACTTGAAAGGCTTTAAGGAGGAAAAAAACCCAAATCCATAGAATCATATATAAGTAGCCATTTCAGAACATGAGCTGCACTGATTAATGTGGCTACAACAGTACAAAATGGGAAAATGTTTTTCTATCTGAAAGGGAAACCTCTCCAGATATTTCACTGATTTATGCCACTATGGTCTGCAACAGCCGTATATATGTCCTAGGATCTACTCTGTACACAGCATACAACTTGGTAAATCATTTGTAAGAGATGTGCTATGTGTAAATGCAGATGGAAAGAGCTTGAAAAGCATATGTTGGGAGGGAAAAGCAAGGGTCAGAAGTATGTGCCTGGGCTTCCCCAATGCTCTGCATGAGGCAATCACTGTTCAAGGAAGATGCACTGATGCACATTACCTTCCTGTCACATGGCACAAGGACAGAATATGCAGACAGAAGGAATAAGACTTACAAGTATGTGCTTGGGAACCCAAAGAAAAGCTACAAAAAGAACAAAATCCTAAAGCAGGGGGCAAATCTCCCAGCTTAGAAATCACACTAACTTTCTTCCATTTTCTCCCCTTTCTTGAGCATAACAGTTGCAATGTTTTTCTGGTCTTTGTTTATTAATCCCTTCACACTTACAGTGGACCAAACTGCTGCTGATCCAGCAAGAAGAGGGCTGACTGACAAAATCACCAGTGTCAGCTTCCACCCATGGATGAATCCTATAATAATCCCTGCCAGAAATGTGGCAAAAAACTGTAAAAATATACAGATCTTGTCTCCGATGCCTTGGTTGATGGTGTTGATGTCCCTTGAAACAATAATAAAGAAAGATTTGTTAGCTTGGAACGCCCTTCATTGTGACTCCCCCTCCCACCCTTCATGTTGTGTGGCCTAATGTCAGAAGCTTTGCCATTTCCTAATGGGCACAGTGAAATTTCTAACCACAGCTTCTGGACTGTACCATTAGGCTCTTCTGTGGCCAAAACACAGCAGAAACCTCCTATTTTTAAGGGTTCATTTTCTGTATTTTTCAGCAGTAGCTGCTGTTTCTATGGCCTGCCACTAAGTCGCAAGTGACCTAATTTCCCTATCTGGCGTCCAAATGAAGCAATACAAGTAAACAGTCAAGCAGCCTCCTCACCCAACATGACCATCTACAAATTATTTCTTCTGATCAGCTCTGATGCATTTTATGTTCTTAATTTTGGCTACAGTCCCAGATGAATGGTAACCAGATGAATGGTTATCTCCATTCCATCAGAACACTATTTGGAATAACCTTAATTTTTCGTATAAATTCATATAAATTTCCTTCCCCATTTTCTCTTCCCAGAACTCTCAACCAGAGTTGAGACTGGTTTCATTTAAGCTTTTTTACACCTTTAAAGGCATAGCTCTGTTCAAAGGTGTTTTAAAATCCAGAAAAGAAATACTGAAAAAAATTCTGTTCATGTGTATTTCCCATACCATCTTGAGGTTTACAGTCCTCATCCCTAAATCTAAGTTTATGGAAAAGCTCCAAAGATTAACTGACTGAACAGAGTCCAGCCTGAGATCTGACTGGATGCAAGTACCAGCTCATTTCCATTAAATAAAAAGTCAGAGCTTTCAGTGTTTATAATTTAGGTGGAGACAGCAGAGGTGTTTATCTAGCACTGACTGCCATGCACTTCATGGACATTACAAAGCCATTGTCAGGTGTTTCATAGCAAAAACCCTTCCAATGCATATGTCATGGAAACTGCACAAGCAAAATGAAAATAATAATGAATTTCTCAGTTGGATCTGTAATATTTAACACTTTAGGTTTGGAGCTGTTTTAGCCCCCCCCTTTTTTTTTTTTTAAACCTCTCTATAGGCTGTTCCACAGAGACAAATAGTGGTTTTCTTTTAAATGTCATACTTAGTTGTGGGGGAGGGGGGGTGCAAGAAAACAGCAGAGCCCTCACTCTGTCAGTCTGGTGTTCAGCATTCCTATCTGGGTGGTATCAAACCAAGCCATCTCCTGATGGAGCACTGCAAAAAAGAACTTCTGCCGGATCCTTGCTGTTTGCCTTGTGGCAGCAACCAAAAACGTCCACACTTGGATGGTGCTCAGAATCAACACAGCAAAGCCAATTCCCACGTAATAGTAAGCAAACCTGGAATAAGGGAACAAAAACCCATGTGACTTCACCGTATCTCGTGAGAAAAGTTAGACATACAAAGCAACAACTAGTCTTGATTTATCACACCAAATTAAATATTGAAGCCTGTAATGCTTTGTTGGGAAACCTTTTTGTTAAGGCAAACATTTGGCTTTTCCTCAGAGAGATAACATAGTAAATCTTCCAAGACTCTACTAAAAGGAAAACTACAAAGACTCTTACTTTGTCATTTCACCTTCTATATCCACGGCTGGAACTGATGGGCAGCTGGAACTATTTATTGAAGTATCTGTGAAGGGAAAATAAAAAGTAGTAATATTTGTGAAAGTGTTTATGTAGAAGCTAATTGGTGGTAACATGGGGTCATCAGTTTGGGAATGTTTTGTATTCTGCAAGTGGAGTCTTGCAAAATACAAAATGATTTGACAAATGCACATTTACTTTTAAGGAATTGGTGCCTGATAACTGATGATACAGAATTTGGTCATGCTCCTTACTATCTCGCCAAAGGTGAAGTTCATTCATAAAGAGCACATCCAATGGACTGGTTTTGTCTTGTCATTAAAGACTGGTTAAAATGACTGGGTTATTTCCAGTAGGATGAATGTTGCTCACAATGTACTTGTTTAGGTGTGTACCAGTGCATAGTCTGAGGGGAAAAAACCTGAGCCCCTGTAGCAAAACATAACCAATATGTAGAGAAGTCCAATTTTAACTTTTTACCATTTGATTCCATGCCACTTAGTACAAAGCTGTTTGTCATCTCTCCAAAGATAATGATCATAAGCGGCATTCCAGTACCATTTGCAGCAGCTGCGATCAAACCAACTACCATCAGAAGGACATCCACCCAGTCAGCATAACAAAACTATGTAAAAAAAAAAAAAAGAGAGAGAAGAAAAAGTGGCATTACACCTGACAGTTCATATACTTGCTACGGTACAGCAGGCTTACAGAACAGCTTTATTTCTATCTACATATTCTAAAGCAGCAACATTCCAGCTAAAGGTAAACTCAGAATGTAAGAATTTTGTAGTAGCTGAACACATCTTTATATCAGTACACAGTAAGGCTGCTTAGGGAATACTGGCAGAACACAGATTCTCTGTTTGGAAAAAAACTACATTTGTAAGTGATGATGACCTTTGTACAACATATTTCATCTTGTATTCCATTAAGTTACATATTTACCAAGATAATGTCTTTACAATGTAAACAAGAGTGAGTTATTGACCAGAACCTGGCTTATATCTACCAGTAGAAAGTGTTTTGAGCAGAGATAGCAATCTTAAGGCTTGTCCACCCTTAAACATTTTTTTGGTTTAAAGAAGGATGTGAATTTAAACTGGCAAAGCTATCCTGAGATTTGGTTAATCTTAAATCAGAGCATTTTATTATTGACTGTCCTAAGCCTCTTACAAAGTGTAGATGGACAGGAATAAACTAGAGAAGAATAAAACTTCTCTTGTTCCAGAAGAAGCAAGCCTGCATGTGAGAGCTATTTGGGAACAGCTGTTGTATAGAAAACTGACATAAAACCATACTGCTGGTTCAGAAAGCAGATCCCTCAGATGTCAGATACAGGATAAACCACTTATAACAAGAGGTAAGGCAAGGGCCCGTGCAGTAAATATGTCCTAGAACAGCCTCAGCAGGGGTGAGCTTCATCTTCCAACAGTGCTAAGGTTGAACTGCTGTCAGTGCTTCCAATCCACCAGCAAGGGAATCTGACATAATAAGGCAAAACTTAGAGAGGTCTAGAATTAGTAGGTATCAGGCTTTTTCTCTGTTTTTTCATTGCCTATTAAATGCAATTCACAAGCAACTCACAGTGACCCAAGAAAAGAAAAAAACAAAACAGACCATCAAACTGGACACTAACCAATTCAAAAATGCCAACCATTCGTTTCTCTGACTTCTCATTTTCTTTCCTAGAGGAAAATACATAAGATTAATTAAGATGAGGTTTGTCTGATTTGGGTTTTTTTTTGTAAAGCTGTACCAAACTCTTCTCCTTCCCCTGCCCCCATACACCTAGTACAACAGCAGCCAATGCTTCAGTTCAAATAATACCTACATTTTTCTCTTGGACTCTAATTTATCACTTTGTTTAAGATGTTCTTCATGTTGGAAAGAAGGATTGTCATATCCCTTGTTTGTAGATTCTGTTAAATAGAAAGCAGACTTGTTTTAACATAATAATCTAACTATTGCAGCAATTTCTTGCATCTTTCACTGCTGATTCTTTTACATTTAAAGATATCTTTTCTCACATCCTTGGAAGAGCCTGGTGATTTTTTCCTGAAACTTCATTTCTATTCAGTTCACCTTTACTCCAGAAAGAAAGCTTCCACTTCCATTTCCAAGACAGAAGCAAGATTCATTTTTATATTTAAAACATATTTATACAGAAAGACTATCAAAGACTAAGAGTTAATTCTTCAAACACACACCTGAATACAAATGAGGAGAAGCCCTCATTAAATGAGTAGATTTGCTTATAGTGAAGATTATAATTGCTACAGGTAACGCAGAAGAGATGGAAGTTAACTGAAGAAACATGTCTTTGCCTGTAATAACCATCTTCATTATTTCTTTCTATTGCAGTAACTGCCACATGTTCCACTTTCTTTGTTCTAGGGGCTTCAGAAACCTACACGAAAGAGGAGTCCTACCCCAGGAATCTTATCATTCTAAATGCATAAAATGAGAGGTAATAAGTATATAAAGAAACTAATGAGCTACCACAGTAGGGAGCCAGCTGTAAAACATGTGGGGAGAAAAGGGGTTCCCCACACCAGCCACTCCCTATTTACATTTACCTTAACTGCTGACTCGCTATGAATAAAAAAAACTGCATAAAAAATTCTAATGTCAGTCAATCTATAATGACTGGTTTAGACAACCATTTAAAAGAAATAATATGTTTCTAGCTTAGCTTACCCCAGTAGCATTTGCATGCCCAGGCTAGGGACCTCCTAAATAGTTTTACCCATGTAAATGACTTTTGTTGAACTTGATGGAATGATTCATGCAGAAACGTTTTACAGGTGTGGCTTTAGTTTAGTGAAAACTCACTGTCTTATCTCCTACAAAACCACTATGGTACTAAGGAAAGCTTTACAATGCAGCTTTAGATTCAAAGCTGTGGAATATATTCCTCAAACACACATATGGTGTCCATGCCTACCAGCATCAGAGAGGTCCTTTTCTGCAGAATTTACAAAATGGTCCTTCATTGCTCTTCTTTGTGGTATGCTCATGAGAAAGTCAGATTAAACAAAACCTGCATTTAAAAACCAACAAAACACTTAGAATTAGTAAATATTTAAAGAGTTCACATCTGTGGGGTTTTCCATGACTCCTTACACTTTGGCCTCAATTTTACTCTACTTAAATATAACAATTAAAAAGAAAATCAAATATGTAACAGCATGACAAAAGAACTCCTGTTAATGAGATACTAAGAACTGTTCACACTTTTACAAGGGGACCTGGCTCAGTAGCCTGTTTCAGTAGTCTTTGATGCTATATCCTGAGATCATACAGAAATTATTGTGGATCATCTATTACAGAATAGAGGGTTTCCGTCATTACTTCATGTTTGATTAGAACTAATTGAGCAGTCATAACATGGTCATTACTAGAATAATAAAGACATACACTCATTACACCACATGATACTAGGAGAGATTCAGAGGCAGTAAATGGTGCTCTAAGTCTCCCTAGACTTTTCTTCTTGATCTATCAAACATGCTGGTTTAAAAACCAAACAACAAAAAACACCCCCAAAAAACTCCAAGGAAAAAGCCACACATGAATTGGATGAAGGCTAAAGCAATAATGATAACAAAATGCCTAACCGACCCCAGATTGCAAGATATATAGATATATATATATAACTATATATATATATGTTTCCACACCTTTTTTGTTCGATTTCTGACTGTGCTTGTCCCTTCACGCTGCTCCAGCTTACCTTCCCAGCCCAGGCTGCGCCCACTCGCGTGGGTGCCCGCAGCTCCCGCGGGGCGGGTCCCCTGCCGCCCGCCCCGGCCCTTATAGCGGCGGGCACCGCCCTCGCTCCTGCCCTCCTTCGCTCCCGGCCTCGGCGCCGGGCTCAGGTGAAGGTCGGTGCCGCGGCCGGACTGCGCCCCCGGCAGGTGCCGCTCCCGCCTCCGCCGGCCCCTCGGGAACAGCCCGCTGTCTCCGGCCCTGCGAGCCGCGCACGGAGAGCCCCTCGGCCCCCTTGCTGGAGCATCGCCTCCACCCTGAGTCCCACTGAATGGTTCATGCTAGAAGGGACCACTGGAGGTCATCCCGTCCGACCTCCCTGCTCAAGCAGAGTCCCCTGGAGCAAGTTACTCAGGATTCATCCAGAACGATTTTGAATATCTGCAGGGAAGGAGACTCCACAACCTCTCTGGGCAACTTGTTCTGGTGCTTGGCCACCCCCAGTCAGCGAAGAAGTTCTTCCTCATGTTAAGGTGGAACTTCCTCTGCATCTGTGTCTACTCATTGCTTCGTGTTCTATTGCCTGTTCTATTACCACCAAGAAGGGCCTGGCTCTGCCCTCTTGCAGCCTCCTGTCAGATACTGATAAGATACCCTCTTGGTCTTTTCCATGTTAAGCATGCTCAACTCTCTCAGCCTTTCCCCATAAGTGAGATGCTCGAGTACCCTCATTATCTTCATACCTCTATGCTGGACTCACTCCAGGAGCAACATGTCTCTCTTGTGCTGAGGAGCCCAGAACTGGACACAGAATCTCACCATTACTTAAACTATAAGAATTTTAGTTTAGGAAACTTTTCTGCTAAGCAGAGGTGAGGGGTTATTTGAATGAGTCTCTTGTCCAAGGAAACATTCAGGCTTGCAAAAGCCATCTGCAAGGTCATTCTTCATTTGCAGAACTGCAATACTGCATCTGGTGAATTTCAACTAAAAGTAAAGCTATGATGATGAATTTGAAGTAAGAAAAGTTAAAAGAAGTGTTTTCCTTTTCCCCACTTTTAAATGGCATGAAGATCAAAACCATCTAAATTCATTATTGTTTTTAAATAAACTAAGCATCACGTTTTGCTCATTTGTTTTCCACTTGTTCCCCACAATTTGTACAGGGTTTTGTTTTATCAAAATTAAGACTGTTTCTTGTTTAGGGTTAGTTCAGAGGGTGACTTGCTTTGGTTTGGTTTTTTTGTTGTTTTGTTTGTTTGAGGGTTTTTGTGGTTGTTTTTTTTTTTTCTGAAGAAATCAGGTAAACAAATTAGATTTTCTGCACAATCCTAAAAGTAACAGTTCTTTAGCTTCCCACTGGCACATATTATAGTCTATATAATTTGCTCCCAGTAATGCCTTTAGTGCTTATGAAAAATAAACTCCTGGTTATTTTTCCATCTACTTACATGATGTTATTTCAAAGCCCAGTCCCAAATAATTTAACTAGTTACTCAGCTGAAGTCATCCTCAAGTAAAAAGTTCAGGACTCAGCCCAAGTTAAGCTTCCCTTCCTTTTTCTGCTTTCTGCATAGGGTTCAGATTATGTTTTATACATTGGTTATGATGCTCTGGATGAACTTCAGAAGAAAAGGCATTATTAGGTATTGTCTCCTGCCCACTGGGACCCTTTATGTTCACTTACAATGAAACTCCTATGTATCAGAACTATGACTTTGTTAGTACTTTCTTATTTAATGAACAATATCCAGGAGTTATATTACCAACTTATATTTTATATTAGATTATCTATCTATCTATCTGTCTATCATCTGTAATTTTTATTAGCCTGGAAAAAAGAAGGGTTAAGGGACACCTTATCACTTCCTACAGCAACTTGAAAGGAGGTTGTAGTGAGGCGAGTGTCAGTCTCTTCTTCCAGGTAATAAGCAACAGGGCAAGAGGAAATGGCCTCAAGTTGCACCAGGAGAGGTTTAGTCTGGACATCGTGAAAAATTTCTTTGCCACAGGCATTGCCAAGCATTGGAACAGGCTGCCTAGGGAAATTGTTGTGTCACCAACCCTAAAGGCATTTAAAAGGTGTTAAGCTGCAAGCATAAAGGATGTGGTTTAGTGGTGGACTTCACAGTGCTGGGTTAATGGTTGGACTCAATGATCTCAGAAGTCTTTTCCAACCTAAATGGTTCTATGATTCCATGATTCAGCGTTAAGTCTGCATTATGCACATGCACATCTGTGTTCTCTGTTCCAAAATTAATGAAAGGCTTTGGCTTCTGCTGCCATGAAGAATATGAATTTACAGAGTTTTAAAAGAGAAAGAACTGAAGTTATTTTACTGGTAAATTAAATCTACAATAACTTCTAAAATCTATAAAATTAAAAAATCAAAAATCATAAAAACCCTGAGGCATCAACAGCAAGATAAAGTGCTTCATTGTCACAGCCTCAAACTTCAGAACTGTATACAGTATTTCCTTCACCAAAGACAAGTTTTATTTCTTATTCATCTCAATGAGAGTGAGAACACCTCCTCAATCACATCTCAGTTTTTTGTTAAAACAGGTGATAAACTGTTAATTTCAAAATAAATTATCTTTGCTTTTAAAATTCTAGACATAGGGACATCCCACCTAGAAAGCAAACGCCTGGTGTGGGACTGAGAGCACATAGATAGCAAAGAAGAATACAGGTAGCATGAACAAAAAAAATCACTTGGACCAGTTTTCAGAGCTGCTAAATACTCACACATCTTAGTTTACATCACTGGCAGTTAGAGAGTGTTTGGTACCTCCAAAACACAGAGTTATCAAAGTAACTCAACACTTTGAGTTATCAAAGTTTTATTATCAGTTATTCACACACAGTAACTATGAAGTGTCAACTACAATTCAGATCCATTGCTCTACATACCACAGGCCTGGTAGGAAAGGGTTCCCCTGCATAGAAAACTCAGTCCAAAAAGCATGTGTGGGATCAGCAGGGCAAACAACTGATCATGCAGAAAAGAGAATTATGGGGTGTTGAAAAGAAATTTGTTTTCTTCTCTCTCCCTTCTTTCCTCATTTCTTCCTTTGGAAGTGATGCTATGCTCCATACAAGTAAATGAAATCTTCAAAAAACCTACCCAAACTATAAACAACCAGATTAAAATAGAAAACAAAAAAAAGGAGGAGTAAGAAATGGTCTCCCGGAAAAAGATTCCCCATCAAAATTTCTGAGGAACATGGACTGATAGTCTAATTATGGCTAACTATTCTGTGCTTGAGCATGAAATGAATTATCATATTCTGACATTTTTGCAGAAGCAAAAATTCTGGAATCAAACACATGTGTCAAAGAGTGAGGACCCCCATCAATAAAAAAGTCAGAGAAACCACACAAAAAAATTAGTTTATAATAATGCCTTTATAATTTTGGGGGGAACATATTATAACAAAATATCATAATGCAATTTGGAGAGGAAATACTATTTCTTCTTTTATCAAAAATATTTGTGTATCTTTGAAAAAGACTAGCTGCATCTGAAAAGTATCCCATTCCAAACAGCCAATATACACCCATGCCCCCACGTGTTTGTTTCATCTGTCCAAAAGTGGTCACTGACAGGAAGAGCAAAATTAAACACAGTCAAGTATCATTAATTAACACCAGCCATAACTGATGGTACTAGAAAACACATCTACTTCGAAGAGCTATTAACCATAAGCACAACATTATTAAAAAAAAGGCAAACATAACACCCTGCCAGAAAAATCCTGTAACCCAAGCAGCAAATGAAAACTCATTTCCCAAGAAAAGCATTAACCCTGAAAAGAATGCAACACATGGTATGCAAAGCAAGTCAACACCCAACTTTATTGGAACGATTCCTCAAAATAAGAATCAAATAAAAAGAAGGTGTAGTGTATTTTACAGGTGTTATGGTTCCTTACTGCTTTTTGACTCCTGCACAGACCAGAAGAGCACCAGAAAAACACCTAACCAGAAGTCACAGGTATTTGACCTGTTACCTTAATTACAGCTGATCACCTACATGTTTCATGCAGCTGGGTTTTATTTGTCAGAAATCAGCCCCAAAATGGAAAATTGGTATTGTAGATTTTTAGGATGAGTCACCATTAGCTGTTAGCTAATCCCACATATCTTCAACAGTTCAGGGATATATGTATTGTATTCAACCTCAACAGTAATATTAATAATCACTGGTAGTAGCTGTTGTCATGGTTCAGTATTTTAAGTTAGCTGGTTTGGTCATATTTTACTGGTTATTAAAGAAGTGGCTCATTAAAGAGGGCAGCTAACTAAATGTTGTAATTCTCCAAACTGAAACAATGCTATAGGTATACTACTATAACATTGGCAATGACAGAACTCTTGCAAGTTTGGTGCAGTGGATGGAGAAGGTCTGGTTAGAGGTAATTGTTGGAAAAATTAAAAATCAGGTAGAGTAAAGAAATATGTCCTAACACTTGAACTTTCTGAGAAAGACTGAGCTGTGTTGTCCAAAAGTCCTAATTCTGTAACCAAGAAAAAGCATTATTTGTGGTTTCCCAGAAACGGGGGAGCAGGAACATATCTGATTCTTTTAACCAAACAGTTACATCAAAGACAGCTATTTAATTATAACAGTTTCTGACCAAAACAGCTTGCGAGAATTTATTGAGGCTAAAATGGTTTTACAAGTGTAAACACTTGTACACATTTTAGTCAAAGAACAAAAACAAGGAAATGCATTTTGTTCTCTCCTATGAAGTTTGCAGGTCTGTTTTAGGAGACAATTAAGTGGTAAGAGTGAAGAATTTGGCAGAATCAGTGTAATTCTTCTTGCCTTTAAAAAAAAAGGTCAAGTTTAAAAAAAGTCAATGGGATTCATTCTTTTTATAAAAGAAAGCTAATACCATCTTTTTTCTCTTCTAGGTAATAGAGTTGTACAAGTAGTAAGATCATAATAAGGACAGAAGGCAGTCTTTCTGCTGAACACTGTGTGCCTTAAGCAGGAAAATTGATGAAGCCCTACAGGGATAATTCAGAGGACTGGATGTCATTATATACCTATTTCAGAAAGACATGGAGAAAGAAAGGGAAAGGGTGGGGGAACTGCCTTATGTAAGCAAGTTCTTAATTCTAGGGCCTTCTCTCTATCAGGAAAAAGCCAAGGAGTTTTGGTCCATCAGACCAGGAATATTAGGTGGACAACACAGATAAGAAGTAAAAATGCCTCTTGAATTCTTGGAGAGTTCCAGGATCAGAATTTTCTTTCAAGAGGTGAGAAAAGTAACTGGAGATGGGCTTTTCTACATTTCGTCGTAAGTACAGAGAGATCAGGGAAGAAGACTTGCATGGAAGTGTCAGTGATATGAAGTTCATGATTCTTTAGAAAAAAGAGGATTGATAACAGAGTAGAGAAAAGTATAGGATGTTGTTAGTCATGGAAAGGCAGTCTAAGGGCAAAGGGGAGAAAAAGTGCTGGCAATTAATACAAATTTGTTATGGACTTGAAACACAAATAAGATATCTTTCTTTCATGCAGAAGCACAAGATCCCTGTGTGGGAATAATCTTTCAGTAAATAGAGATTGGGAAAGACTTTGTAGGCAGCTTTTCTTCAGAATAGCATCTAGGAGATATGCTGGAAGGAAAACTGAACAGAAGCCAACAGTGTCAAATTGCAGTGAAAAAAAAGAATAATTCACAAAAGCATAGAAGAATCATATGTGGAACACATGGAGTAGTGTTTCCTCTGTGTAGCACTGTTAAATCCTCAGCTGGAGTGCTGCGTCTAATTTTAGTTGTTTCAAGAAAAATGTGGGTGATAAGAATTAAGGAAGAAAGCAAACTGAAGGCCTGTAAAAGACATGACCTCTGAGGAAAGACAGATGGAATTGGATTTGGTGTAGTGGAAAACTTTCAATTCATTTTAGCATAAAATGTGAGACACTGCTGTGAAACCAATATAATCCAGTGTCTGCCATGTCTCCTCTGGTACTGAATTACATTAAGACAAAACCCCCAGATATTAGGAAGATGGCACTAACTCTGTGGATAACACTGCATCAGATTACTGATGAAATGGTTGGCATCCAGATTGTTGAATTTTTTCCTTTCATTTTTTTCTTTTCAAGTCAAGCAATTGTCTATAACATAGAATTTTGTATTAATGATTTTGCCTTGAAGATTGGGGAAAGATGAAATTGTCTTCTGAGATCTTCATCAGCTCCATTTTCTCTGAGGTTTCATATGAACTGAGTCTTTGGAAAAGCTCGCAGCAGTTTTGGTCAAGGTTTCTTCTTGTGAAAGATGGGAAAGTGGACAAACGGCAGAGTGACTATACAAACTAGTCTCTACCCTGGAATGGGTCATTGACATGGAATATCTATTAATTACCAGGCTTCTTTTTGGAGTGTATCAAGTAGTTCACTTTCAGATGAAAATGGAGTTTGGTTTTGATAATAGTTTATTTCTGAGTTTTCTCCCAAGAACTAATTTTTATAGAACAGTTTTGGTTCTTTTTACCTTTTGCTTGTCTGGAACATTGTCTCTCTGCCTTTATTTCTGCACTGTCATTATATATCCTGGAGCATACAATACATGTCCTTAACTTTATTCTATAAAATTATTTCTTTGTGCTTTTGCTTTCCTTACGACATCACTGTGATACAGCTCTGCACTCATACACAGCACTATGGATGGTTAAAAGACAAAAGTAAACAGTGTGTCTTAGGGTTTTGGTTGCACCACCATGAGATGCCAAGAAAACTCAGATTAAGTGTAGTCCATAGAAATGTGGCCATCCAGAGGGGCTATTTCTGAGCAAAACAGATGAAAGCTGTTGAAACCATGAAGGCCATGGACCTCTTCTGGAGTTAGATATTAGCAGTGTAGACATAACTACTGATACAGTTTGTTCACTGGTAGGGTTTCATACTGTTTTACAAACATAACCCTGGGATGAACAAAGCTGTGTGAAATAAGGCCATTCTTCTTTCTGAAAGGTCTTATTCAAGGACTCAGTTCCATCTCACATCAAAAATTTAGGTGATAGTGAATTATCAACAGTTCACATATGAAAATGTTGAAGAAAGTATCAGATGTCTTGATTACAAGGGTAGCAGCAGCCAAGCTACTTTCTTTGACCTGAATAACATTTTGAATATGATGGGCAATGCTGGACAGAGTGTGAGTAACACAGAGAATTCAATTTCATTTATTTTTTAATCTCAGACTCTTGGAGTTACCAAATGACAATTACTTTCTTTTAAATATTTGTATATCTCAACACAATGTCAAATCTTGAGGGCAAGGAAGGGCAAGGACCTATCCCTCTTTTGCTCTAGCTTCTCCCCCTCCAATAATATATATATTTCATATATATATATATTTTAAATAACATGACTGATCCGAACAGGTGTTATTCCTACAGGTAATGTGTGTTTACTATGAAACAATGATCTGATTAAATGTTTATATGCTCCCAAGGGTCAGTGAATACAGTAATTTTCATCCAGAGGAATCAGCATAAACATCTCTGGTTTCTGAGCATGCACTTCATGACTGTTATGAGGATATCACTGAGTGTTTCTCTTGCCAGGACAAGCCATGGTTAAAATTAAGGGTTGTTGGTTTTGGTGTTTTTGTTTTTTTTTCTCCCAAGGACATGTGCAGACAGTGACCTTTTACTGATACTATTTAATCTAGGAAAAGGAAAGTTGAAAAGCAGAGGCAGAATAAAAGTGTTTGAAGATACATGTAAGGCATTTAACCCTAATTAACATAAAACTCTTAAGACAAATAAAAAGGCTCTTTCTATTTAAATTAAATATATGGACACCTCCTCCCTGGAGAGGGTGGGTGTATCAGGATTCGGCTGGTGCTGATGCCATGCAGTTCAGGAATGCAGTTTTTCTTAAATTACCTTCTCCCCTACCCACCTCCACACCATGCTTGTCCTCTCTTCTGAGAGATGCAGCACCTGCGTGTGCAGCAGGTATCACCACTTCCCTCACTCCAAACCCACATTTTTCTTTTGTTTAGAAGTTCCCAAAACTTTTTCCATGCCTTGGGTGTTGAAAATTCTAACTATCCCCTACTATTACACCTCATCGTCACCTCCAAGTTATATGGTCCCTGAAGGCAAGAATGAGAAAAGGCATCCTAGGATTAATGAAAAATTTTCTTGGGACAGAGGAGATGGGGAAAATTTCTGAAGGCAGCTGCCTTGTACTACTTACATGCAAAGTATAATCAATCACCAGAATAAATTACCCTAATTATAAACCTGACTTAAATCTTTTTGGTTAGAGAAGATGTTGCTTCTGCTTATAAAGTTGCATTATGAGGTCACAATATTATTTTGCCTAGGAGTAGTTAGGTTTTTTCCATGACAGACCATTCACATGTACTTGGCCGTATTCGCTTCTGAGGAAAAATATTTTGGCACTTCAGTCAAAAGCAGCAGGACTTCTGCCAGCCGGTGATTCCTGCATTTCAGACTGCAGTGTCTGGTGGCTAGTCCTGATGCTGAGTATTATGGTACTTAGCTCTGGTTCAGAGGGAACAAGACTAACTGAAAGGGCTGGGGGAAGGAACAAAATATTACACCTGTCTGTCACATAGATAACGTGTGATGAGAGGCAGAGTGAGAACTCCATGTCCCAAAGTTGATTTAGTCAAACTCCAGTGCTTAAGAGGAAGATTCTGGCATCTTCTAAATTTCCTTTCCTTTTAAGTAAGTAGGCTCTCAGCTATCAATACAGTCTCCTTTTTCTACTTCTTCCTCCTTCCACTTTGCGAAGTAATAGTATTCACTGACTTTTGTTAACTGCATACTCTGCAGATGGGAAGCTAAAACTACATCCTTTTCCCGTAAGTCCCTTATCCAGTCCTTCAACTGGCAGGTGAGCAGAGTTTAGAAGCAAGTTTTGTCCAGTGTAATATTTAACAATTTACACTAAAAAGGGTGAAGGAAGCCCTTCACGTGGACTGGGGAACACTCAGGCAACTAAAGCGGCTAGTGAGATACAGATCCTGGGTTTTGTCACATTGATGTAAACTCTAGATCAGAACTCTCTGTACTGTTTTCATGCAATGCTGACCTTTTAGTTCTAACTGTGTTTGCCATCTTAAACTAGTTATGTAAGTGTACATTTCTGTATGCATCACTGCACAGTTATGCCTGGGCATTCACCAAACTTTCCTTGTGTTGTATCACTTTCTAAAGAGATTACAAGAATTCTAATGAAGTTCTGGTTAGACCTAAATTAACACGGTTAACAAAAAGATCTGATAAAAGATATTTACTTTAAAAGAAGATTTGATGCTTCCAAGGTATGCACAAGACCATACGTGAATATCTCTTAAAGATGCATGAAATTATTAGGCTTTTTAAGAGAGCAACAGCCTGCCAAAAAAGATTAGACTGCCAGAGACTAGTTTTTGAAATATATCCCTTGTGTACCTGTGATTAGAAGAGAAGGAAGGAGGAACATTGAAAAATAACTGTAACAGCTTTCTTGTATTTCTAATTCTTCTTTAGTCTTCTCAAAAGGAAGTCAAATTATGTCTGCTATACTACCAAAAGCTATTTGAAGCTATTAAATGGTCCCATAATTGCCTAATGAATGACTTAGTAGAGGAATAAATTCAGGTAGTGCATCAGTTAATTAACTGTCCCATAAAATAACGTACATTCAGAGAAGAAATACTTCATTTCTCATTTTAAGGGATCTTTAGCTGCATTGCAGAATGATAGTGAAATAGACATTCTAAAAAGTAACTACTTGAGATATGTTTCACCAAAAGTAAACTCAAAAAAAAGAAGAAATTCAGCTTTAAAATGGTTGCTACTCATATGCTTTTTTTTTAATTAATGGATACAAATTTGTTTAGGTCAATGAAAAAGGAAAAAGAAAGACTTTTTCCTCCTGTTCCTCCTTATAGCAGTCTATGTCATTCACTAGGACCCAGTTATACTAAACTGATGAACTGATACTTATGGAAATAATTAGAAGATCCCAGCTGCACTACCCATTACTAAATATCCTTGAAGTCAATATGCACTGTGTTTCCCTTTTTGATGTCATTCAGAAAAGCTTTTAATGAGTTGCAAGTAAATTCTTACCATATGTCCAAGAGAACAATTAGAACGAGCTTTCAGACAGTATCACTGTGAATGCATTGGATTTTTTTTCTTTGTTTATATTGGATGCTATTCCATAACCAATAAAAAGACACAATCTGAACATTTATCATTCACTTTTACACCTCCACACCATTTGTATTGTAATATCATGGAACACAACATTCTGTAATGTTGTCCTACCTATAAACCTGATAAAAATGAATCTAAGCTCAGAACCCAGTTATTTTTTCCTAAGAACTTGGAGATTTATGTATGTTTTAATCAAGAAAGACATTATTGTCTCTTTTCCAGCCCCAGCCCCAGCCCCCAGCATGAACATATCTAGCCTTACCCAGAGTCCACCAGGGAACAATCCCTCCTTCACCAAAAGCACACAAAAGTTCATCTGTGGAACAAGAAAAATCCAAGACTTACTGAAGGGGTAAAAATGATCAAGCTGGAGAGTGGGAAGCTCTTCTTCGCTAGCAACTCATTATGCTGTGGAATATACAACATTTAAATTGCTGCTTTGCTGAATGTGGGTTATGGGTGTGGCTCAGAGTCTTCCAAAGAAAAAGGGTACTCTAGTGCCAGGAGACAAGCATGGGTGCAATAGGAGAGAGGAGATGAAGTCAAGCTGGTGGGAGGTCCAATATCTGGCAGAGCACTTTGAGTCCTGTTTTGGTCCAATTAATGCTGTCCAGTTATGTACACAGCATGAGCCAGTTTTACAAGCAAGATTAGACACCTGGTGATTAACAAATTCTCCTTGCTAATGAGGGACGATTGAAATCCTCTTTGGAAAATTACAGATCTGCATTTGGCTCCTCTACAACTTACATTGGGAATGGGATTCTGCTGACAGACTCAGATACCTACATTTATGTGACAACATGTCAATGCCTGCGTATGAACTGCATATCCAAATTCCCATTACAGCCAGCAGGATTCTAGTCAATAATGTAGACGTCTATTTTGAGGTAAGATGACCAGTTTTCTGCACTCTGGATATCTCATTCTATAGACTAGATCTTCATTGACAGTAATGGGACTTGGACACCTTTACAAGCTGACCCCAAAACTGATGTATCTGAATGTGGGAACTGTGTCCCACCTTGAGTGTAAGCATTCATCACAGCATTTTTGCTAATGCCATCCCATTTTCACTAGAAGAAGGCCTGTAAAGAAAATGGTTAAGAATGGTCAAAACTTTCAGTAAGCATGTTTTTTAAATAAACTAAATCCATAATCCATTCAGCTTTAGCATCTTCTTGAAGTGTTGCACTGAAGGAATCACAGTCATCTTAGCTGATATTCCCATGGAAACCAAAAAATTAAGTTGAGCTTAATACAATTGTGCCTCTTGCTGTCTGAGACTCATTACATAAGGCTCACTCTTTCAAAAAAAAACCCTATCAGATTTGGTTAAACTTTACATTATAAAAAACTGTGGATGTTTTCTTCTGATGATTTTAATTTCACATGCCAACTTGTGTTCTGAAAATAATGTTAAAGTAACCAACAACACTGAAAAAAACTTGTGACTTTGGTAAATATTTTGGACTTGCAGTTCGTGATTTGAGTATTTAGACACAGAAAAGTCACATGGTTTGTTGTGTCAATGGTCACAGATATGAAAAGAGACTCACTAAAATTCAAATTAAAAAAAAAAAAAAGTTCTCCTCCTGCTTTGATGGTCTGTTTTATAAAAAGTCAGTAATGTTACTGTGTTGGATAAAATTTGTTGTTACTGAAGTCTTCAATAAAATGTCCTCGCTGAAGAAGAAAGACTGCAGTATTACAGGCAAGACTTATTCTACACATTAAGATAGATTTAATACAAGCAAATAAAATAATGAAATTTATCTACACCAAATATAACATAATATTATCACTGTAATTGCCTAAAAAGAGTTACTAATTGAGTAGAGAGTTAAAAAGAGAGGTATATCATGTTTTCCTTTGCTTTATTTCTATCACAGTGAGAGTGTAAGGTATGATGTAACTTTGACATTTCAGTAGGAAGGAGAAACCATGAAGTATTTCTAAAATGCTGCTGTCATGACAGCCTCAATATTTCTGTGGCATTGAATAGAGTTCAGGTTGTTTCCTGATGCTTATCATCTTGTGAAGAAGGAATCTCTTTGGATTTCAGTAGGAAGAACACTTAGTACTAAATGCAGAATTCAGGGAAATTTTCAAAATGCTTTTAAAATTATTTTGTGGGCAAATTCATTTTTATATAACTACAAAAAGCGAATGGCTTTACATATATGTGTTTTTTTTAAATAATATTTTCCAAATAGCTAGATTATTTTTATACTCTTCAAAATACTACTCTCCAAAAGCTTTCCCAAAATATTGTAAAATAAAGATTCAAAGTAGCTTCCTTAAGATAGTATTTTAAGCTTTGAGTACAGAGGAAACATGAATATGGAAATTAAGGAATGTTATTGTATTATCGACATCTGCTTTTATGTGCATATCCCGAATTAAACTAAATAGAAGTTCTTTCACCAGAAGCCAGAGTGTCCACAAGAGAGGTGGATCAGACGCTGATGTGATTGATTCAACCTTGATTCAAGAAAGCTAATTGGGGAATTAAACTGAAACTCTACACAAAACTGTCCTTATGTTATATCCCTTACTCCTTTAAGTATATCATTCCCCTGGGCTTACAACAATAGGAACTTTGCTCTAGATCTTTCAGACAATAATTGTTAGACATGTGATGGTCCAGAAGATTGTGATTTGTTTGGTATTTTAACTCTTCTACCTCTGACTTGTGTGATCTTGGGCAGAAAACTTTCTCCTCCCATTTATTGAAACAAAAAGATAGGATTTTACTGAAGGTATTAAATATTTGTCTATTTATGAGTTGGAATTTATGAAATAAACCTTTCCTGATCCACAGAAGTACTGTAAGAATAAAAAGAAAGGGTGAAATGCCTAGGTTCTACAGACAGAAAAGTCAGATAAACATCAGGCAGCAAAGGGAAAAAAAATCCAATAAAATTTTATTTTCTTCAGAGGGGATGAACTGTGTGGGGTAAAGCTCAGAACTACAAATTTTTAATTGGGAATAGCAGTTGCCCACAAGAGAGGATCTAGCATTTCTTTGGTGTTACCAGACATGTTAAAGCCAATTTCAACTTTCCCAATTTGCAAAAGAACTTACTAATGTGAATCACACTTATTCAGATTTTGCTGAAGGTTATGATGTATGAAAGAATCTGCTGACCTTTCTTAAGGAAGCATAGAACTGTACCAGGCAGGTCAAGAAACCCTGGCAAATCTGGAAGGCTACAGCAGGACATGCCTTGTGTTTAAAGCTCAGACATTCTATAAAGCATCATGTGTGCTGTAGACTGTGGAGGAGCTACTACTGCGTTTTATGAAAAAGGCACCTTCCGTCCTTTATTTGCTCTCCCACATGTTGAATGATTTACTTTAAAGAGAGGAAAAATATCTCAGTAATTGTTTCTTAGCTCAGTAGCAATCCAAACAGTAAGGATACGTACTGGGAACATTGTAGGGAAAAAGCTGAAGAAGTTGGTGAGTTATCAGTATGCAGGGTCACGCACACGTATGAGCACACTCAGCCTGACTGCAGCAGCCAGCATTTGCAGGCTGGGCTCTAGCTGAAACACGTGATAAAAATGTGAAGGACAATCTAATTAAAAACTTGATTTGCTGCATTGAGGCCATTCCTGTTTACCTGCCACTGTAAAAGGCGTGCCCTGTATTTTGTGCCATGCAGTGTAAACAACCCTGTAGAAAGGCGCTGTAGCAAACAGAATACCTCCTGCTCTAGTTCCCCGGGCTGTTCTTTTTTTGCCTCTGCCCTTGGCCTTAAATAACTCCCCCCTTCTGCCACCAGTGGCCTCATCAGCCCTCTTGGATACTACTGGGAGGGCTCAGCTGTGCTCATCCCTGCCATGTGCCTCTCAAAGGTTACAAAGGACAGGCGCCTTGCTGCTGCACTGTGTGCCACCAGTGAGTAAAGGGAGTCCCAGTGTCGGCTCTGTAAGAGCTTGCAGAACAAACCAAAAAAAACCTTGGGCATCAAAGGAAAATCCAGATGTTTCCCTCCTGTCTATGATCATGCTTAGTATACACTCGCGACCCCCTCAGAGTGGGAACAGTTCTATTCTTGGAGCTGTTATTACTTAACACCCTCAAATTAGTAATATTTTGAGTTTGATAATGACTGTCATCTGAGACTAAAGAGGGTTTGCAAGCATTACAATATTGACTGGATTTCAACTAGTGAAGCAGCAAAACCTTATATCTCCCTTATTTGTTATATAAAAAATGGGAAACAGTATCCTAGTAGATGATTAAGTTAATCATAGTAAAGTAAACCTCGCCCAGACACACTGACTGCTAGCACTGAACTCCAGCTACAAAAATAGGCATTTAAATCTGGAACACTGTGGTAAAAATATAATTTGAAATAGACAAGTGAAATGTTGGGATATGGTGTCCTTCTCACCACAAATGTCCTTGAGGGTGTTATAGATGAAATATAATTGGTGGTCGGTTTGATTTTTAGTCTGCACTTTGCTGCTAAATCTGATCTTCATTTAATGTGATGTTTATCAGAATCAAATTACAATTATGTTCCTGGTAACAAGTTACTAGCAACAGACAGAAGTTTATGCAGTGGGAGGCAGATAACTGAATATAACCACTATCAGAAAGATAAAATGCCTTTGTCCACCAAAGGGACCATAAATAGACAGGGGAAGTACTCCTGGTTTGTTGGAGGACTCAGAAAAAGTTGAAATAAAAACACAGTTCCTGTTAATTCTTATCTTTCAGGAGTTGCAATCATGCAAGGCCCCTAGTACCCTCACACCTTCAGTTGGTTACTGTTTTTCTTTCCCATGTAGACTGGTTTTGTACCCAGGGAGTAGGAAACTCCCTTGAGCCAGAGGTGAAACTTTAAGTCAAGTTTCTTAACTGCCTTATCTGTTTTACTACTCCCTTACAAGATGCGCTATCACTGTTTATCAGAGGGTGGTTTATGTTTAATATTTTCAAAGCGATAAAAGGTTATGAACCAGGAACCTGGCCCTGACATTCATACAAGGTGACAGAAACAGGGAGTGAGGTTCATTTCAGCTTGCCTTTCAGTATAGAAAAGCTGCCTTTTTCACTATGCTCATCATACTGTAATGAACACTCAGTGCAAGACACTGTGATGAGTAGGGCACATCTCTTTCTACTGTTAACTAATTAATCCAAAGATCACCGGCAGCAGGGCAGGGCAAGCAGCACAGCTGCTTTGCTGTGCAGAAGGTAAGAGTTGCCTTCATGCACAAGACAATATCTAGAAGCTGGTCCTTGCTGGGTACAGCTCAGTAGATCTTGTATTGTACCAGGTTAATGTATACCCCCAGGCAGAGAGCTCAAGGTACAATCTTCACATTGTGTTGAGTTTGCTCCATCAGAAGTACAGAGGAAGTACAGTTACAGCACTGTGAGCAGAATGAATTCTGTAACATCACAACAAGGTGATGTAAGGATGCAAAAGGTGACAAAGGCATGTAAAAAATTCACAGGTGTAAGTTTGTCTATTATCTCAGTTGTTTGCTTCCCAAGAAGAATTTTTAGACACTTTCATGCATTTGTGTCCATCAGAGACCACAGTTTTAGCTGTCATAGGTATGGTCTTGTCCAGCAAGGGGCAAAACAATGGGATTTGAGAGGTGGGGAGATCAACATTTTGGTTTTAAATTTTGGAAATTGGCATATTTTCTCAAAAATAAAACAAAAACTCCAAAGCTAGTAGCGAAAAATAATGGTTTTTTTCCTTACCAAAATAATGTTTTCTTCAGGGAGGTCATACGTGATATTGGAAAGCTGCCACCCATTTCATTTAAAAAAAAAAAAAAATTCATACAATACAGAACATTTCCAGCCTTAGTGAGTGGCTTTTTTTGGGTAGAAATGTCATGAAAATTGTAAATTAATTTCTGATAAAATGATCTACCACAGAAGTTAAATTGTTTTCAATAATTTATTATCTATAAGGATAAGGATTATTGTTTACTTCTTCATGATTATATCTTCAACATATTCTGACATATCTATGTTTGAGAAATCAGTCTGAAACACATAAGAAAAATGAATTTTCTATCATTTCTTACAGCATCTGGGAAACCACACCAAGGAAAGTTGGAATTGTTTCATGTTTCCTTAGAAGACATCCACAATGACATGTCTTCCACTCCTTAAAAAAAAATAAAATAAAATTGGTTTCCAGTTGTCCTTCTGACCTCTCTTCTCTGAACCAGATTCCAGACAAATTTGACATCTGCTGTATAACAGTTGAAACATTTTTCCTATCAGAGTGGCATTTCAGCTGGAGTTTTCCAAAAGGCATTTATATTTTTTTAAATCATATCTCCAATTATCCCCATGGCTAATTTCCTTGTTATTTTCAATGTCTGGGTTGGCAGAGTCTTACCTCCAAGGCAGTAAGGTTTACTTTAGAGTCAAAACAACTTTAAAATTACAGGGCTTCTAGACAGAGGATTTCTGAAATGCATGCCTCTTCCTGAAAAACAACATCTCAAAAGGGGTAAATTCATTATTTTTATCTGGTAGAATTTAGATGTCTTCAAAAAGCTTCTTTGACCCACTGAGATCTCACTTCATTTCATTTCATTTCATTTCATTTCAATATATAATATATATTTCATTTATTCTACTACATATATTTCAGATCTCTCTTTAGAGATATGCAAGAGCCAGTCCTTTACTATTTGTTTTTTATAGAACATGTAAAGATGGAAGATCAAAAGAAGAGAAAGAAAACTGAAGGCTGTGAAAGGGTTTGCACAGGTCTCACAGACAAACATTTGTCAGAACCAGTTTTTACTCCGGGGTTACATGAACTTTGAATACAGCAAATACTTTGGCAAAGGGAAAGCAGAAAAAAATACGATGAGATCTTTCTAAAATTAATGACTTTTCTTGATTAGACCACTAATATCTTATGTGAGGAGGATGTGTTAATTCCAATGTACCTGCCATTCCTTGATTGATTTGCACACTGCTTGGAGAAGTGCAAGTCAAACTGAAGCAAGTGTAGATTTTCACAACTATTGTGAAGCAAACACTGGCCAAACAAAGGGGATCAGTATGAAGCTTTGTCTGAAGGAAAAAAAGTTTAATGGGAAGTGAAAATTTTCTCCAGATTTGTTTTGCTTTGTGGAGGAGGCTGTTCCCCAAAACTGTTATCCTGTCCTAAACAGGGCAGGATTGCAAAGTGACTTCAGGTAAGGTTGACATTACATTATATGAAGTTTGGATGAATGTTTCCCTGCCAGTCAGAAACCTTCTCGTGCTTCAAGGTCCTTTTCCAGATGGATCTTTGTGCTCCAAAGTAAAATTCTTATGAATGATTGTTGACTTTATCTATAATTTGTAATGGTAGTTATTGGATGCACTGTGACAGATATGAACACCAGTGCTACTTAGAAATTCAATCACCTCCTGACCCACTTTACTGCATTGGTTGAGGTGGTCTTGATATATAAATGAAATAAAAAGGTCTAGCTTTTTAGCTAAGCTTGAAACATATGTATTTGACTTCAAGTAAAGCAAGGCTGTATGCCTTTTTCTCTCCCATATATGTAGTTTATTTATTTTTGTTCATAAGCATTTACCACTAATCAGCATTAGTTTCAGTATATCAACCAAAAATAAAATATTTATTTACCCTCAGGGAAACAAAACAGAACCAACCATTCATATAAAGCATTAAAACACGGTTTGCTCCATTTACTGTGTGCAGTTCCTGTCTCATGGAACATTTGTTTCTTACTATTTCATGCCCTACTCAGCAGGTTAATCACATGAGACCACACTGGCACTGCAAAAATCACAAGGCTTTCTAACTTTGTATTTATTATATGTTAAATACCTGAAAGAAAATAAAAAAAACCCGTGAAAAACAGAATCCATGGTGTAAGTCACATTAAGGGGAGATGGCCAATACAGCGAACTCACAGACACAATGCACACTTTCAGGAGACTGATTAAAAACATTCATATCCAAAGGAGGAAAAAAATCCCAACCTCAAACAAATCAAAACCAAAGGCCAAGAAACTTTAAAGCAGATAGTACTTTTCCTGAAAGTAAGCTATTTACTGCTGCTGCCTTCACTGAAATGCTGATTTTCTTGTGATGCACCATTCAAATGTTAGATAATGGAACTGGATGACACAAAAGAATGTATTTGGGTTTATCCCAAACTCAG
The DNA here is from genome assembly GCA_035222235.1 of Margarornis squamiger. Taxonomy (NCBI): domain Eukaryota; kingdom Metazoa; phylum Chordata; class Aves; order Passeriformes; family Furnariidae; genus Margarornis; species Margarornis squamiger. The sequence continues at coordinate 30,514,698 of JAWWTY010000077.1, read as the reverse complement.
TATCCAGCATTTTTGAAGGTTTACCCAAGTTGGCTCTGTTCTTAGCAAAGTTTATTTTTTGTATCTGCTTATCTAAGAATTGAAGGACCCAGCTGGGATTGCGAGTAGAAAAGCCAAAATACTGCCAGAAAAAATTATGCTTATAGTATTTCTGAATCACTGAATGCAGTTAACTCTCTAAAGGAAGATTACTTTGAGAAAGCATAGCCTTCATGTGCAACCTGATGATGTCCAGTTACAAATGCTTTCCAGCTTGCACCACAGCTCATGGTAAAATTCCATAATTATATTATTTAGGAGAGATTTATCCTTATGGTGATATTAATTGAAGTGGAACTGAAAAATACAGAATATTCTTAAAAAAAAAAAAAAAAGAAAAAGAAAAAAGGTCTTCCTTCATAATTTAAATGACCCAAGACTCTAAAGTCCATGTTGTAGTAAATTTTGGCCAAATACTAGTGTCTCCTACAGTACTGGAGAAAAAAATGTTGAACTTACTTGCACCTGCAGAGTGGTCCAGCTGACAGCAGCTGAGGTATTAGAGGATACTGTGCTCTATGTGATTAATGAAAGAGGCTGAGGTTATTAATTCAGTGGAAAATATTCTATTAGGTAATGAGCTTACATGAAAATTTCTTAAGTACTTGGTCATATTTGGACTGACGCTTCTGTAAGTGATTTTTTGGCTGTTTTTAAAAAGGCAGGCCACATAATTCAACAATCCTGTAGAGAGCTAATACCAGGCAGAGGTGGGCATTACAGCTGAAAGTACAGAGCACTGCTGGTGTGCAGAGAGAAGAGCTGCATAGCTTCAAGGGCAGTGGCAGCTGGTCATTGTGGCAGCTGTGTTGGGGCTGCCTTTTTGTATGAGTAGTTTTGTCAGCTTATGCCTTTCCCATTGCAGGCAAAGAATGCTATCTGATCTGATCAGCACTCAATAAGGAAACAAAAGTAGAGAATGCTTTTAATTAGACATTACAGTATGAAAATATTTTAAGAAATAAGCTATCATTTGGTCAAATTAGTTTGACTAGTACCAACTGGAAAGCCTCCAAGGCACTGGTAGCCTGTGGGCACAGCTGGAGATACCAGTGCTGGAGAGGAACAGTGAGGTGTAGTTCACATGCTCCGTTTTACTGGCAGGGATGGTTGGAACAGCTCCCACAACTGAGAGTAGATCCAAATTGAAAACAACCTTCCTCTTACAGTGAAGAATGCAGCTTCTTGCTGGCCAAAGGAGTTTGCAAGCTTTTAGCAAACCCTGCATCTCCTTTTGGCCAAAAATGTTCAGATGGAAAGAAAGAGAATTCCATCACTGGCATTCATTCCATAATAATTTATCAAAAATCTTTTCACTCATTGTGCAGAGCAAGGCTGAGAGTAAATTCATTGTTGAATAAGGCACTTGGTGTATAAGAAGAGCTCATCATGAAAACAGGACTTTTTTGTTTGGTTTGGGTTTTTTTTGTTGTTGGTTTTTTTTGTTTGTTTTTGTTTGTTTGTTTGTTTGTTTTTTAAGTGTCCATTGTCTAATGGCTTCTGGGTGGTGAACATTTCAAAATGTCACCTTATACTTGGGAGCAGACACATTTTCGTCATTGTCACTGGTACGTGCAAATGCTTTTTGTACAGGCACAGCAGACTCTAATGTCTTGTATAAATGGCTGGATTTTTCTTTAAGGCTCACAAATTCGGTGTCAGCAAGGAAGGAGAGCAGTGCTTCTTGCACAGCAGATCTTCCAGTCCTACAAAAAAAACCCTCTTTAAAGTGTGGAAGTATCTGCAATAAGATATTTTTAAGATATCTGCAATAAACAATAATGTGAGAATAAGCTCCACATCTGCTTGCTCTCAGCATTTAATCCACACTGAGGCAGGCAGGAATATACCTACTCAGTGCTAGAAAAGCCACATCCCCACAACTGACCTTAGACAAGTGATTGTTTTGGGGCCTTGCCTCTCACAACCCCATTGCTGTCTTGCCTAATTTCCTTATTTTCTCTCCTTAAAATTAAGCACTTTCTTTTTCTGCCCTGTGTTAACAGATTTATTTAAGTTATACAGCTTTGTGTATTGCATCTGACATGAAAAGTCTGGATGTTGGCCAGAGCATTTTTGTGCCACTTTTACAGAAGTAAAGGAAATTTAGTAACACAATTCAATTGTTCCCAGCAAAAGACAACTAGATTGCTAAGGAGTAGTGTTCAATCTGATGTCACCAGTTCCCAGACAATGCTAGCAAACACTCAGAAAAAGCCTTTGTTCTAGTTTTTAGAAAGACATTAACACAACATGTTAAAAAATAATAAAAAAGTAAATGAATAACTGATTAAGTCACCACCTAAGTCTGTGATTTTATTTCAGAAAAATCTGGCAGAGGTTCTGTGCTGATTTTATTTTACAAATGGAGTTTTGAATTAAAAACTCCCTCAGAACTGTCACAGTCAAAATTTGCAGGGAGCAAAACTTCGTTCAGCCTGTTTCTGCACATGCATTTTGTACTAATGACACAACAGCAGGTCCAAGAGATCATAGACAAACTGAGACTGTAATGCTACTCTGCCCTTAAGCTTTACTCTGCCATCCCACTGCTGGTGTGATGATCAGGTCTAGCAAATTTACTGAGACCAATTAGAATTTACAGGATCAGGGTGAAATGTCTATCCAGGCATAGAAACTGCCGATTATTTGTAAGGGAATTGCAAGAGAGAAGACTGCATATCTGTGTCAGTGTAAGATGTCTGCCTTTCATTCAATACTTAATTACATTTATCTTAATTTACATGATTGTTGGTAAAAATTAATTCACTTAGGAATTCCTACGGTAAGGTGAGTTAAAATTTGTATTAACCTTGCTCCTTCATGCCCCACTTCTCTTTCTACTCCTTTGATCTCATTTCAGAATAATTTCATCTTCTTACCCTTCATCTTCACATTGTATCATTCATGCTGATGAATATACTTGGTGCTGGTACACTCAGTATTTTCTACTAACCCAAATTAAAGCACTTTGATGTCTTAAAGCATACCTACACAAAAAGGCCTAGTTTTCACATTGCTCTGCCACTGTCCTGACACTGCCCTAGCTTTCTGTATGTGTTGTGACACAGTTCGTGGGATGTGAGGTCTCTCCTCCCCACTGGCGATCCAGCTCACACAGCTGCATGTGCTACACAGCACCATATGCTAGCACAGATCTGACCCAGAGCAGGGCTCCTCCTGGATGACCCACTGAAGCCCTGCCCTCATCTGAGTGTGGGGACCTAGTGGTGAGTCATCCCCAAATGGGACAAAGGTGTTTCCACAAACCTCTCCCATGAAAGCTGCATGAAATATCATGGTTTAGGAATGGTATTCCCCAGTTTAGTCTTCCTAGCAAAACACTCCAAACCACACACCACTCGCTCACTACCCCTCCCCTATGATGGGATGGAGAGGAGAATAGGAGGCACAAAAGGTAAAGATTATGTGTTGCGATAAGAACAATTTACTAGAAACGGGAATGAAATAAGAAAGCGAACAGTAGCAGCAACAATACTAATAACAGAGTACAAGATGTGAACAATTCACATGCAAACGCTTCACCATGTGGGACCCCCGATAATATCTGACAGTGCCACATGATGGGACCTAGGAAAGACCCCTTCCCCTTCCCCTGAAAATGACATGAGGTGGCATAGAATGACTTCTGGGTCCTAGCCAAGCCCCTCCTGGCTACAGCAAAAATTAACCCTGTCCTGGCCAGAACCAGGGCAAATGGTATCAAACTCCCTAAGAAAAAAAGAAAAGTCAAACCCATCAAAATCAATAGCTTTTCATCAAATCAACTGAAATTGGACAGAAATGAAGTCTGGGAGCTTTCAACAGGAGAATTCTTTATGGTAGCCATGAAAGCTATACCAGTGCTGGAGCCACTTTGGCCTGTAAGTTTTACCATGTGGTGTTGTTGTTAACATTGATTGAAGATCATCTCTTTTGATAAGAGCTTGCACCTCTTGAAGCTAGTTATAATCATTTACCCTATTAGTAACTCTACTTGTAACTAGACAGTGTGAATTTATGACCGATCATGATTAGGTATCTATAAAAACCAGACTTGAACCAACACCAGATGTCTTGGGCAAAGGCTTATAAATTCCATCACAATCAATGTTTTAACAGTCCACAGCTTGTCTACTTAATCGTTTTGCTTCCTTTCCAAAAAGGTTAGTGTTGTTGCAGATATGCAAGAAGTCAACGAGTGAATAGGAAGCTCTGGAACAAGCTTCATGAAAGATTAAGGTCAAGGAGCCTCTTACAAGCTAGAACTATCTTGAAGGTAGTCTGCTTCTCTTCACTATTATGTTATATAAATCAGCAATCACAGCAACAGTAGTAATTCTAGGCATACATGAATATTGGAAAGAATTTGGAGAACTGGTGCATCTCCAAGATGCTTGTATCAGTACTGAAAGCATACAGTAATTGCTGAACAGGCCCTGAGCTTTTGATCCAGCATATTACTGAAGACTTTTAAAGTAAAACCATGATTTCTCTAAAAGTGAGAATTAATTGCTAACATAGAAGAATCTTAAACATGAAAAGTCCACTGGAAAACATGGGAAGGAAATGATACACAGGATGAAAATACTACAAATGGGGGAAAAGCCTGATTAGCGTAAACATAGATGGTAAGAAAAGACAAGTGAACACAGATTACCAAGTAGCTGTAGATCTGGATGTGGAAAAAGTAAACTTGTTGCTGCTTTCTGGTGGTTTATTTCTGGTGCTGCCTCCCTGCCTGAAGTTTTAGAAATCTGAGTTGTAATTTGCACACATGCTCATTACTTGTGATTAATGAGACAGGACAAAAAGAGGTTTGGCATCCTCCCCTGGGTGGTGACCACTGTGACAGAAATTAATTATTGAGAACAATTTGTGTCAGAGTAGCTCACAAATACTACTGCTGCAGAAGAACTCATAGCTGAAAGAAGACAGAGTCATGTCTGAGAATTGCCTTTGACCAAGTTTCCTTACAAACTCGATAACATGGCAATTGATTTTTATGATAAGTGGAAATGACCATTGTAGACTGTGCCAATAAAAGTACCCTCAGAAGAGGTTGGGTGTGGCAGTTATATTCTGTAATAAACAAGCCATAAATGGGGCAACTACACTGTCCAAAAAAGGATGAGCCTGGCTAAGCATTGTTTTTGTGCATTAACACAGCAGACTCTGGAAGGTGCCCAGGCATATCAAAACTATCAGAGTAGCTTTAACTTAACAGGAGTTCCTGCCTCCAGACCCAAGAGCTACCTGAAAAGAGCTGATATAGGCAGACAGGTTTAGGGAGGCCAAAATGAATGGGAAAGGAGTAGAGGGATGTAATTAGGGAACGATGAAAATCAATCACACTGGAATCTGAGTACAGTGAGACAATTCAAGCTAAACATACACCAGTGGAGTGAAAGTTCAGACCAGTGACTGCCTCTTTGTTTGCAGGCTCAGCCTAACTTTGCATCAGCAGGTCAGGGTTAGGAGTCAGAGGGCTAATAGTCACAGCCTTATCTCCTTCCTACTGAGATATGACTCAAAAAGCTATGCCAACACTTCTAGAAATACGGTGAGAATGGAAAAAAAATATCCCTACCATAACTTCCCTTCGTTTGGCTCATTATTAACTACATGGCCAGACTATTAGCTATGTTAAAGCACTAATATTGTTTTTGCTCTTGGTGCTAAATATGAACATTACAGTTTACACGCAATCCTAGATCCTCTGCCCAGTAAAAATTATTCATTAGAAATTCAATAATGTTCATTCAAGACAGCTCTGAGTTTTTTTCTCCTTCGATCTGAACCATGGTCACTGCAGTAATGCTGATCTCATACACAAATCTGTACCCACACCTGGCCCCAACTTCAGCTGGAATTGATCAATGAGATTCGTGAAGGAGGGGTGGCAGAGGTCTGCCCAGCAGACACACAGTCAGTGGGATTGAAATAGTGACAACTGTCAGCACTTCCTTTCTTCAAAGGGCTCCAGAGCAGTGAATTATTTATCTGACTTGAGAAGCTAAGTCTTGTCCTTGAGAAGGAGATTCACAATTGTCATTTGGCCTCCTTAGAGTTTTGCAGCTGAGAGAAAAATTTGTCTAGAGAACCTCTTGGTTCTTCATTCCTCCTGAGGGTGGACTATGTTGTTGTTTTTTGTTTGTTTGTTTGTTTTTAAACATTACATTTTTATAACAATTTAGAAAAGAAAAAAAACAACAAACAACTAGCAGAAAATATCTGCATTTAGCTGTTATCCCTCTCTTTTCTGAGAATAGATTTGTCTATATTATAAATAATACAATATAACACAAGAGAATTTATATTATAAAGCATAGCATAATTATTGTTATATCACGTCATATATGATTATATGATATGAATGATATATGAGATATTATTATATTACATTACATTATATTATATATAGTCTCTTTCATTTATGAAGAGCTAGTGATATGTAGAATAAAACCAACAGAATGAATCTTCTTTCCAGGTGGGAGGGCACAGTGTAAACAAAGGCTTTTTTGTAAATATGAGCTGTATGCATGAGGAACAAAGTATCTCAATCAACGCTTTCAAAAGTGACCAGTGGTTTTGCTGCCTCATTTTTAAGAGCCTCAAAAATGCTGGATTCTTGCCAGTTGTTTTAAGCCCCTCTTAGACTGGCTTTCTAGAATTCAAGACACTAAATCTGTAGCCACCTTCTAAACTTCAGGTCAATACACAGTTTTGCTTCAATCAAAAATTTTCTTTGTGTGAGGGCTTTCCTGTGTGTGTAGCAAAGGATTATCAGGGTGTTAACGAGTCTCTGATACCACAGTGTGGTGGAGTACCTTGGCACTGATGTGTGGTGATTTGTGTCCCCAAAGGGCAGGGCAATACTGCTCAGAGATTTCTCTGAAAGTCCTAGGCATGGGGGAATTCCTCCTTGTGTTCAAGAAAATATATTAGGAAATACATAACCCTCAGGAGATCACACTGAGCTATAGGGACTCACATCTGTGTTAGCAATGTAGAGGAGAAGGAAGATGGGAAGGACAGTACTACTACTATTTCTACTACCTGAAGTAGTGCTTTGCACAGAATCTCAACACATTTTTATTCTGCTTCTGTAAGGACTTCACAGTTGGACTGCATGCAGAGCCCAAGAAGCTGGAAACCTGCAATTAAACACAAGTGAAAATAAATGGAGGGTCTGTCTTAAAAGAGTATGCTGCAAGGGTCAGGAGAGTGCAGGGCTCTTGTGTGAGAAGCAAGCTGTCACTGTACACTGGGACTGTGAGATGCCCCTTCATGAGCTGTATGTAGTTTTCCCAGTGCACGAGTCTCAGTAAAATAGATTTTTTTGTGTCATTTCATTGCGCGTGAGCAGCAGCATTGTGTGCACATGTGCACTCAGTCCTTTGGACCCCTCCTGGAAGTGAGTCAGGGGAGAGTGGGAGTTGATGCAGGTGCACTGAGCATGAGCCTCCAGGCAGAAAAGGAAGTTTGCTCAGACCGGTACCACCCCACCTCCTTGGGGTCCTCTCTTCCAAACACAACTTTCCTGTCTCAACAGTCACAATGTCTGAGACAAAACATACTTACATGCTTGTGCCTGGCCCCCCACACCCACATGTTGCTTTTGTCCAAACTGCAAGCTTCGCATGGATGCTGGTAAGTTAACTTGCACAATGAGACTTTCCCCCAAAACAGGCTTTTGGATCATCAACAAAATGTTGTAGTCAAGTAGGTCCTTTTTCCTCAGAAGTGATCACGATACATTTTGATTTGAAAATTAGGAGACAATTTTAGGTTGTGACTTGTGACCACATTTCCCAATCTACTCAGTGCAGACTCAAGCAGCAAAGCCCAGATCTCACTTATGCTCCAGAGAATTGCTTTAGAAATTATGATCATGAAATGAGTGAGATAACTGAGAATATAATCATACTGTAGAATTATTTTGTCTGCCCCTTCTGCCACTTTCAAACAGTCCAAGAGATGTTACATGAACCAATATATAAATTCAGTTACAGTTGTTATTACAAAAACTTATTTTGGGAACACTTCATTAAAGGTTCTGCCATAGTCCGTGGTCTCAGTAGACAAACTGAGACAAGCTCTCTATTTTTCTTTGCTCATTGTTGTCAATGGCCCATGATATTTGATAACAGGATGTGTAATAACCTGTAACTTAACTCTAGCTGACCAGAAGGATATATGGCACATCTTTTTACCCTTTTTGGCCGTCAGTTTCAGTAGCATATTAGAAAAAAAAAAAAAGAGTGAATAAAATTAAAATTTTTATTACATATATAAGTGGCATGCAGCAATGGAATGAACATTGTAAATTACAAGAATCACATATTTTTTGAGTAAGAAAAGAAAAACCCAAAACAAAAAATGATCATGTGGAAGGAGAAGAAATGAGTTAACCTAGCTAGCTAGCCACTGGATGGCACAATTGCTCTATTTAACTATTGCAAAACTGGGTTGTTTTTTAATTCAGATGTAATTGAATAAATAAATCAACCCCGATGCAAGGTAGTTATTTACCAAACTGGAAAATATTCATACACCAAGTAGGAAATACAGTTTGTTATTGCACAATTTACAATGTTCTGCAAACACCACTACTTTAATAGATCAACTGACCAAAACAACTATATGAGCAATTGTCACAATACTGAACTTTGCTTTGTGTGCTGTTTATGGAGCTCCAGTGTTTTCAAATTTGTGAATAAAAGAAAAAAAATAGTAAAATGGCCAAAAATATACAAGTATAAAGATCTAACAAATGAAATTAGGCTTCCAAATCAAATACTTATTGTTTTAAAAATAAATTAAAATAGGTTCAAACATTGAAATTATGGAAGTGTCCCTAATTTCCCAGATGATTTTTTTTTTTTTTGGAAGCTCATTGCTTATTCAAGTAAAAAGCCTCTTTCCTGGTGTCAAGTGTACTGTAATTACTTGATGTTTTTTTCTTGCTGACATTCTTTGGATCCACACCTTCTTTTCCTCCCTCGAGGAAAAATGAGGAAGATGTCTATAAATGATAACATAGAAGGCTATGCCATATGATTGTTTTGCCTACTGTGGGATATGTTCCTAGTTACACAAGTAGTATTTCCAGAAAAAAGCAGTCATGTAAGGCTGATGTTCAGCATTGGTAGTACAATAATAATACAGAACAGCAGGAGCAGCGTCCTTTTGATAGACCTTATTTACAGCCTATTGCTCAAATGGGACCTCTCCTCCCCAACTACATTTTCAGCAGTGATTTTGGCTGTTTTTTCATGGGGAGATATAAACCCTGTGAGAACTGCAAAGTGGGTGGGCACCATTGTTTGCTCAAATCAACCACAGAGGAAAAGTTTAAGAATTGCTGATTTAACTTTTATTGTGGTTTTCTAAAAAAATAACAATAAAAAAATGCAGGAGAAAGGGAGATTTGTATGATCACATAATTTTTCAGTTGGCCACTTGCCATTAATAACATCTGAAAGATGAGAGCAGCCTACAGTTCTTAAATGCAGAAACTTCTCCCAGTTTGGGGTCGAATAAAATGGTACCAGGGGACATGACTTGGAAAAAGCAGCATCTTCTTCCCCTTTCCAAAAGCTGGCTTTTGCTGGCCCGTTGGCACACCAGTCTGCCAAAGGGCATATGCATTGTTTCGACCTCTGGTCTGCCAACCAAATTAACAGGGACATGAAGGAGTGTGCTGGGATTATCAGGAAAAGGTGGGGAGGCTTCTGGTAAATGGACAGCAGCCAGATTTCATCAGATCCACTACTCATTTTGCATATTCCACAACTTTTTTCACTTGTTTTAAAGTCCAAAAGGCACAATCAGATGCCTAGTTTCAGACGCACATCAAAAGAAGAGAAAATAAATAAGTAACATTACCCATGAAGGCTGTCAAAGCACAGAGCCACAATGGAAAGGCTGAGAGTAGCTCCAAGGGTTTGCATGTGGAAACCATGGCACATGGCCAGTTCCAAATCCCAGGGACGCCTCTCTCGCAGCAAAGCAAATTCTTTAATAGACATAATTCAAACCCAGAAGAATAAACAGTATTTGTATGAATAGCTGACCAGTTCATGTGCGGAGGAGGGATCCCCATGATGGGGGAATGAAGTAGTACCCCTGAGACCTAAAATCATTGGATAAAACTGAAAAAGCATGTACTTTATAGTACCAAAGACTCCTACACAAACCCAGAGCATGATCATAGAGGCAGAACTCACTTTTCTGTAAGAAGTCCTGGCACGCCACCAGACTCTAGTGCACAAGTGAACCCTCCTATAGAATGTATATGAGTTAGGGATCCCAATTCTTTCTCCTCAGACTGTTTAAAATGCAGAAAAAGAGGCAAAGAGGAACATGTTATACTAATAGGGAGTGCAGCTGCTGACTTTTGTGGGCACTGCTGCATTGAACCAAGGGGGTCTTGAGGGTAGGATGCTGATCACAGGGCCCAAATCCTGAGCTAGGGCTGGGATTCCCCTCTGAGGTTCTCTGGAGCTGGCCCTTCACTGGCTCCAGCACCCCAGCTCTGCTATGCTGCTCTCATCCTCCTCCTAGTTTATAAATCATTTGGTACAAAAAGTGGGGAGAAAAACAGGACAGGTAAGTGAGGTGGGAGGTTTTTGCTTGAGTGGTTTGTTTCAGGTGGTCATGTTTCATTTGTGTGAATATGGTTTCAGAGAAAAACATGAGACACAAAAAGACACAAACTTGTCAGTAGAGATGCACTCATAAGCTTCCTATGGATGCTGTATTTACAACCCACAAAGCTATCACGTTTAAGCCTTCAAAGGAAAGATTAACACACCCCAATTACATTGCCCAGCACTTTTGTTTTATAACATATTCCAATTCTCAGTCCATACTAACAGTCCTTTCCTTAGGCAGCAGTAGAATCACAGAATATGCTGAGTTGAAAGGGACCCACAGGGATCATCGAGTCCAACTCCTGGCCCTGCACAGGACCATCCCCAAGAATTGCCTGAGAGTATCACCCAAGGGCTTCTTGAACTCTGTCAGGCTTGGTGCTGTGACCACTTCCCAGGGAAGCCTGTTCAGTGCCCAACCACCCTCTGGGGAAAGAACCTCTTTCTAATATTCAGGCTAAAGCTCCCCTGTCACAGCTTCAGGCCATTCCCTTGGATTCTGTCACTGATCACCACAGCTGTTTTTCAATACTTCCCAGAATAATCTTCTCCATAATTTTACCAGGCACTGAAGTGAGACTGACAGGTCTGGAGCTTCTGTGGTCCTCCTTTCTGCCCTTGAAAATTGGGCTAATGTTCACCAGATTTCAGTCAGCTGGGACCTCTCCAGATTCCCAAGATGGCTCAAAAATTGAGAGAGAGGTTTTGCAGTGACATCAGCCAGCTCTTTGAGGATTCATCAAGCCCCATAGACTTGTAGGGATCCAGCTGGAGCAGCAGATCCTGCAGTTTCAGGGTCAGCTAGGAGTTGATCATTCTCGCAGTCATGGTTCTCCAGCTCAGGGCACCGAGACCCGCTTGTTCCATCATCTGTGTTGTTGAAGACAAAGAATGCATCAAACGCCTCTGCCTTGTCTTTTCAGTGCACATCCTCTAGAGGGCACATGGCCATGAAAGTTACATTCAACTGTTACTTTTTCAACACATAATAAGGAAAAACAAACTATTATAACATTAACAAGACAGATTAATCCAAGCACCATTCTAATGTTATTCTAAACACCATTTATAAAACTTACAAAACTTAACTGGGGTTATGCAATAATGAATCAGGTCTCAAAGCTATGAGCTGTAAACTGATGACTCTAACCAAATACAAGTTTTAACCTACAAAGGGATCTGTTGCTGTTTGTGGGTTGTGGCATCAGTGAAGTTCTGTGTGTTCTGTTCTGTTGACAATTGCTTTAATTTTTTTATTTTTTTTTAATCAGAAATAAGCACTGAACATACAGAATGGAAAGTTTCTATCCACAAAGCTTTTATTTCAGACACACACACACACACGCACACACACACACACACAGAAGATTTTGCCTGTGGATTCAGTAGGTCCAAATAACTCCATATATACCTTTAAGTCTGTTTACAGTGGGGCTAAAGCAATACCATCTGACCTCCAGGTGGAAACTTAAATTTCCCCATATTCATTAAAGAAAGGAAATATCATGGACTACAACCATGTGGTTTGCCATCATCATGATCTGCTGTTAAAGATGTATGTTATCAGTCACCTCTAAGTCTTGACCTTGCAGACCCTGCCCAAGGAATTTTATATTGACCCATTACCAGGAGTACTTGCAAAGAGACCAAGTTCTGTCAGATGTAGCTATTGAGCTCATGCTTGAAAATGTGGGAAAAATATAAGAATGTAAGTTGATGATGTGTTTCCATATACCTATAAAGTAACTGAAAGCAAGTCTGGTTTACTTTATCTTTAAACACTGTAAATTTAATTGCAACTGTTTTTATTAGTTCCAATTCCTACAAGTATATACTGTATTATATCTCGAATTTCAAGGAAGATAAAGTGAATATGTATTGGTTTAGAACTTATTTTAAAGAATATTTTATTTGAGCTATAGATATACATGCTTTACAAATCAAATTAATAATGCATATTTTTAGAAAATACTCAGTTTGTGTCTTAATCTAGGAATTCTATCTCTCTCCTTGTTTATTAAACAAGATGAAAAACAATCTAAACATTAGAGGGCACATATGTGAAAGTTAAGTTAAACACAATGCTGCTTTTCTTTAGACTCATTCTTGACATTTTTATTATGTAAAATGGGAAATTAACACGAGATTGAGGAATCTATATTCCTCTTTTTTTCTCTGAAATATCAAAATTACCACAGTTTCACTTCAAACTGACCACTGGCTCATTTTTTGACAGAAAAAGAAAACCATTAGTAAAAATATACATATATCTAATGTCTTCCTATCTTTTTTTTCCCCTGTAGAATCAATCCACCTTCATGGCTGCAGTATCAGACAGCCTTCCTAAAGTTATCATGAGCGGCATTGTATTTTTCCTTGTTTATAGAATCTCTCTTATATTCCTCTGTTTAATATTCATAATAGCTTGGAGCCTGCAATTTGATTCTGAAATGAAATAAAATATTTGACAGTGGATTAATCTTTCTCATAACCACACTTTCTCCTGCCAAACTCTATTTTTTCTTAAGATATCACCCAGTAGATAAGGGCTTAAGTCACTCCCTCAGCTATAGCCATCCCTGCAGTTGTTTTCACCTCAAAAATTTATGAGAAGAGTTTTACCCTTATGATCACAATTTAATAAGAAAAACATTGCTGCTGCATCCCAATAGTTTAGGCAATATTAATGATGCCTAGGGGGAGAAAACCAAAAATAAAGGAAAACCGCCACAGTTCTATATGACCTTGACCAACACAAATACCCATTTTATGAGTTCTATTGTATCGATCAAAGGCTTTTACATGGAAAACAACTCTGTTTTCCTAGTCTGTTCAGTGCGTGTTATTACTGACCTATGGCCATTCAGGCCATAGGGAAATTAACACCAGCCTCCTCATGTCCTAACAGGGTCATGCTTGGTTGGTGCCTCAGTGAGAAACCTCCAAGAAAAGTGAGGGTTTAGGAGGAGGTAGCCCTGAGGTCCCTGCACCAGGCTGAGCAGGGGGGATAGTGCAGAAGAGACATGAACCAAGCACTTGCTACCAACACTGACATGATTTACTCTATGCTCATCTGCCAGACCATTAAATCTAAAAACGTCACCAATATTTTATCTTGTAGCATTACAATCTCTCTCATCAACTTCTTGCAGCCATTCAGACAGCAGAGCCTTTCTTTATAGCACCCGCTCCTCACACATGGCAATGCGAGGCTGCATTTGGTGACTGTGGTGTTTCACGTCAGCCCATGGAGGAAGTCAGGTCTGGACAAGCTGACACAAGCTTTACTGTTGCTATTCCACCAAAGATAGAATATGGTTGGACAGTAAGTTACCAAGGCTAAAGTTTAACTTAGAGTTTGTAAATGCATTTCAGGTTCTTCTGTCCTGAAAATGTTGCAGTTGTGAACAAGATGTTGCTGCACTGTAGCCTATGCTGCATTCAGTTCTCTGCTGCAAAGCAGAGGCACTTGCCTGTTGGGCATGAGGAAAGTGATGAAATGCTAGATGGTAGGATAAAGCATCTCTCCCCACTCCCCAGCACTTGCCAACGTGCCTTGTGAGGGGCCACCTGAGTAAAGCATGGGGGTGTGTGTGTGTAATGTTATACTCTCCCTTTCTGGCCCTCTGCCCCTGCCCCAAAGGCAAATCAGACCTAATTTCACACCCACTGCAAACACTGTGGCAGATGGACAAGGCCAGGACTGGTTCAGAATGGTTCCATTTTTAAGTTTTCATAGTCATATGTGAACAATTCTGAATAATCACTTATGCATTTCTAGAAAAAAAAGGGCATAGATGGCAGCTGTGTCTAGTTTATAATACTTTGCCTTGCTAGCTTTATGGATACAGTCTGTACCTGACTTTGGACACTGCAGTCAGAACAGATCTTGTGTATACATGAGGCTTTCCTTGCAATTTCATGGACAGGGACGATACTACCCTGGTGTAATGGACAAACTTCAGCTTAATATGGGAAAGGGAAGATCGTGAGAAGGAACATTTTCCTTAGGAAATGTGAGAATGGACTATATGAGGAACATTTGGCACTTCTCTTATAAGTCATATATATTCCACAAGCTTTTCAAACCAAACTCATGAGAGCATGAATTACAGAACAATTGCATAATATTTGGTCTAATATTGCTGTATGACACTTTTGGCCTGAAGCAATCTTGTGAACTTGTATTTCAGATTACCCATGGTCTTTCTCAAGAAATCTAATTAAACTTCAAAGATATTCCCACTAAATTGAACTCTATAACTTCAGCAACAGGAATGACATCAGAACCATTGGAAAGGAAAAAAGATGAATATTGCAAGAAAAAAAAGTTGGAAAAATGTTTTTAGAAGGCTATTGACCACGGGCCAAACCATGCCCTCAGCTATGTGCAGGCTATTCCCACTGAAGCTGAAGGGATTTGTATATGCCTCGGAGCAGAAAATGGTTCTTTGTTTAAATTGCAAAAATCTTCCATGGCCAGATAAGGAATACACATTCAAAAATCAATATATGCTATAAATGTCACTGTATTGAGTTTCTTTATATATCTTTCTTCAATGAAGAGTGTCTGTTTTGTAAATGAGTTTGACAGTCACAGCTTTTCCTTCCCAGCAGATTCTTAACAAACTGCTGCTAGCAGTACTGATGACCACTTGCATACAGCAACCCTCTTGAAATAAATGTAGGTAATACAGAGTGAAAAAACAATGTGTACTTGAGAGCTAACCAGGCTGCACATATATCGCAGACTCACAGACCTGTTCAGGTTGGAAGGGACCTTGAAAGTTTTCCAGTCCAACCTCCTGCTCAAAGGAGAGCAGCATTGCATCAGAACGGTTTGCTCAGGACATTGTCCAGCTAGATTTAAAAATACTAAAGAACAGAGACCCCACAGCTTCTCCAAGCAAATGCTTAGTTACCCTCAGAATGCATATTTTCCCTTATATCCAGTCTCAGTCTTCTGTTTCAACTTATGTCCATTATCTCACCGTGAGTCTTGGTGAAGAGACTGACCCTCTTCTTGATCACCTCCCCACAGGCACTGGCAGGCTGCTCTTTGGTGCCCTGGAGCCACCTCTTGGGGTGGAACAAGCACTGATCCCTTGGACTCTTCCCACTGGACAAGTGCTGCAAGCCTAACCATCCTGGTGCCCCTCTGCTGGACTTGCTCAAGGTCCTCAATGTCTTTTTTGTACGGAGACCCAAAGGTGGATGCAGTATCTAGATGTGGCTTATTGACTGCTAAGTAAAATGGGGTCTGTTGCTTCCATCATTTCACTTGCTATGCTTCCATAAATACAACACAGGATGTTGCTGGCATGCATTGGTGCCAGGACTCCTTGCCATTCCACATTTGGCTTGTGCCCACCAGGTCTCACAGATCCTTTCCAAAAGAACTGCTCCCCAGTCAAGCAAATCCTGTTCTAGATTGGTTAGTCTGTCCCAGTGCAGGACTTGGCATTTGCCCTTGCTGAATTTCACAAGGCTCCTGTCAGTCCATTCTTTCAGCTTGTCATCTACCTTTATCCAAATACCCCATGTGGAAAAGCCTCAGAGATTCCTACCATGGAAAGTATCTTAAGAGAGTTCCTCTATGCTGACTCTTACTTTCAGAGTTATCCTAGTAGTCTTTTCTTGGTTTTGATTTTTCCACTTTTTGGGATTCAACAAACGTAGGAGTGTATTTTGGACTGTACTGTGCCAAAAGTTAGAGGAATCTCTGCCAAAATTTTGAAGTTCAAAACTCTTAGTCTTTGAACAAAGCCTAAGACTGAAATAGCAATTTACCACTCCCAACAAGAGACTATTTTTAAGGTGGCAGTCAGCATAGTAGAGAACAGGATAATCCTTGTTTTAACTGTTTTCAGATGCACCCTTGTTTCTGTCTCATTTTAACTTTTGTCTAAGAAACAATCCTTCCCATTGCCATAGTTTTATCTCATTAAAAATTCAGGAAGCCTTGCTTACCAAATGATCTGGTTATCAGATGATATAATTTACAACAGGGCAGTTTAGGGCCCGTATACTAAATTTTCATTTTCTATATGACTCACACATAACCTCTTAACTCTGGCTTCTAAACCTTAGAACCTCCTCAGATTTCTAGACCCTTTCTCTAAGATCTACCAAGTTTGAATCTAAGTTACCCAAACACAGATTAAAGTTGGTTTTGGTTTTTGTTTTGTTCAGAAGTACTTTGCAGAAGTTAGGAAGATAGGAAAAAAGATCCCAAAGGTTGCAGAATCAATTCTCAGGAAGCCAGGCTTCAATGCTCCCAGGGTTATGCAATGAAGTATGGTGAATGGACAGAAACTAAGGTAGGAGGTAGTAGATATGCTGCGTAATTGTTGTGATGTTACAGGCATCTTCCCCTTTGTGGAAAGTTGTGGATTGGCTGGGAGGTAGAAAAGTTAAAAAGAAGTAATGGGCTGAGCTGTGCCAAGTTGGCTTCTCAGCAGAAAAACCCTGGACTCAAATGAACTAGTTGTTTTTACTTTGTTCCTTTTTTTTTTGTTGTTTGGTGTTTTGTTTTTTCGTTGTTGTTGTTGTTGGTTTTTTTTTTGTTTTTTTTTTTTTTTTTTTAAACCCTTTGTGTTCTGGCTGAGGGAATGGTGTAAGATTGCAGAAACTAGTTTGACATATTGTCTTCTTTGTTCTTCCGAGCCACATGGTCCAGCAGCTGGAGCCCCCTGCTACTTTGTTCCTTGTTTTGTCCTGGAGGTTGGAGAGTGGGGAGCTAGAATACAGCTCCTGCCTTGGTTGATTTAAGTGATTTCCTTTGTATATTTGTGGTGCTGCTATTTCCTTGTCAGTAAACTTATTTTTTCACTTGTACCTCTTTGCATTCCTGTCTATCCATATTATGGGTGGAATAAAATGGGAGTGGGTTCATTTTATTGGAGTTCCCATGCCAATATTTGTCTTTAAACCAAGACAGATGGGAGCAAATGAAGTTGATGGCTCTCTGGTTTTTGTGCTATCATAGAATCATAGAATATACTGAGTTAGAAGGGACCTACAAGGATCATCAAGTCCAACTCCTGGTGCTGCACAGGACGGCCCAAGAATCACACCATGTCCCTGAGTGTATCACCCAAATGCTTCCTGAACTCAGACAGGCTTGGTGCTGTGACCACTTCCCTGGGAAGCATCTTCTACTTCTCAACCACCCACTAAGTGAAAAACCTTTTCCTGATATCCAGCCTAAACCTCCTCTGACTCACCTTCATGCCATTTCCTTGAGTTCTGTCACAGGTGATGAGAGTGAAGAGATCAGTACCTGCCCCCCCACTTCCCCTCATGAGCATGTTGAATACGAGGTCTCCCCTCAGTCTCCTCTTGTCCAGACTGAACAGATCAAGTGACCTCAGCCGCTGTTCATACGGCTTCCCCTCAAGGCCCTTCATCATCTCTATTGCCCTCCTTTGGACACTCTCTAACAGCTGAATATCTTATATTGTAATGCCCAAAACTGCACACGATATTCAAGGTGAGGCCGCTGCAGTGCAGAGCAGAGCAGGACAATCCCATCCGTCACCCAGCTGGAGATGCTTTGCCTCATGGCCCCCAGAACACAGTTGGCCCTCCTGGCTGCTAGGGCACTCGCTATAGGAGATTAATGAAAGAAGGAGCAGCTGGCAAAAAGATGAAAGAAAGGAAGAACACCAGAAACACCTTTTCTGCAGGGAGAAAGGGAGACTTATAGAAGTATTTCCTCTCTGGGAAAGCCAGCGTATGTGTGTATGGGTATCAGGGTAGGATAGCTGGCCCAGAGGTAAGTGAGCTAATGGAGTTCATTTAGGGCACATTGCAGTTGCTGAAAATTTGTCTTAAAAATAGCGATTTACTTCTGCTGAGACCAAGGCTGACAGATGAGATATCCAGGAATGTCATACTGGCAAATGAAAAGAAACATGACTACAGCAACAGGTTTCCTTTAGCTGGATTGTATGTGCCCTCTCTTATTATGAGTACCCTTCTGGAATTACAGAGTACAGCAGTAAGGGAAAAGGAGCAAGACGCTCTGATACAGCAAAGGATTCAGACATAGAGACAAACATAATAAGGCCTACTGAGGGCAAAGCTGGTAAACTTCAAAGGCAGTGGGTTGTAGCTGGTATTATTTAGGTAAGCATAATTTACATACAGAAGAGGGAAGGTAGGAAATTTTGGAGGAAAAAACTTTCATGCTCTGAAAAAAAAGCTGGGAACTTTCTCTGAAGCACTTACATTAGTCTGTGCAGAACTGGAGAGAGAAGTAGAAAGGCTGAGCTGTAATGCTAGGAGAGTGGTATCTGGTAGAGATTTCTGTTTCACTAGGAATGGTGCTACTTGCAGACTAAGCAGAAGCTATGAAGAAAAGAGAGAGATTCTGCTTGAACCAAAGGTGAGCCCAACTGCTAGCATTTGCATTCAACAGAGCTGTGAGTGATCATCTTTCCTTCATTCAGTGGTTCAGCAGTAAAGAGAATAGGATAGTCATTCAGTATAAGACCTCCATTAAGGAGAAAGATATGAAAATTCTTTATCAAATGAAGTCAGAAAAATGTTAAGAAGTATTATAAAACTAATACAAAAAGGCTCACATCAGTATGTCCCTATGTAAGTAGGTGGTTCATGTACATTTTGAATTTTGAAAATCGCTCTATTCCTTCATCCTTAATGAAGGAAATGAGAATGCCAGTGATAAGAGAGGATCTGAAAAGGACTGTAAAGATGATCAAGGATAAGGACAAGCTTTGGTACAAATGATCGTGTGTGCTTGGGCTCCGCAGTCTGGGAAAAGTGACCTGGGGACATGTGACAACTTCTACAGGAGAGGGTGGCAGGGATTCAGTGTCCACTATGCTTGATGGCCCATAGCTCCTGCATTTAAAGTACTGCATTCAAAACCAGAGGAAGCAGTTCTTCATGCAGCAGCTCCCCCATTCTCATGGGGGACTGATATAAAAAGTCAGGAGTCTTGTTGGAACATGGTTCTGGTGTAGTGAGAGCTCTTGTCACTTCCATGTGCCCAAGGTAAGGAGGGCACAGTGTCACTCACCTTCCTTGTTAATAGTGTAAATTAAATCCTATTCCAATGTCCACTAGGGAGGCACCACAGGGAAATAAAGTGTCTGAAAAATATAATTCCAAGGGAGATCTCAAAGATTTGAATTGAAAAAAAAAAAAGGTTCTTCAAGAACCTCCCTCACATAATAACCCTTAGAATTATCAAGATTTCAGGTGTGCTGGTGACTTCAGGGGTAGCTGTGTATAAATTGACTATAAGTTTTATATCCAATAAAACTTCAATAACCATGGGGCTGTAATCATATCAAAATTATAATACTGTCTTTTTTTGCCAAAGCTTGCTGAAGAATAATTCCCTTATCTTGTTGGTTCAAAGGACATTGCAGACTTCACTTTGCTGGCAAGCACCTGCATTGGCCCAGGGAAGCAGAAGGAACTGGGCACTGATCAAGTAGGGAGTAAAATTTGGCAAGGTAAAATCACGAATTCCATAGGAACCAGGTCACTAAATGTATCAAATAGTTTAAATAATAGCAATTAGACTCCGTAATACACTTTCCTTTGAGACATTTCAAGTGATTTTGACAGCCATCTGTTAAATTTTCCTTCCCCACCAAAAAAACCCCAAAATACAGACCCCCCCTTCCCAAACCTCAAACAAACAAACAAACCCATAACTGAATACATTAACACACTTGTCAAAAAGCCAGATAATTAAACAAGCAAAATTCTTGGCTAGTACAGGAACTTGCAGTAAATGATACATTGCATTATTTTCTGGTACTTCAAATCCAAACTATTTTTTTTTGGTGAATGAAAAGGGGATAAATAGAAAATATAAGAATACCCCACATTATTTGCTAGCATAAATTCTTTGTGATCCAAGAGGAAACATCAGCCAAGACAATAAATAAAGCTTCCTGTGTTTTCAGCTTGCCAAACAGGTTCTGTATAAGATTGGGTTCTTTTTCAAAGAAGGCATATAGGATATTACATTAACATTCCTAATTTGTTATACATATGGGACCTTATGGACTTGATATTCAAAGATGCTTAGTATGGGCACTTCTAACGTACACTTCCACTGAACCACAAGGGCCCAGAAATTTCACAGAATTGAACCTTGGAAAAAATTGCTGAAACCAGTTTGTTTTTTGATCTGGAAATTAATCTACTTTGTTTTCATTTTAGACAGCATGAAACACCTTCAATCTGTCATACGATAATAAATTTTTCTTCCGAGAATGACACTGTCTGGGTTTGCAAAATGATCTGATACATTATCTTTTCTTTCTTTAGAACCAATGAGTCATTCTTTTTGAAAAAATCAAAACCTTACTTTCAAAGGCAAGAGGAAAAAACTGTCTAAAGAAATATTCATTTATTAGTTTTTACATCATTATTAGGACCTATTTGTGAGTCAGAAATCCTTGTGTAAGGTGCTGTGTATGTCTTCCATGTTTTAGGTTTAATGTGTTAGGCAGCAGCCAGAAAAGATAAAAGCAAAAAGAATCAAGAAGAGCACTAACGAACAATTCAAGTCACAGTTTCAACATGATAGCAGCTTAGCCATTCATAGGAACTGGGATACATGTAAGAATTTCAAAAGAAAGATCCTGCTATGGATAAGAAATTAGGGGAGGAATCCCATTTCAAATATATGCAAAAAAGATATGTGAAACTATGTCTGTATATAGACTGACAGGCTGTTTAGCAAGCAGAGATGACTTCTTGATGCTGAGGAAAAATTAAATTGGATGAAATATGCAGACACACACACACACATTATACATTAAGAAATATTTACAAATGATAAAAATTGTCATCAGAATGGGGATACTGGAAGGGGAATGTGTCTCTGGGTTTTGTATGTTGCATACACCTTGCAGAAGCTGTGATTTAAAGCTTAAGGCAGGATAATTTCTGTGGGTATCTGAGGTCTGTCTAGTTCACCAAGAAACAGCCCTGACTTTTTAAAACTGGAAAGGAGCAGAGCAATGGGACTGCATCTGACCAAGCTCAGAGATGCTCTGCTTAGCTTTGCACTATAGACTTTAACTTTTTCTTGTCTGCCCAAAAGTAACAAACCTTTCCTCACCAGCTGTTTCTTCCCGAAGCCCTCTGATTCCGTGTCTGCAATTTTCAAAGGCGGCACACCAAGAGCTAAGTTTAGATATAGAAAGATGTACAAGAAGCTGAGAAAGACAAGAAGTATTTATTTTAGCTGATGGTTATTTCTTTTCCCCACAGGAACCTGGGTGCAGCTGGAAAATGATTCAAGGACAGAAGCCAACTTTAAACACTCCTGAAGACAAGGATAATCTACAGAGCATCATGTTTAAGTTATAGAATTATTTGACATTCCTGCTCTAGTTAAGAAGTCTTTGAAATTCTTGCTTTCTCTTGAGCAGAGTAAAGCAAATGTGTACCTAAAAATTCTGTGAAAAACCCATCCACTCTAACATCCCTTGTTTCCTCAGCAGTTCAGCCTTGTATCTTTCAGTGATGCTTTCAGAATGGATGTGTTAAGCCTATGGTTAAAGGTCAAAGAGTCAGAAGGGGCTTTGTGGAAACGGCTTCTCTCCTGTGAGCAGTTTTGAAAGCAGAGGAACTCCACTCACGAACAGGTCCTGGGCTCTTCAGATTGCTCAGGCATAAACAAGAGGCCTAGGATGAGGCTTAGAGCCCCAAAAGGAGGACTTGGCAAGCTGCAGAGCTGAAAGAAATACATCCCATGCACTGATTTCAATAAGCATGTGTGACATAACTTGGCATTACTATGCTTTTGTGGTTAGTATTTTAGTTTTATCAACTTGCATACACATCATCTTCATTAAACAGTAACCGTCCTTCATGAATCATGCAGTTCAAGGCCAAAAAAATAATCAGAGACCATGTCATGCTCTGTGCTGAGGAGATAGAATGGTTTGCAAAAAAGGAAAATACTGCTTTCTGCCATCCACCAGTTTCCCTAGGATGAGGAGCCAGATGATAATACCGGGGCCTCTTTAGTACTGATAAATCAGACTGTCAGCCTATGTCTAGTTAACATGAATTCTGTACAGTCCAATCCAACTTGGACCACTACAAGACTCCCAAGCAGAAGCTGAGCAGCCAGAAGCCTCTGCACCGCGCTGACAGAGCCTGTGCTCTAATCAAAGCTTCAGATCATTTGGGTTTCTGTAAAGCCAGATTTTTATTTAGTTTAAACAATACATTAAACTGTTTGGTTTTAAACCCAGGGTAGCAGGAATGTATTTCCAAGGTTCTTGTCTTTGTAGATGATATGAAAGCAAATCACCCACTCTTCAGATTAACTCCTTAGCAGTCAAAATCAGTCTGTTAACAAAGTTTTTATTCTTAATTCTAATCACTGTCTTTTGGTTGTCATCATGCCTATTCAGATTGTCACTCAAACCAACTGTCCCTAATGCCATATTCTCTGAGTATTGGATCAAATTCTGCACCTACCACAAAAAGAATCATGCAGGCAGAAAAATTCTATAATAGCATGCACCTACATGAGTGGTGTCAAAAAAGTGGCTGAAATCAGGATCTCTTTCCTTCTCCAGCTTTAGAGGCTGTAACTTAAGTTTCTTTACTCTTTGGAGAATCTGAGCAGCAAGCCTTTTCCTCGTCATTGGCATCTGCAACAAAATAGCAGCTGTGTTACATTAGAAACAAATTAGGGCACTGTTGTGCCTTTGCTGACAACTTCATAAATATGGATAAAAAATGGCTAAATACAATGCTACTAGTGTCAAAACCCCTGTCATTATCTGGATATTTAAAGGTATATAGGCATGACTTAATTGCCGTATTTCAGGATATAGGAAGAAAGAAAGACTTTATACAGATCACTTACCATCATTCCACAATATGCAGGGTATGCCATACAGCTGGGTTTATAGGAGACTTAAGTGTTAACAAAACCTCAGTTTCAAGATTATTATCAAATGGCAAAATGAAGGCCTATGGCTCTGGGTCAAGTTATTCACTTGAATTATGTGTCTGAAATTCACATCTAGGTTTACGTTTACTAAAGTGCTTTCAAGGAAAATGTATTTCTGTTTGTAGGACTGGTTGCATGAGCTTGCTCTGTGTGTCAGTGAAGGCTGACGACTACTGCATTGTGAAAGGAAATTTCTCAGTCTCGGTTTCATCAGGCATATATTGACATGATGTTCCTTGCTTTGATGACAGAAGCAACAAAGGTTAATGATGGTCCTTGTGATATTTACATATTTTTTTCTCTCTAATTTTCATGGGCACTTTTCCTTGGTTTTCCTGTTTTACTGTTAAGTCCTGGACACCAAGTTATGTGATGACTGAGCACACATCAGCTGTCACTTATTTCCAGTTCTCTCTCTCATTCAAAGCACAAAAGATAGATCGTGTTAGAAGCATGGACAGATAGTTTTATCAGTGATGTCTGAGAGGAGTCTTAGTGCTACAGATGCCTCTTACTGAGGCGTCATGATGTCCTTACACAGAGCATGTCTAAAGTCCTTTTCAAAAAAGATTTTGTGGCTTCTGCAAAGCAAATGCTATGACTGATTCTGCTCAAGAACCGAATTTGTGTCACTTTCCCTACCTTGTGATGCATTTTCTCCAGGACTCATGAAGTGACCTAAACCTGCAGGGATTGGCATAAATGAGGCAACAGAGAGATTTACCCACTCCCAGAAAGCCAGCTCCTCTACCACCCAACAGAGCAAAACAGAAGAAAGGTTATCAGTCTAGAGATTATGTTTATACAGGAAGTGTCTTCTTGTCCCCTCCAAAGTACTAACATCTCCTGGTGCATTCGTGTTTCAGTTGGGTTGGGCAAGGTAAACCAGCTGCACCTCCAAACTGATAGCTGCTGTTGTGCTCCTCCCCACCTTCTCAAAGTTCATCCTGAGCGTGCATAGACCTGCTTGCCTACATCTGATAAACACAGTATTCTGTGCATTTTATTATTCTGGGCACAGGACTAAAAAGAGGTGAACATCTCTTCTTTAACTTATCACAGTTAAAAAAATGAAAAAAATCTATATGGATTAAATATTGATTTTATTTTTTAGAGAGCAAGTACAATAATGTTGCATTAAAATAATGCTATGTCATAGTTGTTACAGCTCTGATAGAAAAATAAACATCTCAATATACTACAGTGTCAACTCAATAATAAATATCAAAATAGAAGTTAGTAGTCAACTGAAATTAATAAAACAGCTATAAAAGTATACTATTTTAAATAATAAAATATTCAGTATATTTAGAGAAAACCATAAGTAGTGATTTAAAAGTACCATTTAAAATGTAAAAGAAGCAGTAAGAAGTTATAAAATTTAAAACCTCTTCCCTTACTAATATTCTTTATGCATAAAATCTAGACAAACATTTATCTCTATATACTTCTTTTAACAAAATGTAGCATATGTTAAATAGAAAGTTAAAAACTGTAGTATTATTAATAGCTGTCACACAATTGCTAAATAAGACACTTAGAAGTAGCATTATATTTGAAGCAGTAGTAGAGTGAAGATGTTAGCACAGTGAATTCATTAAACACTAATGACTCTCCAAAAGGCTCTTTCATCTTTCAACATCTCCCTTCAAAATATAACTGAAACAGCCCAAACACAATACAGGTGTCAGGGTGGCACGCTGGATTTTGACAGAAACCATAATTTTAAGAACTGTCACACTTTTTTTTTTTTTTTTTCAGTAAGTAGGTACCTTTTTTAAAAGAAGTGTGTGCAGAAAAGGAAACAAAGAGAACATGCAATCCAGAGCAGCATTTCTAAAGCTTAAGACTCTAGCAATATTTAGGGGGTTTATTGTTTCACTTTTTCTTTCCCCAGACAGGCTAGCCATTCTGAGCTGGCTTGCTCTCAGTGAAACCCCACTGATTTGGCTCACTATAGAGATACATTCCCACTGGGTAATTTTAACCGGGGGGGCGGG
>JAWWTY010000077.1:30442269-30480286 GCA_035222235.1 Margarornis squamiger | reverse complement strand
CCACAGCAAACCCAAAAATAGTTTACTACAGTTCATAGTATTGTTCTCAATGTGTCCAACTGCAGTTGAAAAAAATTGGTCCCTCCATTCATTGGTCATTATACAGTGATATGAAAGGACGCAAAACAGCAGCACGGATTGTAAAATATTTACTCCAGAGGGGAAAAAAAATTCTGATTCAATCCCATTTTTTCATAATAACACTAAAGTAAAAGTACACATTTTATATTTTGTTCAGATGCATGCTTTCTTAAAAAAAACACAGAGTAGGCCACAAAAAGAAAAGGAATTTCTGACAACTCTCCCTGGTTTTGTTTCACTTACAGTCTCCTTTCTGAAGCAGGCATTCTGAACAGTGTTAGCATTTATATCAGTATTTGAAATCAAGTGTCACTGTATCCCTCACAGGACTGATATAGGGTGTTAGAAAATCAGAATCTCACCTGGAAGCTATGATCCCTTCCTAATCTCTTAGTATCTCATAGTCCCATTAGACTGAAATGAATCAACTTGCTTTCTAGAACAATGTTACTGTATTGTTTGAGATATCAGTATCATTACTTATGAAGAAGTTTGAGATTTCAGTCTCAATAGCTAAACTTAGAAAAAAATCAATGTATCCCCAAAAAAAGCAGTGCTGAACTTTAGGAGACAGTGCATACCTCTGTGGTGAACAAAGCCCAGGAGCGTGAATTCAAAGCAGGATGTTCACTAATTCTGCACAAACAATTTTCATATTTAACAGCCTTATATCATTGTTTTCAGATGCATCATGTACATTAGCCTCAGAAACCAAAACAAAGCAAAACAAGAAAATGCAGACATAAACTCTGCAGCTTACCAGAACATAAGTTTCCCTGGTGATACGGGCAGGAAAAGTCATCCATTTCACAATACTTGCCATACACCTTGCCTAGCTTGTTTTTGTAGCAGAAACATTTTCCATCTATGCAATTTCCCTGACCACTGCAGAGAGGTTGGTCCTGGTGTTGCCTGCAACTCTCCAAAGGAAGTGTGTCTTCTCTGCTAGAGCTACAGCTATTGTCACTGCAATGGGACTGCTTGATATCAGAAGTTTCATCAGTCCATACTCTTTTGTGTTTTGTACTGTCTCCATACTGGCAGGCACAGCTTTGCTGCACATTAACAATGGCAGTTTCATTGAAACCGATAGGCTTAAGTATGGCGTATTTTCTCCCTCCAGTTGTATGACATCCTTTCATGGTAACTGATACATTGAAAACTACCTAAGAAGGAATGAAGATAAATTTTACATTATTTCCTTGTTTAAATTTGCTTTAAATTTTTAACACATAAATAAAGCAGAATCTTACATTGTATGTGAATGTGTACTAGCTAATAATAGCAAAATACACACTGGCCATTTGTCAAAAATTATATATTAGTAATCACAATTACTGTTAAAATCCTAACAGCAGAAGATTGACAGCAGGCTACTTTTGAAATTAAGAAAGCATAGTTTCAAAAGACAAGTTGAATACAAATTAAATGAAAATAGAATCACCATCTTCCTCCTCCTGCTGTTTTTAAAAGTGTAAGTTCTGTTATATCATAGAAATACTCCGATGAGAACTAGGACTAGAATGAGCAAACAATAAACAAACAGAAAAAGAGATACTCTTCATAAAAAGAATCTATAGTGGAAGTTCTTCTGCAGAAATGATCATGCACAGAAAAAACACAAATGGTTTTTTGTGATGGCCCTATCCACTCCTACTAAAACACAGAAATGGCTCACACCCTAAGAGCAGATTTTTTTTTTTCCCAATTCTTAAAATGGAGATGGAGAAAGAGAGTCTTCTTGCTCTTGTGGTCCCAGGCAGATCAAGTTCTGCTTTAGAGAGGACCTAGTGGCTCCTGGCCATGTCATGGCCATCACCACCATGCCACAGGTTGTCATCCCAGCAGCGCCCGCTGCAGCAGCTCATGTGGCTTTCCAGAGTCCTGGCACAGCACCCATGATCATTTTGGTGGTTAGATGATTTACAGAGAGTTTCATTAAACACCACCAAAACTCTCTGATAGCTCTGACACATGTGATACTTTCACTGGATATCAATCTTGTATTTCACAATTGTTTTTTTCGTTTTTGACGAGTAGACTTCTGACAGGGTATTCTCTCTAAGGTTTTATACTTTTTCAGCCTGCTGATGGAAAATAACTCTTACCTCCTCAAATATAACTAAGAAGAAGAGTTAAGAAAGAAGCCTAAGAAAAGTAAATATCTCTACTTTTTGCCACCAAAAATTTCCAAATAAAAAAAAAACAAAATCCCAAGAAACTGATTACATATGAGGCTGAAACTACACACAAAGATGAAGGCTATTCATCTCTCATCACTGTCTCTCCCTCCCCCTATGCCCCCACACAAGAAGAGCCGAGCCCTTGGGGACAATGGTGGCTTTGTGGCAAGCAGGGCTGCGGCTGCCTACATAGACAACAGGAAAAGAATGCTGTGCAGAAGCATGCACTTAATGTCATATCGAGGGGGCACACAGGCTTTGTCTCACCCTTTGCTTTTCTTCTTGTTTCTCAAATGTGCCACTACACACATAACCCCTCATTTGCCTACGCTCTCCAGGCTTGAGATTTCTTTCGTTGGGTTACAGGGCAAAAGTGTGGCTATGGAGAAATTAATTCATGCAGCAGGTGTGTATCACACAGGGAGGACAGGCTGCAGCTAGGGAATGTGCTTTTTATTCCACACAGCGCCCTGCTAGAAAACATCATCTTCACATTCAACACAGTACTGGAGAAATGACAGGGAGCTGGGATGGAAGGGAAAAACCTGTCCTATGTATGAGTCATGAAATTTGACGGGTCTGAACAGAGCAACAGAAAGATTAAACCTGTTGCAACTAAATAACTACAACACCATGAACACTGACAGTCGCTAATAGCTGAAGTTTGTTTTGCACTCTGAAGAGGCCAGAGGATTCTTCCAGAATATAATACATTTTGTGTTTTGTTAAGAAAAGGAAGGAAGAAGGATTAGACAATGAAAGGAATGCCAGATTACAGAAACGCATTTTGCCTGTAAACAAATACTGAAAGAAGGATTTACGGTTAAAATTAATTAATCTCTTAAGGATGGTTCATTTTCAATAGCAGCAGAGGTTTAAGACCACATGCAATCTTTTACAATCAACTGGCTTGGCTTTTTATTAAAAAGAAACAGATATAAATATTTTTCTTTTCATTAAACAGAACAAATTCCAGTCCTATTTCTTATGACATGCACAGGGAACAACACTGGGGAAGAGATGAATTAAGAAGAAAAACACAACAAATCTCCCATAAACTGTAGAAGCTAATCAACAGCATGCAGACAAACTTCAGAAGAGCATAAAATACAATGAAATATACACTACAATTCACACATTTAATCTACTGATTTGTTTTGCTATATCTACACACAGATGCAAGTAAAATCACACCAGCTGAGACATACGCACATGTCAAGCAGGAAAGAACTCCTTGACCCTGCTCTCCAGAAAACACAGATCTCTTCCTGGCAAGCTAAAGGAATTACTCCAGTAGTCCAAGCAATTAAATAAATATATCAAGGCAAGAGTTGCTTTTCTGGGAAGAAAACGATGTTCTTTACATTAGCCAGACATCTTCCCCTGTATTTTCATGGTGCATGATGCTCTGTTTCATTCAGTAGATGGCACCAATCCAAACGGGAATAAATAATTTTATTAATTTGATTTATAAAATAAAATAATTATTCACAAATCTGACCTTGCATAAAGACTACTAAAGCAAAAGAGAGAAAGGTGGTGTCCAGTACAGACCCAAGAAACACAAATTCCAGTGGTTCTTTATCACTGGGTGATTATCTTTCAACCTCCTTACGTACAGATTTCACCACAATGAACATGGTTGGTTGTGCCCAGTGGAGGACAAAGAAGGAGAGTTTTAATGGACGTTAGCTTTCAGGAAAAGCTTTGAGCCTTAGTTCCATGGGATTAGTGAGAATTAAAATAAGATTCAGGAAAAATAAGCACGGAGAATAATAGAGAGTCTGTGATCATTAATCACATAAATCCATTTTCAGTTTAAGTAAATCCCTAGAAGATTTCACACCATTGAAACCTAATCAAACAGAAAAATAAGTATTCCAGTTCCTTGAAGAATGAGAACTATCAACATACTTCTTTATTATAGCCCACATTTTTACATCCTTCCATGCCAGTTTTTTTACTTCCATCAGGACAGATTGCAGTGATATTGAAATGAAGACCTTGGATCTGGTTATCCACTTGAAGTTTCACTTCAGAGATTAGTTTCTGTAACGAGAAAACAAGTTTTAGTCACATTGCATCTCAAAATATAATGTACATTAGTGACTAACACCAAGTATGGCTACTATGTCTGACTAAAAATGAAGAAAGCTTGTCTGTGTGAATAAAGGAATGAATTCAAGCATTGTTTCCCATATAAAGACCCGATTACATTCTGAATATACACAACCAGTGAACTGGCAATTCTGATAAAGAGGATTAGGCTTACCAGATAAAAATGTTTTCAGCTTTTCTAAAATGGTCTTGGGACTGTATTTTTCTCAATTTGACAATCTATTCTAACAACTGTGTGCAACAAAAACTGCTTGTTGTTTGAGTCTACGCTGCCTTTTAGCCACACATCTAAAATACAACAGTAAACATACATACAAGTATTGTTATCCAACAGAAAAGGTTCCTAATTGACTTGACACTTTATAAACTTCTGATATTTTGCATCTGTCTTGGAAAAGTTTTCTCTGAACAAGCCTTACAGTGACCTAAAGGCTATTGGGATTATTCTTACAGATTTATTTGGGTCAGCTGAGACCATATAAGTCAACAACTGGGTGATTCCCATTAGGGCATTTTGCAATCAAAAATAATGAAAAAGCCACCTACTTTGTGTCTTGCATTTACTACATGCTCTATAATCCTGCTTCCTTCCAAGAAAGAGTATTGCTTCTTGATGTTTTAAAAATCTATTAAATCTCTTACAAACTTATAAGCTGAAAATTTCTCAAAGAGATTTTCTTAAATTTGTAGCATATTACTATTAAAAAATTAGTTTATGTGATATTTTTACTGCTACAAATGGAAATGTAATTACATGAATCTGAACATGTTTATCTTAGTATCTTTTTGAAAATTAGTGACTCATCTTTGGCTTTATAGCCAGGGATTTTCAGCAAGGGTTTTCCATAACTAAGCCTAAGGTTTCCCTGCCTAAACCAAAGAGTACAGGAGGCCCACTCTCTTTGAATATCAACACAAAATTTATTTTCTTAGCTAAGTACTTTTTTCTTTCAAGAAAGCAATACATTCAAGTCCTGTTCACCCTGTGTTTGCGTATTACAGGCCTCTAAAACTATGATAAAATTCTCAGACTGTTAAATATAATGCAGTTTAAGATGGGAAGGAAGACACTGTCTGAAAAACGAAAATAAGGCAAGAGCAAACTGGGAGTGGCTGGACCAGGAAAGTCCCCCAGAATCTTCTATTGAACTAATAATTATTTTGTTAATTTTCATTTCCTCTCCTTGAATGTTTGCCCTGCATAGTGTAAGAACCATGTTAAAATTTAAGATGAGCAGTATAAAAGTGTCATACAAAGGAATAAAATCTTTAAAATTTTTTGCCAGCAACTTCCTACAAACCATATTCAAAATGAGATTTTTTAACTTCATAAGAGGAAGCACGGTATCAGTGAGAACTTCTCTGCAATCTGACTACACCTAACCTCCTCTGCTTTTTAGTGCCTTTGCCTTCTGCACAATGTTTCCAATATGACAGTAAGAAAAATGTGTGCAAGAGCACTCTATTGACTAGGAACAGACATGGCTGCTGGCTCTTCACTACAGCCAATTTGCTAAAAGCAAATTTCCTGATTTTGATGGCTAACAAAGTAAAATGGATAATTTCAGCCTTCTAAATTCAATTAATGAAAAAAATGTGATATGTGAGGATACCCTGCATATTGTTTTGCCACTGAGTTTCAACTTTTTGAACCTGCATGTTTGTGTAACTGCGCAACTTAACAGCATTCAACCACCTAACCCATCACATTCATTTTGATATTGCACTATGGGCTCCCTGTGCTCTAGTACATCAGAGGTGTAGTACTTAGCTTCCTTTTCAAAGCTGTTTATGCCCTCTTTCCTTCACTATCAAGATGTCTATTTCCACTTTCAAACTGCCATTCTCTGTCAAGCATTTGTGAAAGATGATATTATGATCTTTCCCATACTACTACCTTCTCTTTCCCAAACAATTACTTTCATTTGAGTACTCCAGGCAAGTTCACAAAGCCATTTTCATTGTTCTCTCCTCAATCCCTATCAAACCTGTTCTTCACTGCCATGCCTCAAAACACCAAGTTGTTACATTGCTTTATGTAAATATTGCTTTTCATAATATTTACTGTTTTCAAATTACCTTCTTATAAATTTCCACCTGCTGTCCGCTTTCTAAAAACTATGCTGCCAAACTCTCCAGATACCATACACTGTGTTTTTACTCTGAATTTATATGGTGTCTAGATAGTGGTGTCTGGACTGTAACTGAAGATCTGGGGTGCCAAAATTCAAATAAATCAGACGTTTCTTTTGAAGTTACATACCAACGGGTGCAGAGAATCACAAAGAATATTTAGAAGCATTCTTAGAAAGTAAAAAGCACTAGCTCTTTGCTTTGAGACTCCAACAGCTGGGGAATTTGAGAGCTATTTGTGTGATAGTATCACCTATCAACCTGGATATTAAGTAGGGAATGTATCCTCGTGGAGTTTGGATGGAAGCCAAGATCCTGCAAATCTCAACTTCAGCCTATGAAAGGTGAAAAATGTCTGTACACATATGGCATACAACATTGTCTCTTTCATCATACCTGATAAGCTTCTACCACCAAATCATTCAGATTTGCTGCTTGTGATTCTATTTGTCTTGCAACAGTACCAGGCAACAGAGGTAACAGATCCTATGAAAAATACAATCATTTATGCAGTTTTAATTTTTAGTATAAATATTGTGCTTTCAAAATTCGGAAAAGAAATCAGTTTCTAACCTACTTTATACCAATGAAACTGGCTTCCTTGAACTGCAAAAATAACATTGATGTTATTATCAATTAATTTTTCAGAGAGCTGCCCAAGAGACGGATGCTCCTGCAAAATACAACAGAAAAGATAAGACTGCAGATTAGTAAGGGAAAACCTTGTATTTCACGTATGACACATTACAGGGTTCCAAAACCACCCCAATCTTAACTCCTAGAGTTACAGAGAAATGCTAGACCTACATACAAAAGAAGGTGGGACCATCCAAACAAACCATAAAAAAAAATCACCAGGGCATCAACATAGTATGCTGTACAGTGGAAGAACAAACTCATATGGTATTATTTTGTTATAAGTCTGATGCTTAAGAAATCTGGATTTTCTGTTGCCTGTGGTCCATCTACAAGATTGACAAGATTCCTGGGAATGGTAGGTGGGTTCTTGTGCAAAAGTCAAGGAGAAAGTACAACATGAAGCACTGAGATGAGGTGTGCTTTTGGAAACAGCAAGGAGAGTAATTTAAAAAAGACTGTTTCTTGGAAATGTCTTTTGGCACCAGGGATCAGACACATCAGCTAAATGCAGCCTCTGGTTCTAGTTCTAGCACCATCAGTATTCTATAGTTACCTCACTTACAATTTACAGCTTTATCTTCTGTACGACCAAGACCTGCTTCTAGTCCTTATCACAATGACCTGCTACATTATTTTAACCACACTCGTGCTTGAAGATGATGACAAGAGTTTCACATCTCTCCTCAGTATCACATTGTTCTATTTGGTGATGTATCTGTGACACTTCATTGAGAGATCTGATGGATTTGAGAACAATAGGTGCACTGTTATCTCATTATCAAAGATCCGGGGAAGTTCAAGGGTGTCTATGTGGTCCCAGTGGGCTTTGTACACCTGGGTTATGTGAGATACCTCCAACTCCAGTACTCTAAAACATACTGTATCTGAAAATCACTGCTTATTAACCATACATAAGTTAATACTACTCAAAAAGTAAATGTAACACTTAAAATTCATGACTAAACAGAGAGAAGTGAGTGGGGCCTGTGATTCCTCTTACAGAGATTTCATCTGGATACTTTGACTTACGTCAGGTACTTTGACCTCTTTCCCTCATATACTTCTACTGTCTTTCTCTTCGTGGTATTTTTCACCATCTGTCCCATATTGTCTCTCTCTTGCACAAACACAGTCT
Organism: Margarornis squamiger; assembly: GCA_035222235.1. NCBI lineage: Eukaryota > Metazoa > Chordata > Aves > Passeriformes > Furnariidae > Margarornis > Margarornis squamiger. Next base: position 30,471,997 of record JAWWTY010000077.1, on the reverse strand, counting down.
GTTTCCCTGCACCATTCTTTTCTCCTTAGATTGCCCCTTGTTATTCAAGTAACTCTGCAAGCCAACAGCTCTCCTAGCAGTAATCTGAATAGTGAAACAGCTGAGACAAAGTTATGCAAGGGGGCAAAATCCATTTTCCATCATATTGCACCATTATAAAGAGCCTTATGCAGAAAGAACAAAGGAGTTTCTTGCTGCAGCTTGATCTTTGCCAGTGTACATGCCTCTTTCAACTTTTCTACCCTTTGGTAAGAGATTATATTCCTGAAGATAACTGATGAAAGGTAGATAACACAGCAATAAACAGACCTTCTTACAGCTCCAGCTGAAGAGCGTGCCATGATCACTGGAGAAAGAGTGTGCATTCCCACCACACAGTAGTTGTGACTGAACTGCAGCATCAGGGGGTTTGTTGGCGTTTTCCGTAGCCTACAACACAATACTAAGCACGCCTTCCTTCTCCATGACCACAGACCACAGTGGTGGGGCCTTCGTTGTGCCCCACAACCCTACAGGCCACATGCCTGGCAGATCACGGATACCCACCAGTCCCACGACATGGGTGACTGAAGCCAGATGTTCTGCAAATACTTCCTGCACTGTAAATGTATGAATGACAGGGTCACTGTTGAGGGATCATAGATGGCAGCAAAATAAGTCAGTCTTCCTGCTTAACATGTGACACTAGACCTGTCTGAATTCCAGCAGAGTGGCCTCTCCACATCTCTGCAACTAGTAGCAGAACTCTGGAATCAGCGGTATCAGAAGTGGCTTTGTAAGCCTTCATGAAACAAAACCGTATTCATATGCAGCTTACCGAAGTCAAGAGACGACATGCGTACATGTGCAAGACCTGCAGGGGCTGGATCCTCAGACTACCTAGTTTGCTCCCAAAACTTCCACCTACTCATCAGTTCTAACTCAATAGTGTCCAGCTTGGCAAGTAGTATGTTAAAGTCAGACTTGAGATTAGAAAGAAATTGTTTCTTTTTATTAGAGGGGAGTTAAAAAAGCCCTCAAAGCATCAACAGACCTACACTATCTCTTTGATTTTAAGCATATAAAGAGATGACATAAGGTACCAGTGGTCACTCATTGATCCTCACTTTGCTTGCTGTGAAAACCTTGGTGTACTTTATGTATTTTTATCTCTTGCCACTACTGCTCAGATGCATGTACTTTCATTTTAGATCATCTTTCTTGTTTCAATTACATCATTCATTTTATTATTTTAACCTACGGTGTTAAACTGAGAAGATATCTAATGCAGATGTTAAGTATTTCAAAAAGGGGGTTAACCAAGCACTGATCTAATTAAAATGGAATAGATTTCTTTCCTGTCTTATGCTTTTTTGCTGACCACTCTGTGACTGCTTAGTAAAAGTTAGAAAGAAACATGCAGAAAAGTGACTAAGTGGAAACATTTCTGATGTAAAGGCTAAGATTATGCAAATAAGTAAAGCACAGTCCTCTAAACTGGCATGAGGAAGAAATAAAAATATGCCAAAATGCAATCTTCTCATGACTACAAAAAGCTAAGTTTCAAAGCAGGAAAACAATGTGATTACAGAAATCTCCTTAATTTAGGATAGCCCAAAAAAATTTCATTGATAAGGAAAAAACCCAAAAATATTTCCATATTATGCATTTTTTTAAAAGGCTGACAGACTTTCATGACATTTCATTTAAATATCAATTAGTGTTACCACCTTCTAACCCCCTCCCTGATTTTACTTTTTCATTTGAAGCTTCTTAATGAATATCTATGAATAAAATAATCACATATACCACAGATGAGTAGGAAAAAAGGCAAGAAAGCAGTACACCTTCCCTTACAGACACTATTGTGTTATCATGTCAAATCTACTCCAGAAAATATGCAATGCTCAGAAAGATTTTCATTTTAACCCTTTTCTATTACTAAGTGCATGCCCATACGTGGGTCAGCAGCCACAAAATACGTGGCCCTAAATGTGCCACCACAGATCTAAGTATCTTTCAATAATTTCAATAATTTGGGTGCTAAAAAACCCCTTATTTCATAAAATGCACCAATACCAGAAATCATGGAGATTTCTTACTCCATATGGGACAATAAAATCATGATCTTTCAAACCAGCATCCAGAATATCAGTTAAACACCTTTTTTTCAGTCAGCCATCAATTTATCATAGCTGCTTAAAAAGAGATTCATGAATTTGGTCTGTACTTTACACTGGACAGAAAACAAAAATAGTGCCCTTTTTTTTTTTTTTTTTTTGTTGCCCTGAAACAGACAGTATCTTTATTACCAAAGAAATGATGAACACCAGAAAAAGACTGGTACCTTTAGCAATTGTTTAATAAGTGGAGCAAAATTCCTCTCATTTATAGCCCAGCTACTAGGGGGAAAAAAAAAAAAAGGAAAATAGAGTATGCTCTGCTTTGGGAAAGAAAAATTTTGGGATTATTTGCTTTAAGTAGAATAAAGGAAGGGTTTGTTGTTATAACAGGGACACTGAACAGACTGATTAGAGTAAAATAAAAAATCCTGACATCTGTGGGGGAATATCTAAGAGGTGACAGAGGGAGTATATGAATGCAAGAATGTCACATAGTAGAAAATCCAAACAACCTTCTTGTCAGCACATGCTTATCTCCCTCCTCCGCTCAGCAAGGTCCCAAACACCTACCAATTCCCAGAAACCTCCCATATTTCATAATCACACAACATCCAGCAGCCTCTTCCTGCTGTCCCACCATTCTTGCAACAACAGTTGTTAGGATTAAATTCAGGTCTAGGCTCACTTACGCATGGCCCTCAGTGACTTCACTAGCACATTGATGGCTTCTGCTGAACAGGCTCTATACTTTAACTAAATGCAGTGAACAGCAAGGAAAAAAACCTGTAAGATGCTCTAACTATACCACAGTTATATTTCTGCTTTCTGGGAATTAAGTGGCGATTAAGCAGTGATTCATGTTTCTCAAATAAACAACTCATATTTATTTAAGAAAATAAACATAGCCAAAGCAATTGAAACCTCTAATTTAGGCAAAAATTCCTGTCTTCAGTCACTTATGACTATTTTATATGTTATTGGAGAAAATTTTTGAAAACTAAAAATATTTGTTGAAGGTGTATGATTTTGTTACAGCAGATTTGATGTAACTTTTTGCACAGGTATATATTACCACACATTGGCCTTATAGTGTGAAATACAAATACATTTAATGCTAGTCTATCACAGTTGAAGTAGCTCCTTGCTGTTGTACATCCCCTGGCTTATCAACCTTTTCAGCCAATACAACTCTGCATCTTCTGTCCATAAACCATAACCGCTACCTCTGTCTTATTAGCATGATTGTGCAATTGTTACATATTACCAGCTTCTAGTTGTGCAAAATATCACACCAGAAACTTCTCACTTTTATTTTATATAAAATGTGTGTGATTTTTATGAGATGCTAATAAAGAACCACACCAAAACCAGTCACATATCCTCTTCTGCTGTACTGTTGTCTCAGATTCCAAAATACTTTACCCTGACCAAAAAGAATGTCAGTATTTCCAGGTGATGGAGTCTTCATTTCAAGTCTTGCATACCTGGAAAAATAGTTCTAATGACTGAAATAAAAGCAATGCTTTGACAGCAGCCTGAAAAAACCTATTTTACACAGTTTTACACTGCTTCTATGAAGGCAAAATCTATGACATATACCTTACCATACTCGTAGCTTTGATGTACACATTATCTTTCAAATGACAGTTTCCGTCATGCGGAATTACGATTCCTGCCAATTTACTATCAAGGGCCAGATGGGAAGTTTGATCTGTCATCACGAGAAGCAGTCGCTTTGCTTCTTTACGCCACCCAATATGGCTCTAAAGAGAAAACAACATTAGGCATAAGAAAACAGTATCTACCTTTTTTTCTAAAACAATACCAAAATGAAAAATTGAAGTGAAAGTCTACTTTCAGATCTTACACTGCTTAGCAGCACTGAGTTTAAACCAGGCTATTGAAAACATTTTGTGTGGAAATAGATATAATGTCCTATATCTGAAAACTACCACTGCCAGACAGAGATCCACTTACCACTTTGTTTTTTCCCACTAATGACTTTCTTTGCCTTTTAAAGAAAGATCTCCCAAAATGCATTATACAGTGGACTTGGGTAACAGCTGCCACATTGTGTGTGTTACTAGTAGATACAAATGCAAATGCATAGCATTTGTAAGATTCTCTGGAATCCAAGTAAGCCTTGGAACCAGCAAATATGCATTCATACATATTGATATTTGGTGCCCTTTTCTATTTTGACTTTGCATTTATTTACTTTATATTCTCATCACCCTATAATTTCCTTTTCCTACACAACTTTCCAGAAAGGATATTAGCATATGATTACAAATCATTAAACTAAAGTTTGAATGTCTTCATGCACCTGCAAATTGAGAAATTCCTTGATATGCAACAAAATATGACATTTATCCACCGTTTTAAGGGATTAATAGCAAAGTGGCACCCTCAAGTTGAATTTAATCTCTTAGGAATTCAGTGATGTGAAGGACGTAGCAGGGCAAGCTTACATCTAAGCGGATTTAGGTGCCATATCCATATTTCCAAAACATTTATCTCCCTGCTTATAATCAAACTTCCAAGGCACACATGAAACACTTCGTCTGCTTTTTCATTATTCCCTCCTTTAATTATTCCATCTTCTTCTTCACTACATAGATTTTTTCTCCTTCTCCTCCTTCCTGTGACACTATCTCATCTCTACCACCTTCCTTAACACTTCAAGGTGTCTTCCTTTTCACGTGAAACATGTATCTACAATACAGTCCATGTACTCAGCCACACTTCATGACTTATTCTCTACCTTCCTTTCTTTGCTTTGTGGAGAGTGATTTAGGTCCCTCCTGAGGCTCATTTCCTTATAGTTCTGAATGGGGATCAAGTATTTCGTATCAGCAAGGATAACAAGTACAGAAGGGTGTGGTGTCTTTTCCACCTTATGCATTAAGCATCAGCCTTCCTCAGACACTCCTAGACAACATTCTTTTAAAGAAGGAGTATTTTATTTATAAACAAGTTTCATATTAAATAACTCCAAATCCTCTCTCAGCATTATACAAACTTCTTGCTCCTAAGAGTCCATCATTTGACTTACCTCAAGATCTGTTTAGTTTTAGGTAGTCCCGTGAAGAGCAGGGAGCTGGACTTAATATTCTTATAGGTCCTTTCTGACTTGGGACATTCTATGACTCTAAGACTCCTACCTACATACATCACAGCTATCAAAATTTTAAAGTAGCCTCATGTCCTAACCTGTCACCTCTTGCAACAGGGATGTATTGGTTAAAGCAAGATGGGGCAAGTTATAAAGTTCTATTGTAGGCAAAATGAATGCACATTAATATAATTTATAGTTCATGATGGTCATTATGAATTGCACATTGTTCTCATCCATTTTGGTTCATAATTCAGTTAGCAGGAAAGCCTTCCTATTCTCATGAATATTTCCATTTTATTGTTTTGAGAAGCATACATTATTCTAGAACTCACACGTCATAAGTGTGGAATGTGTCCAATGGGAAACACTGAATTTTAAGGAATTTTTCCAAAGCTACAGAATAATTTTTTGTAACAGCTGGGATCACTGTTTATAAAGAGTGGCTTTTATGTATCTATCTAATAATTCATCAGAATTTGAAAATAAAATTGGACCAACTATTCGTTTTAGCTTAGCTTGGATTACTTTTAGTCCTTGAGTCAATGTACTGCTTCAAAAAGATAATGTGAAGATGGATGAGATAAAGGAATTGCCCAGACATCACTCCATGAGATGAGAAACATACCAAGATTTTAACAGGAGTTGGATTACTTTAGGAGGGCCAGAAAGAATATCTTATAAAGCATTACCAAACCCATGAAAGCCAACTTTCAAAATTTCTATTGCATTACTATGCATAGAAGAAAAAGTACATGCAGAAAAGGATGGAAAAGATGTGCAACAGTAGTTCCCAAGCTATATGAATATTAGATAATGAGAGTTTGTTTTGCACTAGAGAGCATGGGAGAAACTGTGATGAAATTTTATCAATATATAGAAGTTAACTTTTAGTTGATTTGTAGTGTTTTAAAATAAAAACATATTTAAAAGCTGAGAAAACAATGAAGTTCTGTTCTACTTATCTACACAAGCAGATATGTAATTGATCCTTCAGTTCTCATGTACATTCTTAAGTAGAAGAAATGTCAAATGGTATGTCTTCATTTAGGAACACAAGGAGCACTTTAATATTTTTGAAAGCAATTATGTAATTGACTGAAATTAATATAAGCGGCTGTTCAAGCAAGAAGCAGTTGCTTTCACCATCCAACCCATTTTGGCTAGGATGGTTAAAGCCAGAATTTAAAGACCATTAACCGACACTGAAACATGTTCCCTCATGCTCTCCTTCCGTTTCAATGGCAAACATATAGCTAAGGGGGAAATAATGGAAAAGGAGGAAGAAATCTTAGTATTATCAGGCATAGAACTGACATTTTGAATTCAGGAACACTGAGCACCATTGTACCTATATATATATATATGTTGCCTAAACTGCTATTTATTTAGCCTTTTGTAGATAAGCTCCTTACCTGGCACACAGCTGCTTGGAGCATCGCATCAAAACCCCCTTCAGGTGTATCAATATTCCCAGAAATTTTTTGTTTATTCACTGCATTTCTGAATTCTGCTATATTGTCAGTCAGGGATAGCACATGAATATAACCATGAGGAGGCATACAATCTAAATTGTAATCACTGTATAAAAACAAAACAAATCAAAACTCTAACACATTCCTTATTTTTCATTTGAAGGAGATGAAAATATTGCATCCCCATTAACCAATAAAATCCTGATACTAATGAAGATGTAGGTACATCCTAGATAAGAACTACTTAGAGAAATAACGAATAACTCCATGTGAGATTAAGTTCAGTGGGAATTCTCATTTACTACAAAAAATTTATATTTTTTAATTTATGGAATTGTATATAACAGTTAATATAGTAACAGTATATATGGAGTGTTTCTGTACAGAATAAAAAGAAATGCAACAGGAGTGATCTCAGGGAGTATATTTTGGAATATTCACCGTGCTACAGCTTTGTTTTTCATTATCCCAAGAAAGGGCTATCACATCACAACATTGTGATCCTTTAATAGCTTGATACACAGGCTACTGGATCAAACTACAATAAAATTTAAGTTCCTACATCCACTAGTAGCAAGTAAACGTACATGAAATCAGTGTTGATATTAGTAACAGTTACCTTATTAAAGAGAAGGGAAACCCCATTTTCAGTAACATCATAGTTGTAAATGATACTTTTTCAAATTATGCATAAGTAAGAAAGTAGAGTGTTTCATGTATGTAAGCTAATGTCACAACACTTAGACAGGTCATTGATCTGGGACCCATTTAGAGCAGTGCTTTATGGCACAAGTTGAAGTGCTCATCTGATTCCGAGATGCTGAGCAGGTTTCAACTCTCCTAACTTCTGTTGCATACAGTGTAGGCATCCAGATTATAACCAGCCTTCCTCCAACTCAAGTTGCAGTAAATGAAGAGAAACTGGTACTGTAAGGATTAATACCTCTGGAGATGTCTACTTTTAGGCAAAATGAATTGTGACCTAGAAATGCTAATCCATCTCCACGCACTACAGAGATGGTTTAGATGATTGCTTGATACAAAAATATTCGTATCTATTGAATGAATTCCAGTATTAGTAACCAATTCAAAACTCATTGAAATCAAAAAAAGGTACTTCACAGAACTTTGGATCATGTCTTCTCAGGAAAGATAATAACAAGCAAGAGAGTATGAAGAATTAGTATTCACTTTTCCAAGGATTATGGTTTATACAGCTTTGAATTTGTTGTGAACTATCATGTACTCCAAGGGGTTTTAGAAGTGAATCCTTGCTTTATATAACTGTTGAATGCAAGGTATATAAGGCATGTCATGAAAAAAAGAAATGCAGGCCAGAACACCTTTCCCATTTAAAATGGGAGTTCATTGGCGTAGCAACTGTGGAATTAGATCAAAGGATTACTTTTGCTCATTAAATGAGCTGAAAGTAACCACATTACATTAACAAAAGTAGAGTTTTAAGAAAAGAATTAATGAATACATGACTATACAGCAGAAAGTAGAGAGATCAGAAAGTACAAAACTTTGTGATGAATCTAGGCAACATATATCCAAAATAACCAAAAACACAACAGTTGGCTTTAAAATAAAATGTAGAACATATTCAAATATTCCAAACCAGTACGTTTTTTGGCCTGTTTTGCTAAAGAAAATACTATTTCTGATACAGAAATAGTTTTCTGAAATCACTCACCAGGTGAACTAATCATTCTATAGTAATTTTCAGCATTTCCTTAGGAACTGTGTCAAAGAACCAAGGCATAAGGAAACAAAGACAGACTTCAAAGAACTTTAAAAATAAATATGGATACTTTATTTTCTATAATTAAATAACAGCTCAGTGCTACAGTAAATATAAAAAGACTACATACCTGCATTGGTTATGGATTCTACCTGGATGAATGCTAATATAGGGTGACACAGTTTTATCCACATAGGATCCAAATCCAAGTCGAAAATCAAGAGAAATATTTGCCATCTTTTTAGATAAAGCAAATCCAACTGAATTTAACTTTTCTATATTATTGTGCATAGAAGCTGAGACATCAACTAAATAGTAAAGATCCACAGGGTATTTCTCTAGAGGACGAACTTTTAACATAAAGTTTGCTTCACTTCCTGATAAGAGAAACCAACACACAAATAAGTTTATTTACAATTTTTGAATAGACACGATTAAAAATACATTTACATTTGTAGCAACCTCAGCACAAAATTGTTTGTGTCAGCAAAAAGAAAACCAAACAAAGAAGAAAATCTCTCAAATGGAGCCTTGAAGAGTCATTAAAAATAAGCCATAAAGGGGTATTTTGTAGAACATCTTTTTGTTTCTTCTTGCAAGAGCACTGTGTAATTTATTGCAAAAATCTGACTTCTCCCTATTTTCTTTTAAATTCATGGTTATGCAAGCCCTTTGGCATTACACCAAAAAGCAGTTATGGCTCACAAAGGACACAGATCTGCATACAAATTGGGGTCAGTCACTTCAAGGTTCACACTTCAAAGTATGTAAGCGTACCCTGCAAATAGTTTGTCATATGGCAGAACCTAAAACTATGTGTGAACCATAAAGACAGCACAGCCTGAAAAACTTATGCAAATAATGCTTCACATTTATCCCAATCTACTTCCACAGATTTGATGAGAAAACTCACCAGGATCAAAAAATTAAAAAAAAAAAAAAAGGTTTTAATACAAAAAAAATTCCATCTTGGCATATACAAAGCAGAATTCTTATTTGAGGATGACAAATGTCTGCCTCTCCTGCAGAATCACATCACATATGTAATAAAAACATTAATGCTTTGGAAGCCACTAAATCTAGTCCTCACATTTTTGCTTGTCTAATATTCTGTAATGTCAGCAAAAAGAGTGAAGTGACCGGAACATGGGCAGAATAGGTAAAGTAATGCACGACTTCAAATTGGTCATTATTTTATGTTACCTGATGCATGAGTTCCCAGAAGAAATGAGTTTAGGATCTTCATGTGATGAGTGGAGAATCTAATTCAGTATTATGCAATGAAGATACAGCAAAGGATAGGAGGAAGGAAGATGTTATAGAAGAACTATGCAGGTTTTCAATGAAAACTATCTAAGAGTACATGCAAAAAGATCTGACCCAGATCTTTACAGACTAATTTCTTCCAATATACAAAGTAATTTTTTCTAGTGGTCTTCAAACATAATGCATCTGAAAATGTCAGCCTTTGTCTGTATCAGGTCTTGCATTAGGAAAACAATTTCAGTGTGCTGTAACTTATGTGTTCCCCCTTTACCAATGTAAATTGAATTCCTTTTTGTAAATGATTTTTACAGTTCCCCAGTTTGCATACAGAGAGATACTGCATGCAGCTTTTATTTTTTCGCACATAAATCCTAAATGTTGGGTATATGTAAACAGTGACAAAAAACCCCAAAACAAAACAGTATCAAAATAAAAACATGTCTGTCTGCATGATTATACTGTATCAAATGTCTCTTTTGAGGCAAAACTATAGCTCTATATCTGTGTGTTTCCCTGGGGCAGAAAATATGGTCAAAATATCTATATATAAAAAGTTATTCTTCTGGAGCCATTGGAATTTCAGTCTTCTGCCTCCCTGATGCATGAACTTCTGCAAAGCATATGGAACCCCAAACTTAGCTTCACTATGTACTCACAAAAAGGTTAATGAAACCAAATTTTAGAAAGCAATTTTTTTTCTATGAATCCAGTGTGCCTTTGGAAATAAATGTGATTACACACAGAGCAGAGACCATTTCTCAGTAAAAAGCAGAGTATCAATGACTTATTTGGAAGCAGAGTGGGAAAAAAGAGAGAGTGCTGATGTTATTTTGCCAGTTTTCTTATTATGAAGATTGAAAACCAGAGTTCCTTTGTGCTTTATACTCATGCAGATCCTTCCTTTTCTCTTTGTAATTGACAGAAAATTATCTTGTATTATCACTGATAAAATTACCAAGATAATTCTTCTGATCACTTAATGTTTTCCTGCCAAAGACTGATCCCTCTTAACTATTTTTCTCCAATTATTGTCTGAAAAAAAAGAAACAAATTAGATGTTCTGATATGAAAGATAACCCTGCATCCCTTCACATCACTTTCCACTTCTGCTGTTGGCTACAGCCATTTCAGAGACAGAGAACATACACTGACTTGAGTTCAGCTGGGGGCAAATAGAGATATACTAGAAAATCTCAGGTTCACAAAGGAACTTCTGTTAGGGCCAGGTGTTTCATATTTTATAAATTAAATGTTACACAGTGAATACCAAAGTCTTCTTTAGGAATTCAGTCCTTTCTCATATAATGGCCCTGGTGTCTCTGTAGTTGACCAGTCAATGTACTTAAAAGTAACCAAATAATCAAGAAGTTTATATCAAATTATGAATTTAGGAATTATAATTCAATTTACTTTCAGTAAGGAGTAGTTTATACACATGTAAGGGAAAACTGTTTGTGTAAGTGGCTAAAGAAAAAGAATCAAGAAGGAACTATATCAGAAAACAGAAAACACTACTAAAATCCTTTTTCCACTTATTGGATTATTCTGACCTTCAGCTATGTTTAACAGAAACACTTTTTGCTGAAGACCATACTTGAATATAGGAGCAACACTATCACAGTCCTACAATATAATGTTATAGCATCATTCTTCAAAATAATTATTCACAACACTTTTTCACAAAATATCTGTACTTAAAAGTATTGCATTTAGTTTAAATTTACTATAATATCAATGTGTTAGAGACAACCCAACCTGGACGCAGTTGGACTGAAACTTTTCCTGGTGTCACTTGTGTATTCGTTTCATGGTCACTGGGTACTGTGACATGAACCGTGGGGTTTTCAACCAAATCTGATTGGCAGCCTCTTTTCATTAAGTTGAAAACAGTGTCACAGCGTCCCTTCTGTGTTGTGCCAGCCATGAAATCCTGTTTAATAAGAGATAAAAACTACTAAACAATCTGAGCTGAAGAAAACTCTGTAATATCTTCAAAGGAAAACCAAAATAACAGTCTTTGAAACAATAAAATATGCTACTATAATTGCATAAACTGTAGAACAAGTTCAGGAAGCCATATGTTTTTAATAAGGGAAATGATGACATATTTAAATTAGAAGTTAAGCATAATTGCCACAATGTCTTTTTTCTACAAAACACAGAACTTCTAAGAGAAACAGGATCTTGCACAATCAGGACAAGCCGACTTTGGAGAAAAAAGAAAATACATAGTGTCACTATGTCACTAGAAAAATTTCTGTGCCATGCTATGAGTTTGTTATAGCAAGAAAGTGTAATTCCCATGACATCAAAACAGGTTAGTTTTCAGAGGAATCCACTGGTAATGTTACTCAGGCTAATATTTAATAGTAGCACCGTAAGTCATCTTTAGATTTATCTAGCCTGAATTTGTCTATCATACTACCTAAAATCTAAAGACCTGCTGGACTATATAATTTCAATTCCCGGAAAAAGGATACCATGTATTACATGTCCAGTCTGAACAGTTTAAGTTGCCACCAACATCAAAAAGCCCTTGTAGCAAAAGAAAAGTGATTAGTAGTGGGATGATCTCAGAAGCAGCCCATGCTTTGTTGCATTGAAAGGGCAAAGTTGCCAAAATTGTGCCAAAATGATCCAATGCAAAATTCCTTCCTGATCACAAATCTGATGATTAATATGATTCTGACCGTGCAAGGAAAAAAAACCAACAAAAAACAACCCAAACCAAAAAAAAACAGGACAAGATCTTTGTATTCTTTCAATGTATTGGTCCATCTGAGCCACAACTGGAGACCAAACAATGAAAAACCTCTGATATTTCAGAGGCAAATGGGGGGAAAAAAAAATCAAAAAGTGCATACAGCCAACATAGACAAGGTAGATAATAAATAGCCATCCAGATCCTGAAAAGACCAGAGAAAGACCCTGAAGAATGAGATTTGACAGTCACGTATTTTGTTTTTCAAGTTCCAACTCATTTTATAGTCTCTCTCTGACATATTTTTTCCATAATCTTCCTTTTTGTGAACATCATAGACTACTTTTTTAGGTTACTGCTATTTATAGATACCTTTTTGGATGTATATACATTTCCCAAATGTAGGCTTTTAAATGTATGAAGAATTTAGATACTTTCATTGTTATCAGTAATGCCTGATAGATTTGTAGCATTTTCTGAAGTCCACTGTGTGTGGGTATAAATTCAGAGCATCTCAAGAGTTCCTCGAGGCTTATTTTCTCATTAAAAATATTCTTGAGATGAAGCAGGCATGCTAAGCTGAAAACTGCTCTTGTGACTTTACTCTGGAATATTTCTATCTGCATTAATATGGGTTTTGCCATTCCCCAACTGTGAATGGTGTGTAGGTGAACCAGCTGCCTAAGAGGTTTTGACAAAGCTCTGGCTTCCACGAACAGCTCTCAGGACTGACTTGAGAAGTTAAGCAAGAGAAGCAGAGCAGAAGTGAAACCTGGTTAGGTCTGTACACCTAGTTAGAAGGAGACCTACTGCAGCTCCATAGCACTAGAAAGTTAGCAAGTGCTATTCCATGATAAATGCAGATAGAACAGGATAAAACTGTGTCCTATGTAAGACAGGAGATGAAGCCACAATAATGAACCCCTCCACACTGTAATCCATTGTGCTATCTACACATGCCCTAAGATTCCTCTTGGAAAACAAGCCCTCCATGCCTCTACTCATCTTTGCATTACTTACCCTTATACCTGTTGCAGACTAAGTTAATAGCTCCAAGACGCAGTATCTCAGATAAAGTTACCCAGTACCTTATGCCTTACAATCCTTATCTCATCCAGACACACCCTAGGAACTTATCTACCTTCACTGCTAACCTGAAAGCTACAACTGAAAATTTGCATGTGAGCTTAAAGAGCATAAGAGCTTGCCACTGTCAGTGATACTCTTTAAAACCTTGCTCCTCTGAAGTGCTTAAAATGGTCCAGCCTTATCAGAACTGTACTATCAACTGGAGTTTTTCTCCTGTCAAACAAAACCAAAAATTTCCATATTGCAGTTTGCCAAGCAAGAACAATTTTAGAATAATTCTTGCTAGCTAATATCTATCTTCTGTGCTAAGTCTCAGAACTGATAGTTTCAAGTGTCAAAATAAGAAAAGCATCATTTTTTCCATTTGTGACAGAGTCAAATACATGGTGAAATCAAAGTCAACTTCATTGTTAGTGCAACCTTTTGCCAACTGCAGTAGACACATACGTATAGACTTGTTTTTATATACAGTGAGCATTTACTATAGATTACTGATAAGTAATTTTCTTTTTGAAGCCAAAAACTGTTGAACTCTCAAAGCTACTGTAAGTCTGCCAGACCTGTCTACAAAACAGATGGAATGCATTAAAAAGTTCTCACTTTATTTAAAATTACCAAAATTTTCCAAATAAAAAATTGCATTTTCTCCTTTGGAAACAAAATATATTTCACAAGATTTCTCAGGTTCTGTCTCTAGGCGTCATTTAGATATTTTCTTGCTATTTCTCACTATAATTATCTCAGTTTAAAAGTATTTATCTTTATAAATATCAGAAGCAGCTAAAATATAAAGTCAAATGTAAGTAACCAAAATGCCATACCTCTTGAGCACACCATCCACACTCCGGACCCAAAGCAAGACACTTTGTGCATGTTACTGCATTTGAAGTAGCACATCTGTTTTCCTCTGCAATGAAATACAAACCCAGACATTCATGATTTGTGATGATACGTGAAATTGTAAATTATGTAATTTTAAACTGAAATTTCAAAAATTAGTTCACCAGATTAAAAATGATGACAACATATTCAAAGAAAATAAAACACAACAAATGCAGCCCAGTGGAGTAATACTCGCAGCAATTCTTTTTATCTACATTCTAGAACAATATGCACAGATCAAATAAACTCCATTCTCAAGGCCAAATTTTTAAGATTCTGACTTAGAATAATTCTGAAGTGAAAGTTTATTTTTGGCATGTACCTTCCTGATTTACTGTCTAACAGGAAAAAATTTACCAGGTAGCTTATCTTTTCATAGACATTTTCCTTTTAAGTTATTTGCACTTGACTGAATTATGCATTATTCACTCCTCATGGAACCCAAAATATTTTCTCACCTTCTATAAATATTCCCTCTCTGCATTTTCTGGAATGAATAGTTTCCCAGAAGATTTTTTTTTTCCAGAAGCAAATACAAATGCATCCAACATTACATGTGTCACAGATTGAAGACACATCATTCTGTACTAACAACTGCAAAAATTGTGCCTACTTACATGTCTACCAGAAAAAGTCCTTTACACCCTTTTCACATCTTTGTTTTATAGATCATTGCTTAAGTTGCTATTCTTTCCTATGAAACTTTGGCAGTCCTTATTGAGAAGAAAAGAGTAATTTCAAGGGACTTGGTCAGCACAACTTAAATGTCAGCATTACTGTATCTTTTCAGCACGCTGATAACAAGTCTCCTGTAGACCAGTGCACCTCTAAGCAAGGCAGAAGACACCTGCTAAGAGTTATATGGAAGGCACAAAATAGGACTCTTCAGTGCACAGGACAGTACTAGTGCTGATTACCAACACTGCTTTGTGGCACATGTTAAGCATGCCATATTAGAAAATATACTAGGAACAAAATAGAATTAATTTCTCCATACAAAAGGCTGCATTGGTTAACTGGTCCACTGTGACGACGTGTGTATCACCATATCAAAAGAGTTTGATGGAAGGTTTGGTTTTCATCCAAAGTTTTGGCTACATGTACTGTCTCTCAGATTATTTCTTGCCAATCTGCAATAATAATAATGTAAACCAACTCTCTTTTTAGGGTAATGAGAGCAACTTCTCAAGCTGAAAAGCTGCATTAGGAAAATATGCACTAAAATATCCTTTTTTATCTTTATTTACCTGATTTCAGCTATGGATTCCAAGATGAGATCCTGTATCATATAAACAGCTAGTCCCCAACAGGTCACTTAGAATGACTGTTGATTCAAGGAACTAATCACAGCTTGCAAGTTACTAGTATCAACAACATATATATGATTATCAGTATTAGCAGGCCTAGTACAGCACAATTGCAGCGTTACAGTGATAACGTATAGGCTAGTGATGATGTGAACAACTTCAAAGGTCAGACCTATATTTCTATTTCATATCAATTGCTGATGACAATTTTTGCCCTGCAGGCAATGTAAGAAAAAAAAAACATAAATGAAAGGGACAGATACAGGTATAATATAAACAATAAGTTGAAAAGCAGCCCAGGAAAGTGCTGGAACACAGGGAAAACTGATTTAAGGTGGGAGAGGTGGGTAGGAAGAAATAAAAGAGGAGTCGCTAGGGAGTGAGAAAAGAACAAGACAAAATCCAAAAGGGCTTTGTTTTGTTTTTTTGGTTATAAAAACAAACACAGCAAGTTTTACTTGGATGTGAAATGAGAGCAAGCTCATTTGACACTGACACAATAAAACATTTTTGCATTTATAAGAAGATGGCAACTGCACTTTATGTTCTGCAGTCTGAAAGAGCAGACCTGGAGGCCATAGAAAACGTTACCACACCCTGCAGGAGAGGAGAAAAAGGATGAAGATTTCAGGTAGGTACTGACATGCACAGGGTTGTAGAGCTTGCCACAGGTCTTTTTCTAGACAGTGTTCATAAAGTGCAAAGACACACAGAATGAAAAGTTGTTGAAGGAATAAAAATAAAAGGAATGTAATTGTTCTTGGCACACAAACATCCCTCTCATCTTCAACTGGATATCAAAGACAGCAGAGAGTTAAGGCATCAGATGAAAAAGCAAGTAAAATGATAGATTCAGTAAAAGTGTTAAAGGACAAGGAAAAACATAAGTTGCTGATCTGCAGCATAATAGTGGCTGACCACAGGGCAAAACAGGCACAATATGACACGAACTTTGAAGTTACCCAGTCAAGTTAACATCTACTGTAAGAGACAGAGCTGTTCTGGTAAGGATAGTTGACAGGAAAAAATGAGAGACCTGCGTTTCTAGCTATAGATAAGAAGTAATTAAAATTAATTCATCAACATCGCAATCAGTAAACTCAAGTAAGCCAAATAAGAATGGACTAATTAATATCCTGCAATAATGAGACTCCTTTCTTAAAACATATAATCCTATCTGCAAAACACACAATTTAATTTAAATGTCATTGACCATGTAACAAAACATTAGCACCTTTTTGTAATGTGCACTTACTAAAAAAAACCCCATCAGTATGTGATCTGTGCCATATTTAAAAATGTATTGGAAAACAGAGTGAAAAATAATTGTCCTAATTTTTTTTTTTCCTGTATGGTTAGTTTATTGAATCCACTGAAACTTTATTTAGTTTATTAATACAGCCTGCCTGGTAAAATATGGGGGTGTCTGCGTGCCTTTGTAAACTGCTAAGTAAAGATCTTAAAATCCAGTTTGGGTTTTCAGTGTGATCATGGTAGATGAAACACTTTAACAAATGAGATATACAGTACTGCTGGATGCAAATCTCTTTGCTGATAACTATGCAGTCTCAAGAGCTCCCTTTTCACAACATGAAGTCACAGATTGGCAATTGACGAGCTTGGTACCATTGCCTCAAAAAGTTGGATTTTTTTTTTTTAATAAAGAGAAACTTGAAAAAGTTTTATTAATTTCTTTTTTTATTATTCTGGCTACATCACTACTGTGGTTCCCAGGTACATAGACCCTTATAGCAGTAACATTTATGAACATGCTTTCATTCACCAAATATTTATTATTTAGATGAACGCTTACTCTAAAATCATAAGTGATTTAATATAAACTTCTTAGCTTCTTTTAAAAAATCATGCTACAGCAAGAAAATTTTTTTATGAGTTGGCTCAAAAAAGAACTGAGATTTTTCCTGCCACTCCACCAAAAACAGAGTCCAGACAAGACTGAGTTACTGTTCAGCCAAAGCTAAGGGCAAGTTTCTACTGGCTTAGATATAACTGATGTATGCCAAAAGGTATTTTCGACAGGGGCCAAATTGTATGCTGGGAACTGCACAGGCATATGCATATAATAAAAAGTGAGTGCATCAGGTTAAACTTTTCCAGTCTCCTCCAGAAAAATACAATTGTGCTCCAATGACTGCAGCTATTTACAGTGACCACAGGTGTGGCAAGTCTTAACTCTGCAAAAAGAGGGATCAAGACAAGAAAAATATCATATATGTTATAATCATATTCTGCCTCCTTATTATGAAAGTAACTTTATCACAATCAGGACATTTATCTCAGTGATTAAATAACAATAATGCCCACCGGTGTTTGAGAGGGGATGTGAAACAGGTTTTCAAACAGACAACACTTTGTTCAAGTACAACCAAGAATTTGGATTTATATCAGCTTCACTGTTGGTACATGTTTGTGCTGGTTTTGGAGGGTGTACCATTTGCTTTCTTAGAAGAGAAAGCCAAAACATAACTAGCAGCTTATACTCCTTAATCATGGCCCTTGTACTGTTGAACGCTTGTTAAAGCAAGAAGATATGAAATTATCTACCTGTTTCTCCTTAAATTGTGCATCCAATCTTGCTCTAGGGCAGCAATCATCCAGGCTGTCCCTCTTCATGTGTAGCAAGATTTATATGGAAAGCTGCAGCTTTTATGCAGTATACTGCAGTTACCTTCACTTTTGTGTCTTCAGGAGGGAAGCAATGTGACTCCTGCAGAGAGGACAGCCAGTGACTGTCCCAGCTAACACGAGGCTTCCCAATTCACTTTGTCTGAATGTGCAGGCAGAATGAAAAGCATTATAAAAATGCCACAGAAGAGGGATTACTTTTCCATGATTATTGTGTCTGACAGTTACTTGCTCAGATTACAAGGAAAAAATGAGTGCCTGTGCTCTAACTGCCAATCCTAAAACCTAATCCTGAAATTAGGGATTCCCCCCCGCCCCGGTTTTTTTGTTTCAAACAAGCAATAATTGCCTCTAACCCTTTACACCATGCTTTAAAAGCATACTATGTCACCACCAGATTATTCAAGAAGATTACAAGGTATGCCTCAAAATCAGCTTTAAGAGGTACTCAGCCTTGCCCAGAAAAGGAGATTTCAGCTTCAGTACGGTACATTTATTATGCTTTATAACAAAATCCTAAGATTACTTGAGCAAAAACACCAAACAACTTTTCTACCCTGCCCTTTCTTTTTTTCCTATTGCATTTGGACTTTGTTAATTAGTTTCCTTCTCTATTAATAGTTGTGCACTTTAGTTTCACTATTCAGACAGAAGCTAAGCTGCACACTGATTTGAAAATGTTTTTTTTTACCAGCAAGAGAAGCAGCAGTAAACTAAAACTCTGTATGAAGGAGAC
This sequence comes from Margarornis squamiger, assembly GCA_035222235.1. NCBI lineage: Eukaryota > Metazoa > Chordata > Aves > Passeriformes > Furnariidae > Margarornis > Margarornis squamiger. The sequence goes on along the minus strand of JAWWTY010000077.1, from coordinate 30,452,934 downwards.
ACATCTTTACTAAGCAAAAGAAGATGTGTAAAAGAAAAGGGCAAGACATGACTGGTTCTGTTAAATTCTGAACCCTGGAAAAATACTTCTATAAACCTGACAAGTGAGTAAAAGCGCCTTTCCATTACAACAAACAAGCAAAAAAACCAACCAAACAAAACCAATCAAACAAAAAAACACTAAATGCCCACCAAACCAAACAAAAAGATAAACAACTGTTACAGCGTTCCTAAAAAGCAAAATGGAATGTACCAGCCATAGTGTGGTTACAGAGAAGGGAAGAGATAGAAGTGAGGCATAAATAAGATGTATATATGCACATCTAGATAAATGCTGTGAAAAGACTCACTAGTGAACAAGTCCTGATGGCTGAAGGGGTTTCCCATTCCTAACTCTGCCAATATCACCCCCCACCCCGATTGTTTTGGGATTCCCCAATTAATCTGCATTACTGTATGAACACAGAACCTTATGAAGATGAGGGTCATTACTGAGAGCTACAAAAATGATTTAAAAAGCCATAAAAATGCAAAATAATGCAGAAATCTGCCCCACATGAGAGTTTGTGTCCTTGCAAATTATGCAGCATAAAACCCCAAGATGCCTCTTTTGCACATTGTGCAAGCCCTGAGTGACACCACTGGAGAGAACTGATGTTGCAGCAAAGACAAAAGGGGAGGAAAAAAAGTGGGAGACCTCTGTCAACAGAGGAAAGCCCTTGCAGAAAATGACAGTCATAGCTGATGCTGGAGACAGAAAACTTATCATAATTATCCTCTGTAATGGCACGTGGAGATAGACTTCCCAAGAAGTGTATGGACACTTCTGTAATTAGAGAATCATATAGGCACTAGGCTTTGAGGCAAATTATATGGGGTTCAACAAGATAAAGTGCCAGGTCAAGCACTTTGGTCATAACCCCATGCAGTACTACAGGCTTGAGGCAGAGTGTCTGGAAAGCTGCCCATTGGAAAACGACCTGGGTGCTGGTTGACAGCTGCTGAATGTGAGCCAGTGGAGTGCCTAGGTGGCCAAGAAGGCCAGCAGCATCGTGGCCTGTATCAGAAATAGTGTGACCAGCAGGAGCATGACAGTGAGCAACTTCCTCTACTTGGCACTGGTGCGGCCACACCTTGAATCCTGTGTTCATGGTTGGGCTCCGTACTACAAGACAAAAAAAAAATAAAATAATTGAGGTACTGGAGCATGTCCAGAGAAGGGCAACAAAGCTAGGGAAGGCTTTGGAGCACAAGTCTTACGAGGATCAGCTAAGGGAGCTGGGGTTTGCTTAGTCTGCAGAAAAGGAGGCTCATCACTATCTAAAACCTGAAAGGAAGCTGTAGCCAGGTGAGGGGCAGCCTCTTCTACCAGGTAAAAAGCAGTAAGACAGAAGGAAATGGCCTCAAGTTGTGCCAGGGGAGGTTTAGATTTCTTCACTGAAAGGGCTGCCAACCCTTGAAAAAGGCTGACCAGGGAAGTGGTGGAATCACCAACCCTGGAGGTATTTTAGACATGTTCATGTGGTGCATAGGGATACAGTTTAGTGGTGGACTTGTGCTGGGTAAACAGCTGGACTCAAGGATTTGGAGGGTCTTTCCAGCCTAAACGATTCTATGATTCAAGGAGGCACTCCTGACACATCTCTGAGCCTACACCTCATCTCTCTGAAAACTTACAACACTTATGTGAAGGTTGCAAATCATTCAAGACAAAACTTGAAAGAGAAACATCAGAGAGATGCATAGCAACTCAAGTTTTTCATGCATATATATCAATTTAGAGGATTTTTTAATTTTGTCAGAAAGACGTAGATAACAACATTTTGGAAAAGGTATTACTACCCAAGGAAGCTACTGGTATACCAATTAGGACTCACAAACACAACACTCAAATGACAGCCTCGAACATGGCCTTGACCGTGAGAGAAAGAGCTGTTGACTACTACAGACTGACTTTGTTCCCAAGCCGCAACACAGAATGAAAACAAGCAATGTAACCTTGAAACTTTTCATAACACAATTTTTGTTTCTTGGCCAACTTTACTTGTAGCCTCTCCTTTCTATGAAACTTCCTGCTTTTCCAAGAGATGGTTAAATTTTGTTGATGCAATACATGCCTGCAAACAATGAGTCAAAGACTACTTGGCTTCTGAAACCAACCTATCCTGTCTCTTGCAAATAAAAACATATAGGACAATTTACTAGGACTATATCATTAGAAAGACTCATTTCCCACAGTCATTGGCTTTTATGGCACAGGTTTGATGGTCCTGACTGCACAGCTTTGCACCAATAAAAAGGCAACACATATGGAACTAGAGTCCTTAAATCTTTTTTTATTAAATCCCTTGCTGTGTTAATTCCCTTGTTTCCTGGGATGGAACATGGGCATAGGAATCATCCAGTCATTTACAGCTGATAGAACCTCCCTTGGAGTTTGCTAGCCTAGATACAGTCATGCTGCTCAAACAAAGCCTAGAATGGCTCCTGCCATATATCATCACTAATTTAATTTCTTGTATATTAGCAAGCACTGGTAGCAAGTAGCACATCAACTACCTGGAATGGTCAATATGTTCCTGTGCATTCCATAAAGTCTTTACCTAATTAGGAGATCATGATGGATATAAAGGTAGACTAAAATGACTATTTTTTGCCTGCTTAAGAAGTTCAAACTTGAATAAAAGACAAGCTCAAGGTGTTTTTCCCACCACCTTCTATAGCTCCACCTCCTCAAACCAGGCCCTCAATCCCCAATTGCCTCTCTAATCTACCTTTTTATTGCCTATCTAATTGTCACCAAATTGTTTCTTTCTGCCCCATAAGAGCACTACCTCAACCTGGCACTGTGTCTTCATTCACAAATCCAGAAGTAGTGCAGAGGATGGGCAACAGCTAAGAATAGCTCAGAGCTACTTCTTCCCACACAGTATCACCATAAACCACCTGATTCACAGGTTCTTAGTCCACAGCAGTGTAAACAGCTCACTTCACTCTCTTTTTATCTGCATACACTGTTATTTGGAACAAACTTACTCTGAATTTCAGACTCTAATGCTCAAAGCTCAAAACCTAAAGGAACCCTCAACTGTGAACACAAAATGATAAACCAAACTGTGCTTCTATAGATTTTCCTGAAACAAACCAAAAGCCCCAAATCAAAAGTTGTGCACATGTGCATATTAGGGAGACATGTAACAGTCAAAAAAAACCCACTGAACACATAATACAGTTTACACTCACAACGAGAAAACCTCAAGGATATCAAATCAAAGCCAAGACTGGTATCAGAGAGGATAACCACAACTCCTTAAGGATTTGTATGTAGTTCAGAAGTTTGGGGGGAGCATATATTCCAGAAAGCTATTTAAAAAATGTTATTGCCTTAAGGAATACCAAGTCTTTGGCATTTATTGTTTCAGTAATTTGCTTTTCAATTGGGTTTTCAATCTCCAAACATAGTTATTGACTATGAAACAAATGGAATTTGGTAAAAACTTTCTGGGATTTTCTTCTAAATTGAAAAACTGAAAACCAAATCACACCTTTCTAGAAAAAGACACTGGCCAACGTTTATTTTAGGTTTACCTGTTAAATTTTTATAATTTGGGAGTGAAGATTACACAAACATGACTGCAAGCTATAAAATATGCAGACTCACATACTAACTAACTACTGGTGCACACAGACTGTTGGAATGTAAGTTTCTGCTTGTGCTCCTTCAAGGAAGTATTCACATATGTGTATGGTCTGCAGGTGCAGCTTAAATGCTCTCTAAGGGACAGACTTCAAACACACAGATTCAAGGCTTTAAACAGGTAGTGGTTTATTTGATGTTCTGAAGTAATGCCACAACATTTTTGACAAAATGCACTTCAACAGTTTTGCTTAGACTGGAAGAGCATGCTTACTTATATCATTAGTTTTATTTAGGTAATTTTGTGCCATTTGTGCCACAGTGTAAACTGTCACAAGTTTTCTTATTTCCTGGTAATTCTGTTTGAGCAAAAAGACAGAAACACAATTCAGTTTCCAGCAAGAAGCTGTCATCTGAGAGAAGCAAGTTGTCCTCAGCACAGTACTAACTCTTGTCACCCTGCAGAGATAACAGGGAAATAAATTCTACTTTCAAGTACAGTAGAACAAACAGAATTCACTTAGCCTAATTCCCTTGAACACTGAGAAGGAACAGAATTTATTTTGGAAATGGCAGTTACTGGTTTAATCAGACTTGGACTACTTTTGTGATGCCACCATACATCATGCAGTTGTATTCATAACACAGCTACAATAGCAAAATACCAAAAATATTTAAGTCTTCAAGATCTGAATACAGTGAAATACTGCTGCTAACAACTTAACTCCCAAGTCAGTGAGCAGAGAAGAAGTCTGAAAAAAATAAAAATCGAGCATCCAGGAAGATTATTCCACCTGCCTGAAGCTACAGAAATTTCCTCCTCTAATAATCATAGTCAAAATGTTTGTCTCAGTATCTTTTGATGACCATAAATACTTCAGACTTATTATTGTCACCATGGGTAATAGCAGAAGAAGTCACCACAGGCATATGACAACAAAGTCATGGGAAGCATTGAAACATATAAAGAGAAAAGTCAATTATGAGCTTTGCAAAGTTTTCAGTTTAGGCCAAATTAGCCTCAGCTAGAAGTTGCTTTTTTGGCAGCTTTGTAATGCTGTAAATTCCGATCATCCTGAAACACTTACATTTTGCTCAAGGGGTTATTCTTGTTCTGCCACCAGAACAAGGGGGAATCCTGAATAGCTGGCAAGAAGCTTACTTTTCTTCTTGAAGAAAGGTTCCATTACAGTGGACAGTGAATTAATTCATTAGAATCCCAGTTCCTTCCCAAAAGTTAAACTAAATAGCTCAATTCCATTTCTGTAAAGTGACAAAAGAAAAAAAACAAAACATTTTAATAAAGTTCACGTGCTTAGAAAGGAATTAAAGACTATATCGTACTTTGTCCATCAGGAATTATGCATACTTAAGCAGATGAGAAAGAATTATTACATCTTTCCACTGATTAGACAGAAGTCAACAGTTAGTAATGGACATGCAGGAGCTTTGAAGACAAGACTTTGCTGGAAAGCAGGGTGCAAGTAGAATAAGAAACTCTGAGGCCTTAAGAACTAAAAAAAAACAAAACAAAACAAAAAAACCCCACCCAAAATAAAACCAAAAAGTTTACTAACACAAAGAAACTGATATTCTTTTCTAGTTTCTTGCTTTCAGTACATTCATCATCCAAGACATCTGGATTATCAGTTACAATAAAAGTGCTCACATATAAAAGTCTTGAAAATATAACATTATTTTAGTGTAATTAATGTTTTTTAAGAACAGAGAGCAAACTTTAAAGCTCAGGACATCAAGCTATTTATCCTTCTTAGCCTGACAGAACTCATTAAATCCCAATCACTTCCTGAGATACACCCCTCCTGATCTAAAGAAGTATAGTTTTTCTATGTGCAGTTTTTAAAATATACATTGGTGGAAAAAAAAAAAAAATCATGAGTAATGTAGATTTAAATGGCACATTAAGGGTAATGTTCCTTACATCAGACCTAATTATAAAATCATAAAATAGAATAATAGTCAATTAGGTTGGAAAGGACCTCTAAGATCATGTAGTCCAGCCATTAAACCAGTAATGCCAAGTCCATCACTAATCCTCTAAGTCGATATATATACATGAAAAACTTGAGTTCCTAAGTACCGGTCTGAGGCTTCTATTCTCCAAGACTTTGCCTTGAATGATTTGCAACCTTCACAAAAGTGTTGTAAGCTTTCAGAGAGATGAAGTTAAGAAAGGCACGTGTAGGCACAGAGATGTGTCAGAAGTACCTCCTTGAATCATAGAATCATTTAGGCTGGAAAAGACCCTCCAAATCCTTCAGTCCAACTGTTAACCCAGCACAAGTCCACCACTAAACCATGTCCCTAAGTGCCACATGCCTTTTAAATACCTCCAGGGTTGGTGATTTCACCACTTCCCTGGGCAGCCTGTTCCAAGGCTTGAAAACCTTTCAGTGAAGAAATTTTTCCTGATATCCAATCTAAATCTTCCCTGGCACAATTTGAGGCTGTTTTCTCTCATCCTCTTGCTTGTTACTTGGAAGACGAGACTGAGAAACAAATGAGATCCCTAGTTTCTAAGCACTTACTCAGAGAAACAGTGATGATGACTCTGACTTTTTGAAGAACTCTTGATAAATATCAGCTGGTCCCCTCCCCCTGTAAACTTGCACTATTTGAAAATAAATGTTTCTCTTCTCACACCTTCTACTGTAGGTTTGTAATTAATACAAATTGTCCCAAATTGAAGACCCAACATGGACAAGTCACCACGAGTTCTTCATAGGGACTTGAAAAATATTATCAGCATGCATGTGCTTTGTAAAGTAAAAGGGAGATTATAATCTGATGTTTTAATGTCCTCTTGAACATACAACCAGTTGTGGGTCATTTGACAAAGAATTTCTTTAGTTTCCAGAAAGTTCATATTCTGACATTTTTCTGATCCTGTAAATTAAGATTGCACTTTAATGGAAAACCAAATTTGTTAATTCAGGCGTCTTGACTAATGGGTGTAATTCTTGCTTTCTCAGTTGTTGCAGTTCCAGTCCTTGAAAGTATAAGGACCAGAAAAACAGTAACTGCCTCTTCAAACTACATGGAGTATTCCTGCTGCATGCAGTCTTCAGGCTGCCTTGACAACTTCCCTCAGCAACAGCATATCCAAAGTGACATAAAGGCAACTTTCCCAGAGCATCAAGAGTATGGCTATCAAGCTTCTAGTTGGTAGCTGCCCATCTCCTCTTTTTTCCCAGTCTTGTCCCATCTCAAATATCTGTAGCATGAAAACATTGTAAATACTACACAGGCATTCACCAGTTTCATTCAACTTGTAAAAACCATAAAATAAAACATACCACATAAACCCCCTGAAGAGACGTGAAATTGCAATAGATTATAAGAAGTGTACAATTTGCAAAGCAAATTTATGCATACCATTGGCATAATGCACTCTTTGGGCAATGTGCAGATAAACAAACCTCCCCCTCACTATTCCTCAGAACTGCAACCTACAGCCTTTCCAAATACCCAGGTTGTTTTTCCCAAAGGCTGGTTCCCAAAAGGTTGCCTTTCCCAAAGATGGCCCAGGACCCCTAGGGAGCAGATCACCCACGCAGACTCAGGAAATTAAAAATCGGTTTTCTCTTCTTCTTGGATTAAGCCTTAGGAAAAGCAGAACTGCCTCAGCACTGAGTACCCCATACAACTCAGCTTCTTCCACTGAGCCTCAAAAGAAAATGGGCCAACACAGAACAGAAATGAACAAACACTGGTTAAAGCTACCATGATGAATAATTTATTTCGGACTTTTTTGTGTCCGTGTGTGTGCTCAGGGACATTTCCTGATCACTTCTCTTCAAAAACTGTTTGTCCATGGGTGGACTGAATAGTTTTTCTTATTCCTTTGAGAAGTAACACAGTAACAATTTATGAAACTTTCTAACTAGAGGGAACACACATGGGAATCTGATGTGACAAGACTGGCAAAGCACCAAGGATCCTGATGAGAGAACATTAATGAATCAAAAGTCATGCTATTGGCATAAATCAAATAACAAGTGACCCTACCATGACCACAGATCCTCTACTTTCCCCAAACCCCTAACTGGTCTTTCCAAATGCCACTCTCAAGAATACTGAAATTACCAACTTTTACAGTTGGTATTTGAAGAGAATTGCCAACCATGACTATGTAACAGAATTGTTGTGCAACTGTTCTCCAGCTTGGAAATCGGAGATAAAGATTTTCATGTCATCCCACCCCTGTTTGCACATCACATATAAACTCTGCTTACTTGAGCTTAATTACAGGAATGGCTACCTACATGTTTCGGAAAGCACCAAGTACCTTAGTTTTCAGATTTTAATATTAATTATAATTGTTTTTGAGATATTGCTGAGATTTGAACCAATGTTGTTTGTTAACCTTGATCAATCAGTCATTCTTCAGTATTTAAGCTCCACATTTTCCATGTGCTTATACAGCAGGTAAAAACAAAGAGTTTTAACAGATTAGTTTTTGAACAAGGCAAGGGCACTGACTGTCTTCACTGAAGTGAGCACTCATACAACTGGTCAGTACAATACATACACATGCTCTCGCTGTGGAATCCAGCTTTTATTCAGTTCACTGGTTTATGTCTTTAGGTTTTAATGTTCTAATAGAAATGCAGGATCTGTCAAAAACCCTATGGAACTTGTTCCATCCTTATGTCAGGTATTTGTTATAGTTGGCTTACTGAACAGCAAATTTCCTTTTGGTGAGACTTGCTGAACAAGGGACCCTTTGTAGAAGGCAGGAACACTACCCTTTTTATCTGAGCTTACAGAACCTTTAATTTGGGACTTTCAAATTTACAGCATTGTGAGATTTTTATTTTTTTTTTTTGGTGCTCCTTGTAACTCCAAACCCTGGGACAAATTCCACCTTTACTTAGCCTCATGCAGTAACTCACATTTCAAACTGCAGTTTGCAGAACAAATACCTCAGGTAGCATTAAACTGTCCATCTTTCAGTTAGAAGAGCTACAAATGCTCCAACAAGAATAAGTAAACTATGAGTTTCATGTATATTTCACATTAATTCCAGCCTCTTTTAGAACTGAAGATTCAACGCGGCAGATATGCAGGTTCTGCCAACTCTGCACATAAATAAACTGAACTTGCTGATGGCATTGGAACAGCACAGTGCTCTTTTCCATGCTTCTGTCAATGCAGAAGCAAAGAGGAGTGGCTGCTTCAACAAAACCATGCTGTCAAATATCTGTACGTGTTGCTGCTGTCCAGAGTCTCTCTTGGAGCAGCCTGCAGACATTCAAAGAATCCAGGTGGTGCTGCACGGGCTACCACAACCAAATGTAAAAATCAAAAAACAACAACAACAAAAAAATTCACATGTTCATTCACAGAAAAGTAAATAAAACACTCTTCTTGCTTCAGCTGTGGCTCTGACTGCAAAGTGATTATGTATGAAGGAAAGAATTCAGTGTGACTTTCAGCTTTCATGAATTAGCAGAGATTTCAAATGAAAAGGAAAAAACAAGATCTGAGTTACAGTCTGCCCAATCTGAGAGCTGTTGTCACAATAAACACATAACCCATGACGTATTGCCCATGTATATTTTCACTATCAAGCATAACAAAGAGAGCAAGTATCCTTTGGCACAAAAGCCCCATGCACAACCTCCCCCTGTGGCATTCTGTTCTGATGCATTATTTGCCCTAGTGTGTTCCCAGGAGCTATACTCATGAGCAAGCACAACACTGCATTCAGGCACAGAACCATCTTCTCCATAGAGTTTCAATTAGCCTTTCAACTCAATTGCCCTGCATAAAAAAAAGAATCTGGGATACTACATACAAGATGTCATGTTTCATAAGAAATTTAATAATATATTTTATTTTTCCTATTGACATTTAATTTGGTTTTGAATTCAAAATACGAAGCCAAAAAAGCAAAATAAATTATCCTATGAAAGTTAACAAATTATTCCATTGTTTTTAATAGCACTGGGCAAATCCTACTGAATTAGGCATGAATTTGTCACATATGCAATAAAGAACTTAAGACTAATACATCGTTCCCATTGTAAATCTCATTTTTAGAGGTTACATGTTAACATTTTAAATCAACTCCAGGCTTAAACTTGGAAATGCAATTATTCCACAAGCAGGAAAAAATACAGAAATATGACTGACAACTTGATCTGCTTTTCTGACAACGGCTAGTTAATTAAGACCCTTTATGAAATACTTGACTAACCTGATTGCTGTCTGATCAACTGCTGCATTATCTAAGGTACATTTGCACAAACTCCTCTCAGCCTGCATGGATCCAAACTGATGCACGGGGGTTTGGGAAACAATTCCACAGTGTGAGGGTTTACCCACATTTACCTTTTCCACCACCAGTACGGTGGCTCCCGGGCAACTGTCCGCATATGCGTTACCCCAAGGTAAACAGAAGAGAATCTTTCCGTAGCTCTATCCCTATTTAACCCTGCCACTATAACCACATGCCATATAAACGACGTAAAACAGCGTTACTATCCCTAAGAACGTGTCCATCCGTATCGTAGGACGCCCAGGCGGTTCTGCGTGCCGCTTCACGGAGGGTGCACTTCAGGACCCGCAGCACCCTGGAGCGCGGTACTCCCGCGGGCTCCCCGGGAGCTGCCACGGCTCCTTAAGAGCTAGACGCCCCCGGGAGAGCGAGTTAAATCACGGGCCGGCACTGGCGGTGTGAGGTTCGGGCAGGGGCCGGCCGCTCCAGCCCGGCTCTCCCTGCAGGTACGCGGCGCCCGCCGGCCCGGCCCGGCCCCGGCTGCCGGGGCTGAGCCCGGGGGCGGCCCGGCCGTGCCCCCCGCCCCGCACGGCCCCCCGCGCCAGAACCCACCCCGGCCACCACCCCGGCCAGCCGGGGCACGGCGAGCAGCCCCGGGCGCTCGGACACTTACGGCGCTGGCAGAGTCCCGGCACGGCCGCCAGCAGCCGGGCCGCCCCCAGGAGGGCTCCGGGGCCGCGCTGGCACCTGGGCACGGAGACGATCCCCGCGGTGAGGCACGCCAG
>JAWWTY010000077.1:30392689-30441294 GCA_035222235.1 Margarornis squamiger | reverse complement strand
GCTCCCTCCGAGCTGCCGCTCGCTCCTGCGACCCCCGCAAACGCCGCCGGTCCCCCCGCAGCGCCCCGCCGGCAGCAGTGCGGCGGAGCAGGGTGCGGGCCGGCACACCGCCCCTCCTTTACCGCCCTCCCCGAGTGGTTTCTGCCCGGAGTTTCCACCTCTCCGGGCGCAGTGGGAGTAACGCAAAGGTTAACCGTGCCCGGAAAGTACCGCGCCGTGCGGGCCCGGAAAACCCCGCCGGGCCAAGGTGCGACGTCCGGCTGCGCTGCCCGGCTCTGCCGCCGCCCGTGTCACCGTGCTCCGCTCCCCTGCAGGTGAAACGCACCTGGGCACCTCGCCCTGTCATACGGCGGTGGCCGGGCCCCCGCCCGGCTGTACTACCGCCCAGGTGTGCCGGCCTCGGGGCTCTGGGCTGAACACAGAGCCAGCCATAATCCCTTTATTTCTGATACTAGTAGCAGAACAGATGTCACTGCACGCAGGATCCCAAAACAGCATCTCGACGCCGCACCCAGCACCACCTGTGCAGGGTCCAGCGTTAATAAATCCTGCAAATGCAACCAGTGTTGTTTCACTGTCTTTATGAAAGAAAGACTGGAAGCCTTTTCAGACGCTGTGCTAAGGCTCACGGAGCTATGGATGGTCGGTTTATCATCTGCATGTCAAAGGTGGGAAACTGAACCCACACTGGTTTGTTCAAAGGTGCTGGGGAAGTGCTGGCAGTGCAACACTCCTATACTCCCACTCTTGGGAGTTTTTAAATACTGTATCATCTCCTTTGCTTCACCTCGGAAAAATCCCCAGACATCTGACTGTCATTCCTCGAGTGGCCACAGCCCAAATAGAAATATGGGATGTGAGAAAGTCATATGCAGTGACAGACACATAAAAATGTAGCATCTACATGACTTCAGTTATTGTGGCATTCCTGACCTAAAAGCTCCGTGATTTCAGAGGTCTCGAACACTCTAAGTGGTGAGCTACGTGTCCCATGAGAGTTCAGTTGGGTGCTATTTGAAATAAGATACAGGTGAACTAAACTTTAAACTCCTATTGGACACTATAATGTTTGACTCCTGGGTCACGATGTTACAAATTTATGATGATTCAAGTGTATCTGGGAAAAAAGGGATTCAGGATGAGACATAAGCAAATTCAAGGAAATATCTTTAAACAAACTGCCAACAGAAACAAAAATCACTGAAACAGATCTCTCTACTTCGGGATTTTCACCTGCATAGTCTAAGTAGTGCTGATGGGAGCAAGAATACAGCTGGTAGTCCATACAGATATAATCTGTATGAATCTTTTTATCAGATCAGAATGTAAATTATCATAAGTGTCATAAAGAAAATGGCTCTTACCTCAACAGCATGAGTTATCTTGGGAGTTTCTAAGCAAAGGCCATTCATCATACAAACAAGAATCAGAGTCATTACATGCACTACCCCTGATCAGAGCGATGTCCAAGGATTTGGCATTTTTGGCAGAAAGACAATACCTACAGTTTAATGGGGAAGAAAAAAAATTGGAAAATTTTTGTATAAAATCGGAGAATAAGATAACCAAAATGGAAACACTTCTGGTCATTAATTTAAACACTGAGAACCTAACGAAAAGGATGTCAGTATAGGGTGAGAACTATGCCCCCTGAATAATTAAAGAGATCGGTATCAGCAGTAACAAGCCAAGAGCTGAAGGTGCCAATAGTTTAGGCATCTGTGTGTGCCCGCCACTGTAACAGTTTAAAGTATTCTGCTGGTTTACATAAAATGCAGCTTTTCCCTATTTCTTTGACTTCATTTCTCCTTTGGTGGGATCCAAAGACTTTTCAGTGATAGCATCTTTGACTGTATTGTTGTTTAGACAGTGTTTATTATGCAATAACATAATTATGCAGGAGTTTTGAATAATAATTCTAGTTTTGCAAGTGGAGAAACTGAATCATCCAAGGTCACGTAAGACAGATGTAACAAGGAGTTTAACACAACTGGAAATGGGTTTAAGTCTCAATCCATTGTCCTATCCACAGGGCCACAGATTCCTTGAAGTTATGTCGTTGTGGAATCTCTGTCCTTGGAGATATTTGAGAGTCAGCTGAACAGGTCCCCAAGAAGGCTAACTAATTGGATCTGTTTTGAGCAGAGGGCTCAGTGGGCCTCAAGAGGCTTTTTTCAACCCAAGTTGTTCTGTGAATTTTTATGGTGGAAAGTGTGTCATTCTCTGCTCTAACATTATGTGTATACCAAATTTATTGAAGTGTTATAGCTGTGGCTTCTTTTCAGTATTTACATTTGCTTTATTGAAAACAAAATCACAGTGTTAATGAATAGCCTCTCTTTTCAGGAAATGGTTTTCAAAATATTGCATCTGCAATGACTGCTAACTAGAACTGGTCAAAAACCCCAAAACATTTCTTACAAAAACCCATGTTCCTTTTTTGGTTGAATATTTCCAACCATCTTTAATGTGCCATTTCATGGGGGAGAGTCCAAACCAAGACTGCAAAGGGAAGATGGATGGTGTTTTACAACTTCTAATATCACAACTTTTTTAAAATAAAAAATGCACTATGTGTTTATTATGTGGTCATGTGATTTCTTGCATTATCATGGCATCTTGGACACAATTAAAATCCCCGTAAAAAGCATTATGGTGTACTTAAATTAATTGTACTTTCCCCCAACTTCTCTATTTTAATAATATAAAATCCTGCTACAGTATAGTAATTGTTTTGGATTTGGTGGCTTTGCTTGATTCCACTGACATGCACATTCTATTTTTTTGATATATAACTAGCTAAATGGATCATATGCTTGTCTGTAAGATGCAATTGAATTTTCTATAGCTTGACTTCATTTTTTATGCAATATTTGAATCTAAACTGCATCTATTTAATAGAGAAAGGTCAATGTTCAAATCTTTTATAACTCATCAATTTAAAATGATGGAACAATTCAAAATCAGTGGCTATTCCCAAGAAACAAGTTGCCAAGGAGTTATAGATCTCTTCCCCAGAAGTGCAGACTATGAACAACCCACTTATACTTTTTATTATATCCAGAAAAATTAAGTATAAAATTCTGATTCCCTGAAGCATTAACAAAATGTGATTTTTTTTTTTCCAATTTTGACAAAGTTCTGATGCATTCCCATATAAGATACTAAAACTATGCACATTGATTTTCATTTCTAGGCCTAGTTGTCACTATGAGAACTGGCAATGTCAACTTTAAAAATAGAACCTTTATTCCCCAAAATAGTATTTTTCATTATTTTTTCATTAATGCCTATCTTAGTTACCAGTCTATGCTACAGAACTTCCTAATGCACCTGGTACAAAGAGAAAATGGTCTGCTTTAAGGTAAAACAGTAATCTAAAATGACAAATAATCTATTTAATTTTTCATGAAGACTCATATTAATTTCACATGGACATTTTCTGTGAGTTTACAAGTCTTACTTGGGTTTTCAACTTCAGTGGCTTCAGTAGGCCTGTATGAAACTATCTGGCAACACCTGAAGCATTATCTTTTTGTATTTACCTTCTTGATGCTAACAGTTTGAGCAATTTTATGCACAGACAGGTGGAATACCACCTCTATTTTCCATACACTCAGCCTGATGACCTGTATATGCTGTGTCTGATTGTTGTTTCTATTCATCATTTATTTGTATGGATCTGTCTATAAGATGATTTTCTTTTCTTCTCTGTGTGGCAGCAATTCCTCCCTTCTGGTTTTCTCTAGAAAATTATTTGCAAAACCCTGGTAGTACACTTATCCTCCTTGTTTATTTAAACAATTGAATTCTAAAATTTCTATATTAAAAAGAGTATAATCCTCTAGAAATCCTAGATCTTGATCATGTGTACTTCTGTGCTTGCAACAAGCCCACTGAAGAAGTCTGTTATAAGACAATAAACCTAAGGTATTTCAGACCATTGCACAAGATAGCAGTGGCTTCTCAGGTGAGAAGGTATCACTCTGTTTAGGGTTTACTAGGTCAAACACAATGCTTTAAGCTTGATGTATCTATATCTATATCTATATCTATATCTATATCTATATCTATATCTATATCTATCTATATCTATCTATATATATTTCTATTTCTATTTCTATTTCTATTTCTATTTCTATTTCTATTTCTATTTCTATTTCTATTTCTATTTCTATTTATTTCTATTTCTATTTCTATTTCTATTTCTATTTCTATTTCTATTTCTATTTCTATTTCTAATCTATATCTATATATCTATATCTATATCTATATCTATATATCTATATCTATATCATCTATATCTATACATATATACACTTATTTCCTAGGACATCTACAGTGCAGACAGTTGATCTGTAAATTAATACTGAGGGGGCCTCAGTGAAGGCATCCCTGTCCTCTGTTTAAGAAAGAGTAGAATGATTTTTCTAGAGACAAGAAAGCATAAGGTATTATCTATATAATTCCACTAGGATGCTTAAAAGCATAAAAATGTTTATGTAACAAGTGGGCAAAGCTTAGGTTGTTTATTGTAGTGCCCTAAAAGCCTTTTTTTCTAAGTAATTACTGAAAAACCCCATCAGTATATTCAGTTGAACAGATGTATCCTGAAAGAAGAACATTTTAATTGTTGTCACATGAAGAGTTTTAAAGAACACTGTTACACTAAGATTTTTTGGTACTTCCACTATGCATTTTCATATGACAGAACTTATATTTTAGATAGAAGTGTTTTCTTCCATTTGACAAATACAATTGTAGTTTGTTTTGGGAGTCTTTCTAACTTCAGAGAGATGAGCTCCCCTGAGTAAATTTTAAAGTATAAAATTTACCTGGGATTCTTCTATATGCTGTCATTAATATTTTCCAGATATTACATAGATAGGAGAATAGTAGGTCAGATGAGTTATTTCATTAACCTTATTTCAGTGGGACTTTTGCCTGAAGGACCAAAGACCAGACCCTGTATTACTATTCTGTGTGCCATTTTGCTTATTTCCTTCAGTGACAGAGAAAAAAACAGCATATAGTTTTACTTAGTTTTGTATTCACACGAGACTGCAGCCCACCCAAAACCAGTCATAATAATTTTGATGCTATGTTGTTTTCCAGCTCCATGGAAGATGAGTGAAGGCCAGGTTTCCTCTTGATAGATGTAGGTGTAGATCCACAGACACTGAAGATGCTGAACTCTGAAAATACACATTTCAAAGGACAGTTTCTGACATAAGCAAATAACATTTTTATTTCTACAGAGGAGCAACAGCCACTGTGGAGTTCAGCAACAGTCACATACTTTTGTCAGAATTTTTTTGTTACTATTGCAAGCTCAAACTGTCTGCAGAACACTAGCACTCCATGTGTTTTTCTTTCTTTACCTCTGCCCATCTGTTCTTGTTGCCTGTTTCCAACCTTTCTCTGTGGTACTTGAAAAAGGTATGCAATCTCCACTTACTGCTGAGAGCCAGCTTAGGTGCCAATCAAGTGACTATATTAGTGACTGTATTACACCTTGGGTGTTTTCATTTCCTTCTTCCTCAAAACTTAGTTTTTCCTCTTTTATTTTTGGTTTGGTTTTGGGCGTTGTTTTTTTGTTTTTTTTTTTTTTTTTTTTGGGGTGTGTTTTTTTTCTTTTTTTTCCCACTGGACACTATTACTCCCATTGTGCCTTCCTCCTCACCTGCATTAAAAAGGTTTTACTTTTTATTTTGACCTCCGCTCCCCCCCAGTCACTTTGGATGGATCCTCAGATACTTTACAGGCCTCTTGCTTTTCCCACCTACCCCCTCCCTGTGTCTCTCGCTTACCTAATGGACTCCCAAAGTCACAACTGCTGCAGTGTTGCATCTTCTTCCTCATCCTCTTTACATGGTGATTTCACCCCTTCTCTGTCCCCAAGATCTTGTGTTACCAAGGGTGGAGATGAAATATTCCATAATAGCACAGCAGGCCTGACAACATTTTGGAAAGTTTTCAGAGAAAATTCCCACATTTGCCCCTCTCACCATTAGCTCACTTGTTATTTCCCGGAGGTTTCCTCTGTAATGTTTTACAAGGAACTGGTAGAAAGAGGGTAGAATATATTAAATAGTAGGAAATATTTTTTGAGACTTCTGAAAGATTTAAGTTCCTCCTGAGAAACTGTTGAGGAAATTAGATGTTAGATGTTGAAAGGGAAAGTTAAGTTGTGGTTTAGAAACAGCACTGGTATTGTTTACAGAAATTAAAGTTAATTTTTAGCTCAGTATTGCCTCTATAGATCAGGCTCAAAAGTATCCTACAGTTGCAATGCAGAAATTTGTAACAGGGTGACTGATGATTGCAAATAATTTCTTCTGCCCATAGCTAAGCTGATGCATTGAGCAGTGGCTGATGAGTGGAAAAATCCCACAGGCAAACTCTGTGTGCATGTGGCAGAGGAGGGGAAGTCTGTGTGTACAGGGGGGACATGGACAGGGAGTGTGTGTTTTTCCAGAATTACCAAAGGTTCTGAACCTCCCTGTTAGGATTTCATCTGATCTTGTCCTCAGTCTTGAAACATGGTGTGCATGTTACAACCTGGATGCTCTCTGTAGGATGTTTATCTGCATATTCCCTCCCTTCCCTCACCAGGTTGCTGCTCAAGACTCACTGCTAAAATGACAGCTAAAATAAATCAAGAAAAATTTAGTGGCAAAATCGAGAAAGAATGGAGACTCATGGGGATATTTAGAAATAATAAAAAAACCAAAACATTACTTACAGATTTTTGTAATTGTTTCAAATATGTGTCTGCATATACGTCTTCTCACCTTCCACATCCTGCTTATCCTTAGATTGTTTTCATTTTGACATTAGAAGCATGTATGTTTGGGCAGCACCTCACACAAGTTCATCCCTACTTCTGAAAGATATCCCTCCCTCTAATTTTTTTTAATTCATATCAGTAAATCTTCTCTTGTCTAATTCCAGGCTCCAGTGGAGGCATAGTTATTAGTCTTACTATTCTTCCTTTATGCTATAATAAAGCTAAGATTCTTTTAAAAATAATGTATAATTAACTTGTGGAATTCATTGGCTCCAGATAAGAAATTTGTGAAATTTAAAAAAAGATGATATATTTATATTAATTCTATGTGCCTTTACATTAGCCAGGATAAAAGTTCATTACAAAGGTAAGCCTTTGTGCTTCAGAACAAGAATTAACCACTGTCAGGGGCTGCAGAGAAATTTCCCCTGTGGCCCCACAGTGATGTGTTCCTTTAAAGATGATTTCCATGTTTGCTATAGCATCTGATCCCAACTGTGACAGAAGCCAGGGTAAGGCATGAGAGGGATGATGGGATTCATGTATTGCAAAGGAAGGTAGACACCACATTTCTGGGGACAGACACTTCTTGCCTGAGTTGAAGCAGTCTGGGAGTAACTGAATTGTTCAGCAATATATAAAGAGTCAGTATAAACTAAGGAGCAAAATTAAGGTTATACTGTTAGCACATAGTTGAATAGAGTACACAGCTACCTTAGGGTTTGCTAGACCTTTTCTTTTTATCTCAAATGGAAAATATTTTACATAATTAAGTTACAGCCAAGCTAATATTGTGTTACATTAGAATTTAGTTAATGGCATACTGTACTAGCAAATAATTCTTGTGTGAAATGACACACTAATGAACACTGGAAGAATGAGGGAAAACAGAGATTTCAAAGTAATTTAGTAAGCCTAACTGTGATTGAAGAAAAATATTTATGATACAAAAACTTATTTGGCACCAATTTCCACCAAGGGTAGTCTTGAATTCAAGATTCACTGGTTGCATAAGAGAGGGACTAAAGATCAAACAGAAGTGTTCATGTTAAGTTGCTAGGTGAAGTTGTATAGCCTGTATAACACAGGAAGCCAGAAAAGATGACCATTATAATTCTTTCGTGACTTGAATTATATCAGTATTCTGGGGGTCCACACTTCTACAGGTAATTAACAAAACTGTATAACTTGGACTTGGAAGAGAAAATGGAACACAAGATGTCAATTTGCAGATGCATCCTGGCTGACTCTGAAAGAAGTAAAGATTACATTACATCAAATTAAGCTAAAACTTCACCACACTCGACAGAAAAATACAGGTGCAAAACTGAAGTAAGAGAAAAAAGAGCCAGCACCATAGGCAGTATGAATACCAGTGACACACACCTTACCTATGCACATACTATCCTAATAATAACTGCCATGTGAGGTTATGATCTCAAGAGATGTAATCCAGGTAATAAATTTAAGTATAACTATGTGTGCCACAGAAGACATAGACACCTGGAACACTAAGAAGAACAGAAGAGAATGACTACATCTATTGCCCTTAGCCATTAGTTGTCTCCCAGAGAATACTGCAAATAACAATGATCACAGCTTGAAAATACATGGTTATGAATTTACTGATCACTTGTGTGTTTTCATTTTTACAGTGGGAGCCGAAGTGATGCTGTCACTAAGCTTCTTCCCATGTGTGGGTGGAAACCACTAGTTCTCTGTAGACTCTTGGTTTATTTTTCGGTGCATCACTGTCAGTTGGTCAGTCGATTTCCCTATAAGAACACAAGAGGTGTCATTCCTGTAGCAAGAGAGGTTGAACTGAAAATAAATCAGATCAAATCCTTTGGAGAGTCAAAATGGAGTTGGATGAGTAAATAAGAATTAAACTTCAAAACCTAAACCATAAGCAGTACAGCTTTTTGTTGTACAGAAATTCTTTGAGCCTATGATGGTATAGGGGCTTTTTCTCTCTTGAAATACCTCCTACTTAGTATTTTCTTTTGTTTGCTGTTTGTGCTCCAGGATGTAATACATATATAATGAACATATTACAGAAATGATAAGGTGTTTGTTCATTAGTAACATTCTAACACTAAAAAGTTGAGTACAACTTCATTTCAAACTATAGGTTGATTCTCTGGTAGTTTGATATTTATACTATGTGGCCACATCACTTCAGAGCCCTCATTCTTATTCAGGTCCATACTCTATATTCTGCAGCCTACCAAAAATATTGGAGGAGATCCACTTATACAAGAAGAAAAAGTAACATGTACCATATAATATTAGAAATTCTAGATACATTAGAAAAAGGTTTCCCAACAAATGATTTCTTTATGTAAAATTGATAGTTTATTGAAATTGAAAATTTTATAATAGATTTAAAAAACATATGAATATATTGCCCGCCTAGTACAGACAGTGTGGATTAGACACAATGATTTTGAGTGAATTGATGACCATTCTAGATAGCTGTAACTAGATGGAGAGTTGAGACAGAATTCTGCCTATTGGTGCCAAAAGGAGTCGTGGCCAGGGTTTTCTTTTTCATCTGAGCTCCTGCTGTTTTCAAGTAGCTTGAATTTCGAGAGTACCTAGAGAGGGGAATCTCTCCTCTGTGGAGAGCATAAGACCTACACAATCTGTCTTTTGCCCCTGCTGTGTTCCCCAAGTGGTGGCTGGGCACACCAGCCTTTTTTTCTCTTGATCCATCCATTGTTCAGCAGTTTATACACTCTTTTATACTGTTTATTTTTTCTGGCTGTCTTCTTTTACTAAAACCAAGTAATGTGAACTTTTTTTGCTGCTGGTGGTGGTGGTTTTTTTGTTTTGTTTTGTGGGTGTTTTTTTGTTTTTGTTTAATTTTTAGATCGACTTTCAAATTGAAAGTATATGCAGGGAGAAGAAATCATTGTTTCTTTAGCACTGTTGAACTAACATGGCGTTTTTTCCTTCCTTTATTTTGTTTTGGTGTTTTGGTTTGGGATGTTTTTGTTTTTGGTTTGGTTTGGTTTGGGTTTTTTTTTTTTGAGAGCAAATTTTTTCCTCCCTTAATCTCTTTTAGCAATAGCAACCACAGAGGTTGCCTGTAACACTAGTAGGCAAGCATTTTCCATTCCAAACACGGGAATGGAGTCTGATGGTATGCTCTAAAGGAGTATATGAAACCTTTAGGTGGCAGTCAAGGGCTGCAGTTTGAATCCTTAGATTTATTAGTAGTGTGGTTATTGTCTCTGCTTTAGGTGGCAAGAAGAATACGATGAAGAATGTATTTCTATTCCATGCAAAAGTAAAACAAATAAAAATTCATGCAGGTGAAACAATTTTTAAAAAGCTGGATATGTCTGGATATACAGGATTGCACCAGGGATTTCTCTTTATGATCTGTTGCCCTTCCACCAAACTCTTTCAAAGAGCTATTTAAAGAACACCCTAAAGCCTATTGTCTTACTCCTATCGATAAATATATTATAAAAATGGCATTCAATGTAGTGCCTTTGTGTTGTGCTTGGAAAGTGAATGATAATGTGTGTCTAGATCTGGTTGGAGGTTGGAAACCCTTGGTGGTCTCTGGGCTTGTACCTCCTCTGTCCCATGTCCCATCACAGCAGAGCAGTGGGGCCTGCTGGTCCCCTTGTCTCTCCCAGACAGTAATGCTTCTGCAAGCCTCCTGAGCAATTTGGGGCATGCCGTGGGAGACTGCTTTTCCAAAGGTGGTCATTCAAATGATATGTTTAAGAATTATTGTTCCAGTTTATTATTCCCATTCCACTCTAAAGCAGAGTTTTGTGAAAATGATGAGTTGTTTTTTTAATAAAATGGACTTGTTAAAATCGTGAGCTTACTTTACTGCAGTTATGCAGTAGATGTGTTGAAATATGTTCTAACAATCTGCTATTATCTAGAGTTATCAAAATGTTTGTTAATGAAAATAAAACTCGTTGAAAGAGACTGTAGTCTTGAGGAAATGTCTTAGGGAAGAAAATACATCTTTGTTGTTACAAATAACTGCACAATGATATCTTTGGATACAGAGCTTACTTCTTTTTTAACTTACTGCTATTTTTATGCAAGAAAACATGATTTCATTCGTATTATGTGGTTTGGGAATTAAAACTAGAAAATGAGAGATTTACAAATAACCTCATTTATTTATTGTGCTGTCCCCAAAGGTGGTTTTGTTTTGGTTTTTTTTTGGTATAATTAACAATCACATGCAGCTACAAATCATGTTGTTTATCTCTGTAGTCTAATGCAGCATACATAGCCTCATTGCCCCACAGATCGGTTCAACATTGTAGTGCCAAAACCCTATATATATGCAGAACAAATATCCAAATATGACACCGAGACAAGAAATTGTACCCCGATTACAAACCAGATGTCAAAAATCAGTGACTAAAAAGATTTACATTACTTTCTTTTGAGCAGTTTGTGAATGCATAAGTTCTGCTTCAGTATGTGGGTATTTACTAGTTAAGATTATTTTTTTTTCTTCCCTTTACATTCTATGTTTTTTCTTTCATATTCTCTATTTTGTGTGAGCCCATGTGAATGACTGGAGACGTATGTAAGCCCCATTTCCAGTATTTCTGAATCTTCAGCTAGAAGCCTCTCTTCAGAAGATGTACAGCTGTTATATAACACACCTGAACTGGGGCTAATACATTTGCCTCCATGCAGAGCCTGTTCTCCTGTTTGTGTCTAGTTAGCTCTGAGTAGAAGCAAAGTGGAAGGAAAGAGGTAAGCAAGCCTGTCTTTTCCCATGTGTGGAGAGGTGCCATGCTTTTCTTATTAAGGCTGTTATCCCCTTACACCCATGTGTTGCCTCATACTAGTTCACTTCATTAAGCCTTACAAATTCTTTGCATTTTTATTTTTCCCTCCCATTATCAGGTCAAAAATTCCTCTCATTCATGTCCCTGCATGGCTGGCTATAAGAGTTTTGCATTCACATCCAAAAAGCAAAGAAGAATGCATCTAATTCATATGGTTGAAATTACTTAGTAAACAGAATGGTCTGAGCTGATGTGGAATACAGCCAAAATACTCTAAAATATGCCCTTGTTATTCAAGAGGCTCCAATAGATGTTTACATGATAGAAAATGTAGGAACAGAAGTTTTTCACCCTTAAGACACCCACTCGTCCTGTGCATATATTCCTTATTACTGGCATTTTTTTTGTCCATATAACAAAACATTGTAGATTGACTTACTAGAGGCAAAGTTGCTAAATGGCCCACTTACTTTTTAGTTAAATAATTTATTACTACATAAACATTTTCTTCAAGTAAAAAATGCCCATCCACTCCTCTTCAGACGTACAGGCTCTCTTGGAGGAAAATTTATTTGGGGCCTCTGTCTCATAATAATCGTTTTCTACGTAACAGTGACCAGCTGGGCACTTATACACTGTCTCGTTCTGAGCTACTCTAAGATATTTTGTGGCACATTTCTTTGCACAGGGAATATTTGGGTTATGGGGGTGGTTTGAAATGTTTGTTTGAATGAGATGAGAAATGATCTCACAAGTTACCAGAAAGAGGGGCTTAGTGAAACAGGAGGTAAGAGAGGACGTGTCCAGTATGGTGAAGGAATTACACATTAGCTCATATAAATAATAATAGCAGGTGTGGGTAATTGCACATTAGCAAAATCGTATTTGAAAGCAGTTAGATTTGTAGTTTCTTAGCAACTGCTGCTGACAGCCACATTTTAAGTGGCCAAGGCTTTCAAATTAGGCAACACCCACAGCCTGCTATACAATAGTCTCAAAGAGAGGGAAACACTAAAGCGGAAGTGTTCTTACTCTCTAAACAAAACGCATCAGAAGGCCAGAGCCACAGTGGAGGTGATGAAATAGAAAAAGAAGAAATTACATCTATTTTTCTAGATAAGCCTTTTCAGGAACCACTGCTTAGGAAGAACCATTATGGCAAAAGGCATGATCCATGACCTTCTCAATGCAATGGGTAGGTTTTAGGGAAGGTTGACAGGACCATAATTTCTAATTAGATAATTTTATTTTGTTGACATATTTTTTTCTGCCTTTTTATATATTTGTCATCTAAAATCTTTGTTTGTGTGTATCAGGGTGCATATAAAGGATTTTATTTTATGTGATGAGTGTATCTGTGTTTATCCTGAAATGTAAATGTTGTAAGTAATGTTAATCACTTAAGACCATGCTGTCAACAAGATGATTTTAAATCTTGGATAAAAATATATCCTGGAAGAAGACTGTGGTAAAGCCAACCAACAAGGGTTGAAGGAGCGTTAAAGAGAAGGAATATGAAGGGTTTATTTTTTGACTAATTGATGCAAATTTACATTTGCCTGTTTCATACTGTAGTGTCTCAGTTGTTTCAATTCCTTATAGATGATCCATAGAAAGCAGTATTTCTTGATTGTTAATATTATCCCCTGTTAGCTAGGTCCTATCTTAGCAGTCAGTAATGTGCTCTTAATTCATTATTCATAGAGCCATCAAGAAGTTAATTGTATTTTTTTCCCTTTTTTGAAACCGATACATTTTCTGGCAGTATATAGGCTTGGATAGATCATTCTGGGGAAAATTTCTCCAACCCAGGATGGAAAAGCTAATGTACTAGTTAAGGCACTCCCTGGATTAACAAGTTTCAAATTCTGGAAAAGTGCCCTAACTTCTAGCTTACCACATCAATCTGTCTCTTACACCAACGGTATGGTGTATTGTGCCCTTAGTCTGGCTTTATAAAATTCTTCTTATATATTTAAAGTAAAACTTATGTATGCAGAAAATGAGTGGAATTGACTTCTACAGGTTTTCAGACACCTTAGATATTTCCATATTATTTTCCAAGTGCAGAACACATTTCTCTGCCCTGTTTTTCTTTAACAGATATACAGGAAGATGTTTCTGAAATGAATCTGTTTTAACACGACATGCCACTGTCTCCTTCATGAGGACACTGTAGTGTTTATTTAGAATGAGATGATGCTATACAAAATATATGCAGTCCCAAAAACTGATAAATAGTAATCTGGTTCCTTCTGTTCAGTTCACTAGTTGTTTAACATTTATCCTATGTATCCTCATAAAACCTCCAGCATGACATATATTTCAGTATAACCACAGTTAAAAGTCATTTAGTTATTATATGATCCAAAGCACACACAGTATTCCCAGGGGTTTTCTAGGATGTTTCCACACATTTAGAGACAGTTCATGGATTTGGAAAGAATAACTTATTTATCCATGACTGTTTGTTATTAGATGGGAAGTCTTCAAATGTTACTTTGTTAAGAAAAAGCTTTTAGCCTTTTAATAGCATCTCACTGAACTATCTATCCTCCAGATTTAAAAAAAAAACTTAATGTGAGACTTGCTAATCACTGTAATTCATTGAAATGAATCTGATGTGTTTTCTTCTCACATTTCAGTGTTTTATTCCTGACATGGTTGTTAATTCTCCTATCTTCATGTTACAAAAAAAACCCATCTTTCAGTATTTCACTGTCTTGTTTTTTAAATTTATATTACAGAGAGTTGATGAAAGCCCATGTTTTTTCCTGTAGCATGGTACACAGTTGTGGCACTACAGGATATATTTACCAGCTTGAATTTTAGGACAAAGACCACTAAAACTGTACAAACCCAAGTAATAATTTGTTTTCAGTACCTTCCGTTCTGGTGAACATGCTCCTCTTTCTTTCCACAGGTGTTCCTATCGTTTTGCAACAGAAGTACTGAATTACAAATATGCCTGGACTGCAATATACTGAACCTTTATTTTCAAAAATGGTCCAGGATTCAAAGTACCTTGGAACTGAACAACATAATTTTGGATATCTGATTTAGGCAGGAGCTAATTTTCCTTCTAGTTCCCACTGAAATCAAGTGGATTGCAATCTGAAGATGGTTATACACACATTGAAATAATAAGTCACATATGCCACATGGGATTTTTCCTTACAGAAAGCCAATCTTGGTTCTGAACAAAGCTGCCCCTCTTTTCTGTGTTCCCTTTTTTATGTACTGAACTAGGAAAGGTTGGCTTAAATTATTAAAAATTATTTGTCAAAATATTGCTTCACTTTTATTCTTCCCCTGTGGAATATGAATTTAGTTCCTTCAATATTTATATTCAAAATTACTGATATCATTTTTCCTTATTCAGTAGCTATTTCTCAGCTATTTTTTGTATGATTCAAGTGTATTGTTCTGAGTGATATTCAGGAACCACTTCCATAATTGTATGTCCCATTTACTTAGATGATGTAGGCTTTTAAAGTTGTCTTCATTGGCTGATGGCAGGACACTATCCCGTAAATGAGCATGGTTTGCAGCTGAAAAAAAGATAATGCTGTCTCTGTACAGATTTTGTCTATTATTGCCAATTAAATAATTGACACTTCATTTCTCTTTCATTGTCTGTAGACTGTGACTGAAGTGCAGCAGTGACTCACTATTATATAAAATAGGTCCATATTTTGTTCTTTATACTTTTCAAAGTATGGGCGTGCCAGCTCTAATGTGCATGTGGCATCATTGGGAAAGAATTTGGAAGCAGAATAAAAGTATTCATTTGTTTCACAAGAAATTCCACCTATTTAAAGATTTTAAAATAGGCAGATGGGAAATGCCTAAAAAAGTACAAACTGAGGGGAAGCAGAAAAAAAGCAGATATAAGATATAAGGCTTGAATAGCTGGCATAGAGAATGAAAAACGCATTATCTCCAGATGATGCAGATGCTGGGTCTGCCTTAAAACATTGCAAAATGGAACAATCTTTGCAGCAGTAATTCTGCTGAGTTGGATGAATGGTGTTATGTGAGCTGGATTCAATAGGCTGACACCACCTGAGCAATCAAAACAAGGGTCCTTCCTTTTATGCCAGTTTACACACAGAATTTTCAGTCTTGCTATATTGTGCAATGCAGGAAAGCTAACTTTGGTCAGACAAGTTTGGCAATTTCAAAAGAATTACTGAAATTGACTGAAAAACTACCTGGATCATTCTACTATTGGACTTAAAAGACTGATATATGAAAATTAATGATAAAAGAAACACAGTATGTAATTAGGGATAATTTTTGTCTTAGTTGGTTTTTTTTTTTTATTATTATTATTATTATTTTCCAGCATGATGGAAATATCCTCCTTTTTTTTTTTTTTTTTATTTCTCTGAGTGCGTATGTTTGAAGAAATGAAGACACAATTGTTTCATTATCATTAATGCTAAGAAGCATTATCTTTTTTAAAAAAAACAACGCTATTTTTAACACTGTTAACTTGTAGCACTATATGTGTTTTAGTCATAGAATCTTTTCCTGAGATGAAAGAGTGAACAACTACAAAAATGAACAGGAAGTGGTACTGGGTATAGTTTAAAGAGATTCTCTAAAGTGAACTTTAATATTCTAAAAGTAATTTTAAAGTCATTTGTCTCTGTTCTCTTCCCCCTTTTCCTCATGAGATTTTTGTTTGTTGGGGGGTTTTAATTGTAGGTCTCAGTTTCTGAATAAAAACTTGAAATGTGTGTAAATAACAACATAATTAGTGAATACAGTCAGCCATTGAAATTGGAATGAAAAATTCACCACCAGATTTTATAACAGCTGTTGAAGTCATGTGGATAAGCCTGCTTCCAGTCTGAACATCACGGGAAAGAGACATCAAAGGATTGTTCAGAGTTAATCATGCCTAGGGTAGGGTAAAAGACACAGCAGCAAAATTATGCTTATTTTATTAGTTTTTAAAAATTGCTTTTGTCCATAATTATTTTATAGAGAAGAGAAAACTTGTTTTAAAACTTTCAGGCTCAATTTGAAATTATTCACCCAGATTCTCCATAGGAACAAACATGTTGCTATGGAGATGGACCAGAGCAAAGACAAAATATAGATACACATAGATTCCCCAGAGGAATGTAATTTGAGGCATAAGTACACTGCTTTAACAGTATAAACACTGTCTTGGTATGCCTTGTTTTCTCCATCAAAAGTACAATAAAATATCCCTAATCCTGAATGATCTGTTGTTGTTTTAGGAATAGGTTTTAAAAGATTAGCCATTCTTCCAACATTTCATTCACTTTTTTTTTTTTTTTTTCAAATAGAAGACAATAAAGAAACTTTTTTGATATTGCCCAAGTGCTCTGAAAAGAAAAGAGGAAATCAGCAATAAATTAGATAAAACTTTGCAGAAAAAGTGGTGAAGACTTTGCTGATGTAAAAGGATCTTGCTTGGTATGAGTTCACTATTGAGAAAAAATGTATAAAAATGTATTCCTTTTTCTTCATTGCTGTAAAATATGCTGAGTCCATGTGGAACTTCTGAGGGAGAAAAGATGAGTGCTTCTGCTCTAAAAACCATGCATCTGCCACTTGGCATAAGCAAAAAGTCTTCAGTAAGTTTTTGGATAAGAGAACGTCTAAACAGTAATTCACCAAAGAAAAAACTCCTGCCAAGGTCAGCACTGTGTTTATGGAGGTTCAACAGCTCCCATATTTTTTCTTATAAAGCTTTATTTTCATAGGTCTCTCATTTTCTGCAAGTAGCTTGTGGAATTCAGTATACATGGCCTTTTATAGCATTGTGCCACTGTGTAGTTCCACAACAACAGATGACTGAGAGGGGACCTCATCAGTGTCTGTAAGTGTCTGAAGGAGGGTGGCCAGAGGGTGGAGCCAGGCTCTTCCCAGTGCTGCCGAGCAATAGGACAAGAGGCCGGGCCCAGAAACTCATGCGCAGAAAGTTCCACCTGAATATGATGAAGAGCTTCTTTACTGTGTGGTTGACCAAACAATGGAACAGGTTGGCCAGAGAGGTTGTGGAGCCTCCTTTCCCGGAGATATTCAAGAATCATATGGATGCATTCAGTGTGCTCTAGGATGACCCTGTTTGAGCAGGGAGGGTGGACCAGATGACTGACCATGGTCCCTTCCAACCTGACTCATTCTCTGATTCTGTGCACATGAAGAAGAAAATATTCAAATATTCAAGCTGTAAGTTAGACAGACCACCTTCATTGATACCACATTCTTAACATTACATCTGAAAGCTATTAAAGAAAGTGGACTTCTCTTCAGGGGTGTTTTACAGACAATAATGCACAGATTTTTAAATATTTCTCTACAGCTGTGACTGCCATCCAGGTTTCTAAGTGAATTTGACTCAGCTTTTTTATAAGTCCTCTATAGCATATGTATTACCTATATATATACACATATATATATATATATATATATACAGTGTGTATCTGTGCTCAAAATTAATCTCATTAGAGAACTAAAATACTTGGACACCAATCCAAATAACTGCTAGATTAAATGGGAAGTTGGCATCAAATCCCTTCCTCCAGAGTGCTTCTCTATATGCACAGATACCTCTTGTTTAATAAGTTCAAGTTACTTGAAAACTTGATGCTTGAAAGTGAGTTCTGGATCTCTTGCATTTTCATTTTTAAAAAATACATGCACACTGATATTTTTTTCCCCAAAAAAATGGTCAGTGATGTTTGATTAAGTACTGTCAGCTCCTCATTTAGTTCTGGTTCTAGATTCTTAAAATAATGCTCTTAGAGGTTCAGAAATACTGTTTGCACGTATTCTTTACCTAAACATTAGGTGGGCTCCTAGGGGCTCATTCTTAGTAACTCTCTCACTAGTAAGCTCAGGTTTAAAAGAACTATATTTATGCCAATGGAGTTTCATGAGGGAAAGCTTAATTTCCAAGATCTACAAATGCCTTCGGTGCTGTCTGAATCAGGCTAATTTATGTGTGTGACAGAAGTGGTTTCGACCTTGAAAACAGAGGACGAATTGACTGAAGTTTTGGTGAAGTTTAAAGGGTCACCAAGTTTCTGTAACCAAGGTGTAACTAAGAGCTTAAGCAGGAAGGGAAAATGTTAATGCTCTGTAAAAAATAATTAGTATGAAAGTTTTGCGTTTATTGAAAAGGGTATATATATGCCACCGGCAGACTGGAAGAACACAGATTAAAAAGAAACAAGGCAAATGCAACCTCTGGGAACTAGTAAGAGTCACAGCTATATTAAAATCCTATCACACAAAGAATGCACGCTCCATGCTACATAGGTAACAAGTCAGGGGCTGGTGGCAAGGTTCTTCATGCATTAAAATGGCTTCTCTGCGCAAGCTCAGTTACTACATTCAGAACAAATGCACTTTCAGTGTTAGCAAGCAAGACATAAAACCAGATGCTTGTTTCTAAATAAGCTGTGATGATGTGGTGATGGTCGAGTGTGGCATGAAAGTGAGATATTTGGGTATTGACAATATAGAACAAGTCCAGGAGGCAGGAATGGGCAAGTAAGAGGCGATGCTGGAACCCCTCTTGCATTGTACACTGTGAGCCCTCCTCCTGAAAAGCCTCCCAGGTGTTTGCACCGTGGCGCTGTTGGAATTCTTGGACTATTCCTTATCTTCCCTGGGTTGTCTCAAAGCAGAGGCTTTTTGGAATATATAGCCCTCTGTCCCTCTTAGGCAGATGTGTAGAGACAACTGTAAGCTGCTATACCCAATTCAAAGTAGACTTTAGGAGCCAAGGTGACTTTTGTTGAAAACTTGAACATGAGAACCATAGGGATGGCTGCCTTTCTGCTCTTGCATATTCATTTTCTGCTTCCTCTAAAAAGTTTCAGCAACATACATAGTTTGGTACATATGAAACCTAAAGCAAGTTTCCCAGAAAGCCTGGTGTAAATATACTTTTTGCATATTCTCAACAGGCACAAAATTTTAGTATTTGAGTTTAAAAAAGCACATTAAGGTAGCACAAACTGAGGTACTTACGTTACTGAGAGTATGTGAAAAACCCACAAGAAGGCTTTACCTGCCCCCACACACAATTATACACAATGACCAGAAAAGATCCTCCACGCTGAAGTGCACAGCACTATGGTTTGCACACAATGTAGGTGATAAACAAAGCAATCATAGGAGACAAAGTCATATCTGGAGATGAAAACTAAGCTAGTGAAATATAAATGTCTTACTAAATGGAAAAGAATCAAATAGAATCTTTAAACAGGAAATGACAGTTTAGTGACATCCAGTGATGTTAATGCTCATCTAGATATTTCCATCAAAATATGACATCAAATATTGATTTGGGGGACTCCATATTACGCTCTAAAGAAGAATATAGTTTGTGCAGATATTCAGATTTTTAGTGGGAAAATCCAATGAAGCACATAACTTTGGGGTTCAACAGTTAAAAATTCACTGAAAATTAAAAGTGCAAATTTTGGTTCAGCTTGGAATAGCAAAATTGAATAAAAGAAAGCAAAGCAAGATGTAGGCAACTAAAATAAAAACAAAAAAACAAACCAAAAAATGTAACTGGAGCATGATTTTATCATGAAAATAAATCTCATGGGGGAAATTCCACACTTCAGGTTGTTGAATTTGATTAGTTTAGATGTTCTAATATTTTATAAACGCAAGTACACATGCTTTCTATTTTCTAGATGTAAATACTGAAATTCTGAACTATGGCACATTTTTATATTATCAGCAGAACCATGAAATGAGTGTGTTTTTATTCTCTGCCTCCAGAGCCCCAAGGAATAGAAGCTATAATAAAAACTCAGAAGAAATTAAGTGATACCACTTTTCTTTAAGACTGAGCTTTTGTTAGAGCGATAAAAGCAATACAGGATCATTTCATCAAATAAAAAAAAAATAAAAAAATATGAGATGTTATTTTCCTACAGCTGCACTTTCACTTGCATGGGAACATTAATTAAAAAACAAACCAACCAAATAAAACCACACTGTAAAATATCTGAAGCCATATAATGAAGTATTATTTCAATGCAGGGCTCCAGTGTTAGAACAGATTTCACTCAAGTCAAACAGTATAACTTCTTATGTCATAAAAGGGGCTCTTCTCTAATTCTTAAGCTGTCATTGGCTGGGGGAGGAGAATAGGTATTATTGACTTTTTATTTGTCTTTCATGTTATCTAATGCAAAGCTGCCATCAAGCAGCACTGGCCATGACACTCTGCTGTGATATATAACATGAACAGTTGATGCCCTATTCAAAGAATTTCTTGGGAAGAGCAAGATGTCAGTGTGATTACTGAATGCCTGCTTCACAATCTTATGACAAGGAGAAGCTCATATTAGCACAAACTCCAAGGCTTCTAGATCAAAGACTATTGCAGAAATCAGAGCGGTTCATTTATGCTACAATTAAATAGGCTTCCAAACTGTCCAGGAGTGTAAACACAGATTTGGTGCTGGGAAGAGGCCAATGTATGATCTGTGGAGCTGGAAACAGGAGCCATGATAACATTTTGTACTCAAAAGAAGCCCAAATATATGAAATAATATCAAAGACAAAAGATGGGAAAGTTAAGTGGTGATGGACAAGCTGGAAATTATTATTATTAAAACTGATGAGCTGGGTACTAAATGCAACAAAATGTGTCAGTACTAGCATGTCAATGCAGCTCTCTTAAAATATTCGCAATCTCAGGTAAAAAGAATATCTTGACGTCCATGTTATCTTGTTGTCTTTTCCCTTTACATCATCATCTGTTGTATTCAGCCTAAAGCTTCATGTTCCCATAACATTTATTAGTACAACACCAAGGGCAGGACTGCTCACAAAAATATAGACCTCCTAGACTGCATCTCAAAATTATCAGCATTTTGGAACAAAACCCAGAGGTGAAATTCTGCCTTGATTTATATCCTTGAGATGAGTATTATTTCTAATGAGACTATTACTGCATACTATTTTCTTTTATAAGTGTTATGCAGATATATGGAATTAAGTAGTTATATTATCCTGGTTTTGGAGTTAGCAGATCTCATTTGTTACTTTCAAGCTGACTACAGTTTCTTTCCATTGTTTCCTGTGATTCCTTTAAACTTCTATAGTTTGGGAGCTTTCCCCAGTCGTTATGCAATCTTTCATTCCACACACCTATTCTATGAGAGGGGTTCCCTAGACTGTGCTTAAAATTTCTCTGCATACCTGCCCTTTTATGCAGAACTCCCAAGAAATCTCATTTTCATTCTATGCAGTAGTCATTTGTTTGCCCTCCTTGCTGGCCACCAATTTGACATGTATTTTGTGACTTGCTTAATGATTGTCTAGTTCACTTGACATTGCAGATTACTTAGCATATTCCTGTTGTGGGGATTTTGCAACTTACTGTTCTATTCATCCTGACCACTAACATTAAACTAACGTTGTTATTCACAATCATTACCTGTCAGCTGAGCTATTTCAATTCTTGTATGATCTTTATACATCAGCAGAGGCATTTGAATGCTTGTATAATCTTTATATAACTGAATTTTACTGAGTTATTTTTGTTTTTCTCATCATAACATATAATTATTCTTCTGCTAATCAATTTTTAAAGCATTTTCTTCTCATGTGGATTTCTATGAGTCTAAACATTTTTTCAGTTATTTACTTTCATAGTATAATAAAATCTTAGACTAACCCAAAATTCTGATGGAAATAAACCTCTGGAAGTATATAGTTCCACTTCCTGCTCACATCAGCTATGAGGGCAGACCAAGCTACTCTGGACTTTATCATGGCCTTGAAAATGAAGTATGAAGACAGCACACCCTCATAACCAGCCACTGTGTCCGCTGGTGAAGGTTTTTCCTTCTACCTAGTCTGCACTTTTTTTGTGCAGTTTCTGTTCATGTTCCTATGAACAGCCCAGCTCCACCTTCTCAATCCTATCCATCATTTTGTAGGTAATTAATTTGAAATCCTCTCAGCAGGATAGCCGCCTTCTTTTTATTTGGCCACTAAACCAAAATATTTGTGTTGTTTGGTCATTGACTATCACCTTAAAAACCTAAACTAGTGCCAGTGCTTGGGATTTTCCAACTGCTTTACCCTTTGCTGCAGTCACATTGTATCTTGTGCTTCAGAGAGAAATTGATTAATTTACTTCAGCCAGCTCTCATAGGACTTTGCCATGTGTGAGACCATTTTCTCTTGTCAGAAGGTCATCAGATTGTGAAATGATGGCATTGTTGTTGCATTTAATTGATAACCTCCCCCTTTCCAATAATGATTTTGACAACAGTTGCTGGACCCTAACTGAGTTTCTCTGGGCAGTCTCCTTTCTGACTCTGAAGCCAAGACATTAATTGAAGATTTTGCTGTGCTTTCCTGGGCAACCCGTTAAGTTCTACGATCAGGTGCTGAACTTCTGGGATTTTACCACTCTTTTAGTTCAGCTCTGTCATCAGTTTTCCATTTGTGCTTTCGATATTACTTTTTATTTTTTTTATTTTTTTTTTTTTTTTGCATTTTGTAGTAACTTTTCTCCAAATACCTCAGATAAAAACTGAGATTTCATGTGTAATGTGAACTTCATCAACTGACCAAGCATAATATTTTTGTTTGGAAATCACAGTTATTCTTCACTTAGGCAGATGTGCTGTAACGATTGTGTCACAACTGCCCAAATATGGTTATGGACTGCCACATTTTTGCCACCTTAATTTAGAACACCTCCCATAACAGGGAAAATAATAGAAATGAAGTTTCTATATGCTGTTTGCAACATTTTCTAGACATCAAATTATTCAGTAAACTTCCTTAGGTCAGCTTTCTGAGATGTATTTAAGAGACTCAATAGCTAAGAAAACCTAAAGCAATTTATAAAATTAGTCTTTTCTGATGTCCCCAACCAAGGCAGAAGTCTGCCTTTCTTGGTCTCTGCTGTGAGTCTCCCCAGTTTAAGAATCCTGGACTCAGGATGAGCACAGTGGTATGTGTACACAAAACATACTGCTCAGAAAATTTTGATCTATCTCATCCATTGGTTATTCACAGTTATAGAATGAACCACAGAAAATTCCTTCAGGATGTCTAGGAGGACTCAGAATATTTTGCTATTGACTTTGATATGTGTAGATGTAAGACCCTGTCAAGAGCTGATGGACAATTCTTTTTCCTTTGTTTATAAGGACAATGTAATCACACCTTAGAGTCAAACCCTAAGATCTGTGAGAGGTTTGGCAAGCATGTAGAGTCTGCATGCTGCCTCTTGAAAAGCTTCATTACAATTAAAAGAGGGCAAGATTTACAGATTTTATTTTTTTTTTTTTGGCCAGCATGCCAGAAAAAGATTACTAAAAGTGGCAGCAAGCTGGTCATGAAATTGTAGGGGATCTGTTTAAGCCCAATTTGTCCTTCTCATTGAGTCTAATTAGCTGATTCTTTAATTTTAGGCCCTTGCTGGTTTTTTGCTCATATAAATTCCTGTTACAACTATCTTAATCATAAACCCATGACTCACTTTCAGAAGGTCACCCAGCAGGTGACAATCCCCATCTGACTAAGAAGAGAGAACCCTTGGCACTTACAAGACAGGGCAGACCTGCCAAGCCCCATGTCCTGGGTGGTAGACCTGTGCCTTCATCTCTGTCCTTACTTTCCCACACAGCACAACATGGGGGCATCTTTTCTGCCTTTTCTGTTGATCTACTTGCAGGGGAACCTTTCCATATTTCATATCTCTCTCTAGCATCTTCGTGGTCTGGTTTCTTCCCTATTGCACAGACTGCTGCATAGTCTGGAGAAAGGCTGAAAAGTCAGACTGGCACAAAAGAAACTGGAAGTAGCAATGACCAGAAAAGAGCTGGAGAACTGAGCTGAAGGGTGACATGGAAGTCTGTGAAGCAAATGCCTGAAGAATATAAGCTTGACATTGGAGTGAATACAGATAGACTGACATGCATACACATCTGTCTCAAGATGTATAATTTACATCTCACTCTTCTGTAGGTTTTTGTGACCTTTTCAATATTTCAAGTTTCACATAATTAACATATTTCTTTGGGTTAGAGAGACTGAAAGGTTGAAATCAGTGACAAATAGATATCTCTATTGAGTCAACTGATTAAAAAGGCACAGTGTGACACAATGTAAAATTATAATGAATGGAAAATATGAGACACACACACAAAAAAAATCATCAAATATGAAGCAAAATGTCAAGTACGTAGAAAAGCTGACTCTGAGTTTTTCTGTATTTTGTTGGCTTTCATCCTTTCACCTCTCATTTTTCCCACTGGGAAACACCTCAAATGTCTTTTACATTCTTCCTCTCACTACATGTTCTGTTCTCTCTTTATCTCCA
The DNA here is from genome assembly GCA_035222235.1 of Margarornis squamiger. Taxonomy (NCBI): domain Eukaryota; kingdom Metazoa; phylum Chordata; class Aves; order Passeriformes; family Furnariidae; genus Margarornis; species Margarornis squamiger. The sequence goes on along the minus strand of JAWWTY010000077.1, from coordinate 30,416,360 downwards.
ATAGCTTTACTATTTCCATGTTCCCAAAAAATTGTCATGATATCTTTCCTTGATTAACTTCACTGCCCTACTTCCTTTTCCTTTGTACCCTTCTGTAGTAGTTTGCAAATGAAGTCACCCATGGACAAATCATGCAGGAGTTCTAAATTTAAGTCATATTTTTAAATATTTATTTTCTACATCTGAACACACGAGAGGAAGATCTCTTTGATACACTGGAGGGAATATTCCTTACAGTCTAAATAGAGATACCATTTTGTTTTCCTAATTGGAGATATACTTCAGAGTAAAGGGATATTATTCTTCATTCATGCGTATTTTAAACTCTAATGACTAATCATGCAGCTGATGTGATCTGAATGTTCATGTCATAATAGGTCATTCTACTACTGGTTTTATTCTGCTGATTGCTCTCGATGTTCTTATTTCTCACCCATGTCTGTTCAACAGATTAGTGCCTGCCATTATATTTTGCAGTTTATGAAACCAGGCTTATGAAATACAGAAACCCTGTACATAAAAAGATGCATCAGAGATTTCTGTATCAGACTTAAAAACACTGTCCAGAGTTAAAGGTTTGACAATTTGAAAGGTACAAACAGGGTTTTATTTTCTTATGTGATGCTGGTGAAGTGCTGAAGTGCTGTGTATATACGTAAGAGAATGCATGGTATGTTACTAGAATCAGAAATCCTTATTTTTACCCTTCAGGTATTTTACCATTCAGGGGTGTAAAATTTTACCATATTTATTTTACCATTCAGGGGTGTAAAATAAACAATAAACAATCTGCATTATGTATCACAGCTGTGAAATGGGGGCTCAATTGCAGCACATCTTCTACTTGCTAAATATTACATACATACTTATGTCATATGCTTGTGAATGTGTATATGGCCCTGTTCTTTCACTATGTAAACTCTAAATGAGATCTAAATTTGTCCTACATAAAAATGAGAAAATGCTGTCACAAACTGTGGATTCCATAATTATTTTGTCCTAGGCAGTATTCCAAGAACTACTGATGTTATTTCTATTAGAGTCATTAGTGTCAAACTCAAGCCCTCAAAATAATAAGCTGTAACTCATTTTCCCTGAATTGTGAAATTATATCTTTTTAATTTGCCTGACATTTTTAAATCTTTTTTTTTTTTTTTTTGCTACTTTCATTCTGTACAAATTGGATACACATACCTATGCATACTATTCTATATTCATGTGTAAGTATGTGAGAGTCTGTGCATAGTTCTTACTTTTCCATATATATATTAATTCCAGAGGAAAATCAGTTCCAGTTGCACACACCCAAAATGTCTGTTTTCCATAGCCTGTCTGGCAGAAAATGCTTTGTTCTGTTGAGGCCATGATAACAGAGAGCTGTATGAACTCTTTCATGTCTGCATGCATATTCTCAATCTTCCATTTACAATGACCTATATTGTATTTTAGATCTCTCAAAATGTTCTGATTAAACAGGTTTGTCATGACAATTAAAAGTAGCCTAGTTGTTTAGTGGTTGTCATATATTAAATTCTAAGTTAGTATCCTAACTGAATTTCCAGGCAGTGTCTTGCTTTCAAAGACAGAGACTGACAAGTCTGTAATTATAATTTGTATAATTTCATAATTTTTTCCCATCAAGAACAAATATGCAGACTACATGTATAATGCTTCATTAACAGCCTCATTTAAAGTGTTCAGTATCTGACTGCATTATTTTTTAATTTATTTTTTTTTGTTATGATCTGTAAGATCATAACAGACATAAGTCTTGTTATCTCTCCTTTATCTGCCAAAAACCAGTACCAAAGATAGAGAAGAGAGATTAAGGTCTGACCTTCAAAAGGTTTTAGTGTCCTTTAAAAAAAAAACATAAAATAAATCTCACTTGTTCAATGACATAGAGGGACTCTGGAGCAAAGTAAGGTCTCAAATTCCAGGTTAGTACCTTCCACAGAATATGCTAGGTAATACATTTCTAGAAAAAAAAATAAAAATACTGAAATCCCTTTAGAGAAAAGGAAAAAAAAAAAGAAAAAAATGAGTTATATCCTTTAGAAAAAAAGATGTTAGATGTATAAAGGTTTGAACCTGCATTCATTTTCCACCAACTTGTTGAGGATTGAAAGCACGTAGTATGTTGCAGGACTGTTCTTCTACAAGTCTACTTTACTCCTTGTGCTGGATGAAAAAATGTATGAGTGCTTTTTATTGTGCCAAATAAATGCATGCTATGGAGTGCCATCACTGTTCCAAGCACTCTTTTTTCAAGGTTGTCACTCATGCATTTGAATTCCATGCTTTTCTCCAAATGAACTAAAAAATCTCTACCCAGGTTTTTCCTAGCCCTTTATGAAAATTCAACAAATGACTTGATTAAAGATCAGTTTTTCAGAGCATCCCAATCCCAAAGCTTCCTCAGGTCTTATACACACTCTTTTTCATATGTTTGAGTCTGTTACCAACAAAGAAAAACTGACTTTGCATTTTTTCTTTCTTAAATTCAAATCAAACATGGGAAACATCAAACACAAATGCTGAATTCAAGGTTTTGTAAATGCAAAAGATCAGACATAAAAATATAAGTAAAACTATTGTTGCAGTAATCTTATGAACTACTCAGTTCAGTCCATTTTTTATATGGCATCCTGATATATTGACAATAGACCAAAGCACAAAAAAAAGAATGCAGAGAGTCTGTAGTCTCTTGCTTGTTACTGCTTCTAGGGCTAAAAATTACACAAGAGTCTTGGGCAGTCCACACATTGCCTGTATGGAAAACACTAATTCACCAGGTAAATAGTACCTTCACTTTCTGTTCTGTTCTAACATAATAAAATGCCTAATATACAAGATTAGGTTTCTAATTAATAACTGTGATTTTGTTATAAGACAAAAGAGAGACTATTATCACTTCTGAACCTGCTGAGCTGAAAGAGAAGCACTGAAGTGCACAAATGACTGGGACATCTTTCATTTTATACCTGCATTTTGGAGGGACAGTCTGTGAATTGTACATTGCATTGGCAGACACCATGACTGTAAATTGCTACTAATATGTATTCTCATAATTATAATGTACTTTTCTTCTTGCCCCATGTTGCAGGCTGAGTAGCCAGCCAGGTGACTGGGAAGGACTGCTCCTTTGTGTGCTCAGCATAAAAATTTCTTTCCAAGGCAAAGCTACTCTGTGTTATTTTGCACTCCAATGACAAAACTAACTTGGAATTTAATTTCTTTTTTAAAACCCATATTGTCTATTACTCCCTTTGATGCAGTCTTGAAAAGGAAAGTACGAATCTTAGTTAAAGTGGGTTTACAGGGTCACAAAATATTCTGAGTTGGAAGAGACCCACAAATATTATCGTGTCCAACTCCTAAGTGAATAGTCGATACAGGGGACTGAACCATGACCTTGGTTTTATTAGCACCAAGTTTTAAGTATCTAGCTAATCTCAGGGTTTATAGCAAGTTTACTTTTAGCCATGGTCTGATTCTAAACAGTAGAGTGTAACACAGTTTTTCACATGCAAAACAGTAATAGTATACTACTGAGAGATCTGCCTTCAAAACCTTTAGCAACTCTAACTGACAACTGTGACATTTTTGGTGCTGAGACCTCCAGAATAAAAGAACATAGCAGAATGAAAAACTGCAAAAGAACACTAGAAGTGGGTTCATTGTTAATTACACTGGAAAGGAAATACTTTAACTGTACACCTAACTTGTTGCCATCAGTTCTTAAGACAAATACTTCCTATTTCTAAGAGGCAAACTGACCTTACAAAGCACACAGTAACCATTTGGGGGTTTTGTAATAAAAAGCAAACACAGTTTTTTTACTGCCAATAATGATGAGAGACATTGCAAAGCTTTACAGTTCTTTTTAATTTCTCCAGTATTTTAAAACACAGATTCCAGAGCTGTGGCTGCAGACTACTGGTGGTCAATAGCTGTCCATACTGAACACTAAAATATATACACAAGTCACATTTTGGTGCTAAGACTGCTGATTTTCCATGAGAAGCTTGCAAGACTGATTACAGTCACTTGTCCTGAACGGCACTAGAAAGCTCTCTTCACCCAGAGTGGTGAAGGATAAACAGAACAACCAAGAACCAAATGTGCATTAAGGCCATCTTGACTATTTTCCTAAGCACTTTTAGCCTGAAAGCAATAATTTCGTTTCAAGGGTCATTAGCCCAAGGAAAAGGTGCTACAATTCACATCCCACAGAGACCTGGCAAATACCTCATCAAAACTGTTTTGCCTACCTGTAATTAGGACCACTTGTGTGCATGCTCACTCTTCTGCCATGCTCTGCTCCATTGGAAATTTATGTTCCAAATCAAGGGCTCAGAAGTTAGGAAATATTGCATTTAAATTTCTTTTGGTGCACAGTTACACAGTTTCAAAGAATTTTTACCTCTATTCTAGGAGATAATTTCTTTCCAGATCCTGATGACCAATTGGATTAATGAGTCTCAAATATCTTTAAGAGCCTGTTACAAGTCCTCCAGTGAGGGGCATTTCAGGGAACCCCAGAAGTGTCCTTGTTTTCCTCCTCTTTTCTGTTGGTTTCTTTTGGAGTATAATTATTATTAGACAAGAGAGTGGATGCAGATCTGAAACAGGTAACCCCCTAGTATTTGTAGGCTTTCTGGAACAACACCTGGAGCTTTTTGCAGTGTATCTGGCAATGATCTAGTGTGAACCCTTGAGCTTTATCTTCAGTCAGTATTATGAAAAGAAAACACAGAAAAGCTGCTCTGGAACAAGAAGAAAGATTTTCTTTCTCCCTTAAGACAGCATGTGCAGTCTGAACATCAAAAACAGCAACTCAAAAAGAAGCAAAAGGATGCATAAGTTCTGCTAACTTAAAGATGTTTAGCAACATTTCATTTGGATGATTTGGTGATGTCATTACTAAACCCACGGATCATTTCTGTTTAACGGCAAGAGGATACCATGGCAACAGAGCCTGAGCTCTTGTCATCCTTGGCTCCAGAACCTTGTGAGGCTACTTCAGCCAGCCAGCACAGCCCTGGACCACACTTCTTTGCCCACGGCAATGTCATGACTTCTGCAAAAACCTTCCTGTGTGCCTTTTATATTCACCCTGTTTGGTAACAAATGACATATATGGGAGCCAGTGATAAATTATGCTCCGCATGAAACTGATGTAAAAGGATCTGCCTTCAAGTATTTGTTAGAGCTGTGTATTGTTCTTTGCAGGCCAGGAGGATTTAAAGTCAGTCCTCAGGTCCTTTAAAATAAAAAAAAAAAAATGAAAAAGCAGCCTTTTTATTAATCACTGCATGAAAAGTCTGTTATCAAGAGAAGTCTCCATAACAAGCCTTTTATTGATACATCTCACTCAGTTAAAGTTATCACATGGCCCTAACAGGCCTTTCTACAACTTTCGTCCCATTAGAAATTCTTTCAGCCCTTTTTCCCAAACCCTTCAACTGTGTTAACAGAGTTACAAACCATCCCTGGCCTTCTCTTTGTTGCTCTAGTATATTAAGCCAGTCTTGGCTCTATAAATTTTCTTCACAGGCTTGGCCATAACTTTATCTCAATACTCTTCTAAAGTTTATGGCATTTATCTTTTGTGGATCGTAAAGGTACAATGGATGGTTGAGGTCATCTGTTTTGCCCTCCCAGATAAAACATTTCACATAATTTCTCTGAAACAGATTACGCTTGGAAGAACCTGCCCCAGGCCTATTTCACAGTGCTAGGTAGGCTGCCTGTCCAGAAATGCCAGGCAAATTCTTTGATATAATTCTTTCTTCACTTTCTGGACTTCTGTCTTTTGGCACTATTTCTGATAGAACCTCAGTAGTACAGATATGTGTAGCAAATTGCAAGGTTTCTCAAAGGTGGCAGGGTGCCAGGACTGCTGGTTTCTCTGAAGATCATCACCTGCAAGCAATTGTAGCACATAGGGTGTCTTTGCTGCACTCTTGAAAAGCTCTGTTCTTGGAACAAAAGCTGGAAGGCATAAACATGCTTGATTTACATTTGCCTGCTTAATTTTGTGTCTACAAAAGCATTGGAATATTTAAGCCAGAGATAGATTGATTGTGTTTTTTTAGTACGTTAATAGGTGAGTTTTTAAAGATTTTTATGAAAACTAAATCAAAGCTCCATTAGGTTTTGAAAATTCTGGTTTTTAAGAATATGCTTTATAAACTTCTTTTTTACTTCTGTTTTCTTCACTAGTATTTACTTCTACATCTAATGGTAAGCATAAAATTTTCGTTTAAAATATGAGTTCATTGACTGAAATATAAATAAAAGCAAAATATACTTTCATTTCTAATTGCATTATCCTGTTGCAAGGAGGCTCCATGAAAATACACATGCTTTTCTGGTGATTTAGTACACTGTGTTTCCAGCTTTGTATTTCATGGGGAAAACTCTGCTGTTTCCATAGGGGAAAAAAAAAAAAAAAAAGCTGGCAAAAGAACACATTCTATTATTCCACTATCAAACTAATGTGAGTTTCCAACCATTTTTGTGTGTGCGTGTGGAATGGAGCCCTTTTATAGCAGCTTTTTTTATTGCAAAGCTTTCAAAACATGACTCATGGGTGTTTTGTCAGTGGAAATGTTTGTAAAAGATGTTAAGAGCATTATTTGTTTTCAAATTGTCTGTTAACTCTGATTTCAAATGTTTATATACAGACCACATTCAATAATCTCTTGATTCAAATCATCTGAACATGAGTTAATGTGGATAAAAATCACTTCATCATATTTTTGTTCAACTTTTCATATGATGTCTGTTATAGAATAGTTCATTTTTAAAAATATGTGTAACTGTATAAATTGAATTTACACTTTTTTAAAATGTAACTATCTGACATCAGAAAAGCACTTCAATTAAATACAAATATGTTAATGTATAATTAAAAACTTTCATGCCCCAAAGGATGAATTAAAAATAAAACTATCAGTACCACTGTGAATTCAATAACCAATGACTAATTGGAATAAAATGTTCATAGAAAAAGTAGCAACAAAAACAATTGTAATATTAAGAACATGATTAAGGTATACATAAAATCATTATGCATGCTGAAATGAGCATTTATTTTATTACTGAACTTGGCAGTAACATCCAAATACGCAAAATCAAAACCTAAACCTCTATTAACTCCTGAACTTATAGAACAATGTAAAGTATTTTTTTTATCTTTTGTAAGTGTACTACTGCTGGTCTTCATGGTGAATATTGAATGAAGAAAGGATATTTTTAAAAGAAATTAATGAGAAGGAAAGGGACAGAGAGGAAAATACACCTTTCATACTTCATGGACGTAACCAGATTTTTAGACCTGGCTTTTTTACTTTCTAGAACCACTACGTTCCTGGTGATGGAGTGAAGAAAAGACAGTTAATTTCTGTTTGTTTAATGGAAATTTTTTTCTTAGGCATCTGATATGGTAAAATAGTGTTTTATCTCTCTCAAAGTATTCAGTTAAAGAATAAAAAAAAATTTCTGTTGAAATTATGTTTTGGCAGCATACTTCTATCTCTCTGATTCATCAGTGTTTTGCTGATGTTTAGAGCCACAGAGACGTATTTCACTTCTGGTAATATTCCTCTTTGTCATGAAAATAAACTTGAGGCATTGGTAGGATGTGTCCAAAAGTAAATAAATGGTATGGGGTTTTGGTGGGGTTTTTTTCCTCCCTTAGACAGCTCTTTTCCTGGTTTCCTGCTTTTCAAAAATCGAATGAGAAGTAAGGGCAAGTGGCATTTGCAGCAAGGCTGGTACTTCGTGAAAATGTGGCTTATGTCATATGGGAAATTCATACGAGGCAACTAGCTAAAGGTGGATCTTGTGCTGAGGTTAGACAATGATTAAAAAATCTGCATCACTTTCCTAAAATCCGTGTGATTTTAGGATGTTTCTTAAATAGAAGAGATAAAATTTTTTTAGTCCAAATCTCTACTTAATTACCTTCTGCTATTGGAAATATTTCTAAATAGAAGTATTTTTATGAAGTTCACAGACTTTTTTTTTTTTTTTTTTTTTAAGGAAAAAAGGGTTCACTGGAAATGTTTTTATTTTATTTTTTTCTCTAAAGTTCTATTTTAACAAAGTGGTTACAACTAGTTATGTAAGAACCAGGAAAAGGTACTCCTTCTCTAGACAAGTATGAACCTAACTTTCTGACTTTCTGTTAAACATTCTGTTCTATCTCAAATTACTTTATAAAGAATGGTTAACAAATAAATCCAAATTCAACTAGACAGTTTCATAGGAGACCTCTATAATTTAAGAAATCTAATAAGTACTCATTGAACAAAATAATGAGGAAGTTTAGTGTTTTTTCTGAAGAAAAAATTAAATATATATAAAATGGAATGTGTTTAAAACACTTTAATTGAAAAATGAAATATATTTCTAACAAAAAGTGAACTTTTTTTCTTGTTGTAGTAATTGCCTGTACTTATCAGCACCTGAAACAAGAAAAAACAGTACTATCCCAGGAATACAGTTGAAACATTTCATCAGAGGCCCCCAAAGTCTTTCCTTTGGTGCAACTCTAGGAAATAAAATCCTTTCTCTGCTCACTGTTATTTGAATATTTTCAAATAGGGTTTCTATTTCAGTCTGTGGCTATGCATTCCATTTCTCTGGTCATGTAATTTTTAATTGAGAATTACTTCCGATTAACTACGCAGATGAAACATTTACTTAACAAGGGTCCCCTAATCAGAAAAGAAGTTTGAGGCACCAGAGCTCTTACTCTTCAAGCAACCACAAAGAATGCCAGTGACTTGGTAAGTTTTCAATATTCACAGGGGAAAGAAGGAAAAAGGCAAATAATAACAAAATTCTGAGTTGCATTAATCATCCTATAATATCAAGATTTTCATCACAAGTTCACTGTACCAAATAAGCTGAAGATATGCCTACCTCTTAAAAGCCAAGTACAACCTGTTTCTACTGCTTTTTCCAAGCATATGTGATCCTGTTAATTTACAACAACATGAAAAAGTTCAAAACAAATGCACAACTCCAGTTACTCAAAATGAGATAAGAGAAATCATGGATCTTAAGTTTGTGAGGGCTGTTCCCTCAATGGTTTCTTGTAAATGATACCCAATTATGGCTGAAGATAGAGCACGCTTCCCCAAGAAAAAGAAACTGGCCCTATTGAAGCACACTTGGATAATGACAAAAGGTTCATATAGAGTCTGGAAAATTACTCAATGTGGAGAAGTTGTAGTGATAAAGTTAAGTATTTTGTTCAGTCCTGAGGCTCAACACCTGTCAGGGAAATTTCTGTAAGGATTCCAATACTATGGAGAGCTTAGTACCCTAGGTAGCAAAATAAAAACAGCAAGGGCTCTGTTTGCTCATGCTTGGAATTTGTCATGGCTTCAGACTGTAATAATACTACTGTTGTATGTGATAACCCTGTAGTTGTTTACCAAACTATAAAACTTAATTAAATTGAACACAAATGAGATGTTATTTTTAAGGCAAAAGAAAAAAGAAAGTTGTGATGTGTAGAGGAGCACTGGTTTTAATTTCTGAACTGACTAGAACTTGTTACAATAGGAAAACTGGAAGACATGCAAAGAAGGAATTTAAAATGATTGTTTGAACTGATTGCAGTGTTTCAAGTTTTAAAAATCACCCTCTTTCATACTAGTTACATGGAAAAATTCCAAAGAGGGTAGATCTTTCCAACAGAAGTTGCAGCAAAAGACCAGTCTTCTTTCTCTCCACTCACACTGTTGAAATCTAGAAATAAAATACCAAGTAAAGCTTAGCACCTTCTAATTCAAATGGCAGAATGGGGCTGCAGTATTAGATTTTTCAAAGCACAGTTTCAGATTATGTATGCAATGAGGAACACTCACTTGATATGTTATGCTAGAAGAGATCTAGCTACAGAATCCTTGGCAAAGAAGACAGGATAAAAATCTGTGAAGAGTGTAATTTCTGAACTGCCACAGACATTTTGGCAGGAATGATTTGTCAGGGACAAATCCACCAAAAAGTTGTGAAGTTAGAAATTCTTGAAGGTGCCTGAGACTCCCAGGAAGAGGAGAGTTTCAAGGAGAGTGTGGCTAACAAAACTAGACACTCAAATTCATCAGAGTATTTTATGACATTTTTCATTGGCTTATAAATACATTTCTCCATGTCCAGCACTCAGTCAAACTTTGAATAGAAGGGACGCTAATTATAGAAGATGTGGTAATTCATAGAACCTTAGCAGAAACAGGCATGCAGACATGCTTTAGATTAATGGTTTTAAATACAACTGTGACTGACAGATTTTACAACTTTATTAGTATATTTCCTGTGAAGATTCATCTGCTTCAATGCATCACGAAGATTCTACATAATGGAAAGGGGGAAGTGAGATTGAGATCCAAGTCGAAGGGGCTGGCATGGAAGCAGCACTATTTTGACCAGAGAAATGAGTCCTGGAAGAAATTGTTTCACTTGAGCAATCCAGTATGCTCTAGGTGCAGTTGGTCGGCAAATAAACATGGGTAAAGGAACCAGAGTGAAGGCAATGCATTGGCAGTGCGTGAGAAGTGGCCTGAACTGCAGAGGAACTGGAGCCTGTAGTCACGCACAGGAGCCTCGACCTCTCAGTGTGGGAGGCTTGACAGGTCATACCTGTTGCAAGACAGTGTCACCTCACAAGATTGTTAATATCAGATCAGAAATATGTATATTTGTTCAGCAAAACACTAACAGTGTCTGTATTTAAAAACAGCAAAGGCAGTAACACTGGGCCTGGTGGCACCGGTAGTTGATGCTCTTTGTGGGCGTATTTAAATACTCCATTATAATGAACCGTGGCTTTGATCCACAATTTAACAATCATGACTGAACTTGTATGTGATTTTACATGTTTATGAGGGGAAAAAAATTATGACTTACAACTTCCAAATGTTGTTGAGGAATCCATTTCAAGACACTCATCAGGAAGACTATTCTCTGAAATTTTTCAGATTTATAAGTTCTTTTCTCTCATATTTAAAAAAAATAAATAATATTTGTATTTCATTATTACTAATTTTTTCCACTATTAATAAAGTAAGATAATGATTCCCTATTCCAAAAAGTATTTTTTAATATAGAAATTAAGTCCAATGGCAGTAAAAGTGAAAATAGTAGCTAATAATATAAAAGCAAAAATGTAAGGGTTTATATGTGCAAGCATTTATGAGCACTTCTTATGTGTTTTTGCATTTGCACTACTGTAGTCTTGGCATTTTGCTGAAGTGTACCAGCATCACTGTCCAATTTGTAGATGTCTTGGAGCTTGACCTTCAGCAAGAACTGCATGCAAATGGAATCTTCATGGATCCTCTGCAGCTGAGTTGCTCAAAAACATCTTTGACCAATTAACTTTGTAGTGCATGTTCACTGAAGTGCAACATATTTTTTGTTACTGTTTTGAGATGGCTTTAGTACCCTTTATATTCATTGTTCCTACTTGAACTCTCAGCCACAAAGCAGTGCCACTGCTGGTCTAAACTCAGAGTTGTCTGAAGTCATCAAAGTCGCAGCTGTTAACACCACAATCAGCAGAACTGCAATTTCATTGCTTCTGAATAATCACAGCTTCCTCACTGCACTGGATTTAAAAACAAAGAGAATTGTGTGAGGCACTGGAAGATGCCAGGTTAAGCATTGGTTGTATTATTTGGCTGGAAAATGTTTACTGAAACTACTCATGTCATTTAAAGAAGTTTAAAGCAGTTCATTATTTGATCTTATCTGGTCCTATATGTGTCAACAAAGATAAATCATTGCATTCAAAATAAAGGCAAGAGGAACGAACCTTGCAAGATTTTTGAGAGAGCACTCCCTTGAGCCAGCCAGTGCTGAAAATATTCAGTGTATTGCAGGGACCTGCCTTCCAGAACAGTCTAATAAAGACCACTAAATGAAACATGCTCCCATTTCTACAACTTTCAGTTAACAGGGACCTAGTGTGCTGAAGTGATGCTCCAATGTTTAACAGGTTTAGTAGGGATCAGTTCCTCAGAAGATGAAAATTGGAATTACTCTTTCTTCAGCAGAGTTGCTCTGATTACTAACAGCTGAAGAACTAGCATTATTACCCATTTATAACTGCATTCTCAGCATATGCTGAGCTTAAATCATACTCTCTATTGCACCTTGCAGGTTTTGTCTAAGCTGGCAAGTAATTTTTAATTGGAAACTTTGAAAGCCTGAAAAATAAAAAACTTAAAGAAAAAGAAACATGATGTTAGCGGAAGATGAAGTCAGGGTATTGTCTTCTTGCATTACCAATTCTCCTATATTAGCAGCCTCACTGCAAAAATGTCACCAGAAGTAGGGAGTGCTCAGCTACAACCTTCTGCAGGAAATGGCCAGGAGTGCCAGCTGTGGGTGGAGGGCTGCTGGACCAGAACACACTGCTCTGGTGGTGTAGGCATTAATTACAGTCATTATGGTAATCAGAGGTAACTGGAGTCGGGTTATCTTTTAAGTACCATGGGCCCAGAGATAACAACAACTCTGCCCAGAGCTGGCCATGTCTGGGAGTGGCTTTTCAGCTGAAATGCTCTTGGGTTCCAGCGCTATTACTCTGAAGGCAGCCAGGAATGAACTTCCCTTTTGGTAGGCACATTAAAGGCTGTGTCCAGGCCTTTACTAGGTGCTTTAGATTAGCCGTGTGGGGTCACTTGGGAATTAAAGCCAGGTTTTGTTTTTCATGTGTAAGGATGATAATAATAGTATTTCTGAAAGGAGTGGAGTGGGTCATTCTGTGTTAGAAGTAATTTTGATGTGCTCCTAGTACACCACTAACTCTTGTTACAGGAAAGAGATTTCAGTTCCAGAAACAGTATTTTGCAGATCAGGTGGTTGTTTGTAGAACTTCTGCAAAAGTACATTTCAGTTATCAAAAGATGAGACAGTATTACCAAGATGGTGAGAGCATCTGGTTAGTACTGGTTGCTTGTGGGGCTGAGAAATATGTATTACAGATCTTAGATTCCAGCACAGAAAAAAACATATACATATGCAATGTAAGTATGATAAAGAGCAAAACGCCAAAATACGTGGTTAAATATGCATCTGAATTATGTCAACAACAACAAGATTAACTGATATTTTGCTGACTTGGAAACCTAATTGAACATCTGAGTGATTACATAGCTGTAATAGTTTCTTCATCAGTGGTGTAGGTTATTTTCTTTGCATTGTTACAGGATTTTTCCTTTGCTTGATATAGCTGATGGTAAGAAACAGTGCTTTTTTTCCAGGTAATGAATACACAGAAAGCAAGAGCTCAGATCCACATTTCTGTATTGCAAATATGTGTCAAAGTCATGGCAGAACTTAAATAATTTGTTCCATTATAAAAATAAATATGATCATATTACCTAAGGAGAACAGATAAAAAAAGCAACCAAACCCTGTACTTTTTAATCTTCAAATATGATGGGTAAGTAATTGACAAATAAAATGTGATCGATCATACAATTCTATGACAGTGTTAAAGAAATTGTTTTTCATGTTACAGACATTTTTGAAATCCAGACTCCTAGTTGTGGGCAACATTTAAAAGGTACAGTCTTATACTTCTTTATATGCTATACCACACAGTAATTATGACTAATGAATACTTAAGGTATTAGACACAAAGTACTGCGTATGATAAATCAATGGTGTACCAAGCTTAGACTATTGCTTGAGTTATTGCAGAAATATGCAGTCACCTGACTTGTTTTAATAGACCACATTTCAAGGATATGTCACAATGAACAGTATCATGCTGTTGGATTAAGGAGGCCAGTTATTGTGAGAAGGGACAAGAAATTGGCTTCTAGTTCCCTTCGCAACTCCATTGCTGACTTCTTGTTTAGCTCCTTTTTAGGCCACAGTTCAAAAAATCAATCACATTTATGTTTGTTATTAATACAGGATAAACTTTTATTAAAACAGGACAAATGTTATGTACAAAACTGAGGAAATGTCCTTAACTGGAGGAGTAAAATCCAAAAGCTAACTCTGACTTCACAACAAAGAAAACAATGAATTTGTGGTTCTAGGTTTTCAGGGCTTAGTAGCTCCAGTATTACAGGAGATAAAAATCTGTCTTAAAGGGATGAATAACTTGTTTACAGGTAAAAGTTGTAATTATGCTGTAATTGATAGATATTTAGCAAATAATTGTTCAAATTTGTAAGAAGGTATAACACAAAAAATTTAAATTTTTGGGCCTTTTCAAAATTGCATTTTTATCAACCTGAAGAAAAGGGAAGAAACCCCAGCTAGTAAACACTTTCAGCTGCAAATGATGCAAAGATGATGAAACCTTTATTATTTATGTCATTTTTCAACCCCTATTTAACATGGAGACAATCAGTTTTAAGTTTGTAAGGGTGCTATAATGCAGATTTTAGGTCTTACTCTGGTGCCTCAAATCTGATTTTCAGAAGCAGCTGCTTTCCATATAGACACCTAAACAAAGGCTGGTCTTTCAAGAGTGTCTGGTGTCTCCTGACTCCCAGTGAGGCACCAGTGGCCAGATTTTCAAGTTCTTAACATAGTCATTGCTGAAAAACAGGTCCATGTTGACAAACTGTATGGTCAAAGCTAGCCACCTACTACTTAATTCAGCAGAGGTACCTGGGATCTACAAGGAGATCAGATTCTGGTTCTTGAAGTCTACATTTTCCTATGAGCAAGAGGAGATTTTGGATCTCAATTGCTCAGGAATTTCTGTTTTGAACTGGATTTTACCCATTAAAAAGGAAACTTTCTCTGCATTTTGTGCTTTGATATCAGTCCCTCTTTCATTTGTTGTTTTCTTTGTGATTCTCTGAGGTCTAATAATACAGTAACATTTCCTCCATAGAGATCTTCAGCTTTCTTTTTTACCTGGATGGGCCTTTTCATGAAACTTACAATATTTTACCCAATCTGAGGTTTCTGTTCCTTTGTTAAACTGAACTGGCTCATGGATTCACAAACTAAAAGATCAGTTGGAGTCTTAGACACAGCATGATCAAACAGACTCTGTTTCCTGAGAAAAACAGGCTAAAAGCAACAACAAAAAAAAATCTTATTTGCTTCTTCTCTAGTAACCAGTTATTTTCTACCCAAGTGTGGCTGAGTACAGCATACTAGTAATTTCTACAAAAACTGAGCCAGAATAGTATTTTTCTTGCCTCACTGCTCATTACTCTTCAAGACATGAACTTTTTGGCCTGGACTCCATTCTTTTGCCTTACTCCTTCTGCCTGCAGAAGTGTTTTTTACTGTCACATGGGACATTTTCCTCGGTGACATGCAATATAAATGAAGTGGGATTTAATGAGGAACTATGACCAAAATAGGGTTTTACTGACCTGAAAGATGTTATTATTTGTCCAGTGTACTGCTACAGGGATCTGTAGACATCACTGCAAGGACTTCAGGATTGGCCTCTGCAAAACACTGCTTAGGCCGTGGGGGTCTTCCTATGTGTCTTACTGACAAAGGTCATAGGCTTGTATGCTCAAGCCAAATTTGTTTTCCTTGAGGTCTCCTTGCACCTTTTCTCTGTGGGAATGGAATAAGTGATCATTCCCTGCAGAGCACAGCAGATTCAGCTGTGGGAGAGAGAAGTTTGCTAGTGACAGAGTGAAAATGGTGTAAACACAAAAATAAATAGTCTGTTTAATGAACATTCTTTGCATAAAGTAATCTAGCAACTAACCAAACTAAACAGCTTTAGTTACAGAGAGGAAACAAATGTTTTCATCATACAAAAGAAAACTTGTGAGTCTTTCCCTAGGGCACAAGTTCCAACCCACTTGCTGTTTCAAGAGATAAAGAGATCTTTCTCTACCAATTTCAGAGCTCTTCGTCCAAATCTCTTTTGGCAACCATATGCTCACCATTCAGGAATGCTCCTGTCCTGGTGTTCTTCAGTTCAGTTTTCAAGCTACCTGTTCATACTAATGTCTTGATTAAATGATCCTTGTTAAAGTTTTCTTTTGATTATTTAAAAAAAAAAAAAAAAGCTCCCTTTAATATAATTTCATGTTCAATCAAGATAAAGGCATGGTATACTCATTCCTTCCCTAAGATAAATACTAGAGGAAAACAATGATTTTTCTCTAGTTCCTGATACATGAAAATCAGAGAAACTGTTTGGTTTTGTTTGTTTGTTTGTTTGTTTGTTTTTTCCATAGCACAAGCAGATCTAGTAAGTACAGATACAGCTTTTTCTGCTCAATATAACATCTTCCTTAGAAACTTCATTGCTGGACAGTGTTCTTTCAGTTTAGTCTGTTGTCTTCAGTAGTTTTAGTAAACACTAGTGTTTTGACTGTAGTTTTCCATACTGTGGTACTCCTGCCACAAATTCTAAGTATTCATTAAAATGTGATGCAACAGATTATTTTTTAAATGAATTCTTCACCTTGACTAAAGTCTAAGAAACAGCTTTCTGAAGATACAACATGCTTTGAGAGCTGGTTTTTTTTTTTTTTGGTTGTTGTTGTTAGTTTGATTTTTTTGTTTGGTTATTTGTTGTTGTTGTTGTTTAATATTGTCCAGAACTGTATCCTGCCATTCAGAAACCCAATGAAAGCTTTCTGATTGCTTTGGTTCACTATTTATCAGCAAAAGTGGGTTTTCCTGCCTGGGTGGGGTAATCATTAGTGTTTGCAAAGCCTGCTTTGTTCTAGAAACGTTTGTTAGTATAAGTAATATCTCTTCAGAATGTGATTTTTGGCTATGGTGGATACTGGCAGTAGCCCTAATGTGACAAAAAACTGGCAGAAGTGCTTTTGCTGGTATAGATTATACTCATGGTCCTGGAATCACTAAAAACAGCCAAAACCATTTTTGCCAGCATAACTATTAAACATTTTCTGTCACAGACCTGTCAAAAAACAGTTTTCACCCCCACACCTTTATTAATTGTTATTTCATTGAGAGGTATACCTAAGCTGCTCCCTCATGTGTAAACATCTTTGGCCTGAATATTCTCTGCTGTGGAAGTTGTTTTTTCCACTGTTAGGGAGGGGCAGGGGAAGAATAGTATATTTGACCACGTCTGAGTGGATTTTTTTATATCCAAAATGGCCTGACATTGTACCTTTGTTTTCTCTTCCACACACATGCATAAATTATGGTGTAGTGACCACAGCTAACTTGCATTGGAAATAATTATTTAGGTAAATGTCACATAGGCTAAGGTTAATAGTGCCCCTCTTCTAATGGCTTGATGAGCAAGGCATTTGTATTTGTTTTCTCATGAGCTGTAGGAACAACTGAAACAAATGGGATGAGAACAATATGTAATGTACAGCAAAGCCTTAATGTTTTCCATTCTTCTGATGAGAACTGCATCAAACAGATATGTAGGTCCAAGAGTATATGCTACTTTCTGCCCCAGCTATTTCATCTGTTGTAAACAAATAAAATAAGTTTCCATGCAGAACCTAAGTGTGCACTTTGGTCCTACAGTCATTGCTAGGTTTAGCCATCAAAATATGTAGTTATTTAAACAAGCAAACAAAAAAGAAAAAGTCAGTGAAGGGGAAAGCACATACTGTAATCAAACGAAGAATGAAGACATGGCTGCCACTTCCCATGCATGTTATCTCAAGCCAGCATGTGATTGTTTACAGTCCTGGTCAAACAGAACCACTTATTTTGGCAGGTAGCTTATTTGGTGGAAATTGCCCACCAGGATTGACACTATCTTGGCCATAAACAACCTGGATTCTGTCTTTCTCAATTTTTTGATCCTACCTGATTTATAATTCAGCTTTTTGGAGGCAGGATTAGAAAACCTGTGAAACCTCTTTTCATGGAAGGAGGGTTTCAGCTGTGAGTCTTAAGTGCCATAAAACCACAGGGAACAAATAACAAAGACCATTTTTCTTATCTCTTTTTGCCTGTAATCTTTGTCCTTCTAAACTTTATTCTACACAATTTTGAAATCACTGAGAAAAGCACCCACAATATAACATATGGGAAAATTTGCTATTTCCTCAAGGGCACAGGGCTAAAAGGGAACCCTTTCCTCCTCATCCTCCCATGTCTTTGCTTAGCCTCCTCTGTAGATATCCTAGGCCACTGCCACCCCTCCTTCCCTGCTTCCTTATACCCAGTTGTGTGATTCTCTCACATACCTAAACCGGTCATACAGGTTTATGCAATTTCAGTCATTGTACTCATTGCCTGTAAATCTAATTATTTCTAATCTGACCTTTATCAGAAGGCCACTCTTTGTGCTCCTCCCAGCCATTCAGTATATCTGCAACATGGCATGTGAAAGTAGAAGACCCTAATTCTGTCGCAGTGGCACACAAGCAGCACATGCTTCCACCTTCTCTCCTCTTTACGTTTATCTCTCCTCCCTAAGGCGAAACTCCTACACCACCTCTCCTGGTTTCAGGTGTAATCATAAACCAGCCGAAGGCAATTATGGGTATTGTAGTCCCATCTCTCACTGCTGTTTGTTTGAACAAGTGGTGCCAGGTACCTGCTGGACTACATGTTCCAGCAGGCATTGCTCAGCACCCTGAAGAGGGAGGCTTGCCAGGTGTGCTCCAGCACCTACCTGAACCCTCAGCACGCCGGAGTTTTTCAAAGCTGGAGCAAGAATAAAGCTCCTTCAACAATGCTGATGTCTTGAAAAAAAAATAATTTGGATCTAGGAAGAAACTCTTGGTTTCCAGAATGGTGAGTTAGCTTTTTTAATTTCAATTATGTTTTGCTAGTTATGTTTAAAATATATTGAAGGATCTGAAATATAGAGTAGATTTTTACCTAGTACTATTGCATCAGTCCAGTACTATCTTTTTGGCCATTGTTAGTTCCAGGTGCCTCTGGAGAAAGTGCAGAACTCGTACATTTTGAATTGCACGATATTGTACCCTAGAGTGATTTGGGATATGTGGAGAAAGGCACTTGCTAGGTGCTAGTGATTAACTTTCCTGAGAGCTTCAATAATAGTGAACTTCTTACAATTCTTAATCAATCAATATTAAGCTGGCCTTCTCTGTCTTTTTACTTCTTTGAAATGAGCAGCTGTAGATGTGTGTGTGTGCAAGCACATGCACCTTTGTAGGTTTCGTTTTTTTGTTGGTTGATTGGTTGGTTTGGTTTTATTGAAACACTAGATGAATTAGAACACTCCACACATGCAGCAGTTGGATTGGCCCCTGGCTCTGTGAGTTGGGATCAGGATGCAGAACACCACATAGCAATCCTCCCTGCAAATAAGGCAGCTATTAGAAATGCGAGAAATAGAGTTTAAAGAGCATATGTACTTCTGAACTCTAAAGTATTCATTTCGTATTACAGGATCCTTGAAAGGTAATATCTTCAGCATAAATGGAGGCAAGACCTATCATGCTGACAGATCTTGAACCAACTCCCTTTATGGCTAAAAAATAACAAGCAGAGCTGCCCAGTCTGCTTAAAAATAGACACATTTAAATGAAAGACAAGAAAGAAACAGTTCTTGTACTTTTCCCACCTTTTATTACCATTCAGCTAATAACCCCCTTTTTTTTTTAATTTTTTTTTTTTTTAAGGACACAGATCAAAATTCTTGCAGCTTGAGAGTAGCTTTTCACTGGTTTACCATGAAAGGGAAATAGGCATCCTCCTGATGGAGGGAGGGGAGGAGGGATGTATGGTAATATCCTTCTGGTTAGATCTTGGGAAGCACAAGTTGCCACACTGGAAACACTTTCCCCTAGCCCAAAACTAGGTATTTGAGGGTAGTTAATATGAAATTCTCCAACACTAAATTTAGACACTGAAAAGAGTTTCACAGTGTGGGTTGGACATGCACAATGGGATTAACAACACAAATTCAAGCTGGTTATTGTCATGATAGAAGCCAGAGAATGGTGTTTGCCTTGGGTACATTAAAACCAAGCAATACCTACATTCTTATTCACTGAACTACATAGTACAACAATATCCTATGGGAATGTGTTCAACAGGCTAATTATACAGAGTCATAGAATCAAAGAATCACTTAGGTTGGAAAAGACCTCTTAGAACATAAAGTCCAACCATTAACCAAGCATTGCCACATACACCGCCTAACCATGTCCCTAAGAGCCACAGATTCACATCTTTTAAATACCTCCAGGGATGGTGACTCCACTACTTCCCTGGGCAGCCTATTTTGGTGCTTGACAAGTCTTTTGGTAAAGAATTTTTTTTTAATAGACAACCTAAACCTCCCCTGACACAACCTAAGGCCCTTTCCTCTTGTTCTATTTCTTGTTCCCTGGGAGAAGAGACTGACCCCACCTGGTTACAACCTCCTTTCAGGCAGCGGTAGAGAGCAATGACATCCCCCATGAGCCTCCTTTTCTCCAAACGATCCCAGCTCTCTCAGCTGCTCCCCGTAATACCTGTGTTGTAGAGCCCTCACCAGCTTTGTTGCCCTTCTTCAGACTTGCTACAGCAATATGTTGCAACAGAGGGTTTATTCAGTATTTAAATATTTGGTTCAAAGTCTTGTGCCATCTCTCTTCAACCTTTTTCTCTCCATATTATGAACATGGCTAATTGGGTTCAATAGCACACTTATTGTTACTCAACTTCTTTTAACTCTTTCATAGCAATTTCCCCACTGTGGCCCAGGAATATTTGTGTTTGGTGGACTATCTGTGAGAGGGTTCTAAAAACGGTTTCCAAGGAAAGAAAAGAATTTGAAATTCACTATCTCAGAAGTTGGAAGCCATTATTCTCTATTTTCCACAACAAATAAACTCAAGCTTCTTGAGAAACTACTTGTCTTTAGGCTACTGTAAACTTTGTCATAAGTCCCCGCAGGAAAATCCACCCTTGATATGAATACAAAATAAGTGGAACAAACACCAAAGACATACAGTGCAGAAATATAAATCATGCTGCTGAAAAAGTCAGAAGACTGGCTTTTTATTTTGGACAGAACAGCCAGTTAGTCAACCTAATCTGATGATCTCTGAAGGATGTTCTCTTGTCTGAAGGGCTGAGCTGTAATGGCAGCTGCAGTACATCACATTTCTACACTGCAAACATGATGCATACTTGTAACAAAATCTGGAAAAGAATAAGCACAGTTCTGTCTGGAACTATAGGCTTTCTTATACCTTCTTCTGCTGCATAGGATTCTTGGTTACCTCACAGATCCCACAATGGGAAACGAAACATGATTGGGAAGGATAAAAAAAGCTACTTCTATATCATCCCTTTCCTGGTGTTCCATACCCTGCTGCTACCACAAAAATGTTTAGAACCTTCTGTCTTTTTTTTTTTTTTTATTGCAATAATTTTCCTGGACCCTCTTTCTTGAATTATTTTCAATTCACCTCCTTCAACTCTGTAATTTCAGGAGAAAATAATTTTGGTTTTTTTTTTTTTTTTTTTTTTTTTTTTTGTTTTTTTTTTTTTTTTTTTTTTGTGTTTTTTTTTTTTTTTTGTGTTTTTTTCGTGTTTTGGTTTGGTTTGGTTTGGTTTGGTTTTGGTTTTTTTCCTTCCAGAAACTGAATTCCAGTGTGATGCATATACTCATGAAAAACATATATCCCTATTGGCTCTGCAATACTTTACCATATTTTCATCTGCTTCTCAGTACAGACTAGTATCCTACTTGCATTTCTGCACATCTTTTTTAAACTGCCAAAGACCATGCTTAAAGTTTTCCTAAGAAACTTCAACTAGTTTAGAAATCAATGGGTATGAGTAATTTTAAATAGTTCTTCTGAAAGCACCTCTTCTAATCTACAGCAAACCTAATCTTGTCTGATTTTTTAGGCTTTCCCATAGTTCTTCATAGTCTGCTCTAATGTTAATTGGGGTTTGTGAGTAAGCACTGTGATGTCACTTTTCACTGACCTACCCTTCCCACCTTTCAGAACTTACTCAAAGCACCAGTTGTGTACTTCAATATGTGGAGGCACTGCAGTATTCCTGCCACGGAGCAGTGGTGAAGCTGATTTGGGGCTTTGAACCACTGGAAACTTCAGAAAATAGAACAGTTTTATAGCTTGAAGCAAGGGGTGTTTTGACTTCTGGTTTGGTGTCCTGGTGATGAGCAAAAGCTTCTAGGTTTGGATGTACCTGGACTTTTATAGGAAGCATACACTGATAAATTACGGATACATTGTAACAGTGGGAGTCCTTTCCTTGCACAGCTGAACTTCACCTTGTAAGACAGCCTGATTGGAAAAAGTTGGCTTATTCTTTAGCTGAAAGCTACCTTATATACCCCCCAAATGCTGCCTTTCTCTTGCTGTGTAGATGACTACAGGCTGTAATAGTCTGGAAACCTAAAGAGTATCCTGACAGCACAGAAGAAAGTCTCTGAGATCTTCTGCTTGGGATATGTATTTACAAGAGTCTCTAGATAACAATTATTTGAGTCCAATATGTAAACAGTAGTAGTAGTAAACTTTGCCATTTTCTCCAGAGTACCTACAAATCTTTGTGTTCTTCTGCTGCATACCTGCGAGATGGTGAGCTCCACTTTACTTTGGCTACATCCTTGGACTCCATTTAAGCTGCTGTAATGGCTACTTGCTGCTGAATGGGGTAGTCCCATTTCTCATACCTTGCCATTACTTCGCACAGGCCAGCACAGGTGAGCACTGAGTCATTGTGCCTGGACCAGCTCCTGATGAGACCAGATAAGCACCAGTGTTGATGCAAAGGAGATGTAGGATTGCTGTTTTCTGGTGCAGCCAGCCAGCCATCCAGTCAGATGGCACCCCCAAGAGCAGGCTTAACCTCAAGCACCATGCCACATGATTTCATCTCTTTTCTAATACTTAAAAAGCTTAGGATATTTGACCCTGCTTCTATTCCAGGCTTGCTCCTAATTAATTCTTTAATCTCTTCCTCTCTCTCCATGGAGGCATATATTTCCCTGCAATAAGTGGGGGTTCACAACTATTTATTCTAAAACGTTGATTCGTACTTTAATCTTCACTGACCTCTAGTTAGATATAATGATATCATTTCAGGCTGCATCTTTATTTACTAATGAGATCTGCCAACAGCCTTACTTGTCCATTGTGCCAGGCATCTTGCAATCACACCAAAGCAAGCAGTTCCTTTCCCCATGGCTGAACATATCACAGAGCATTCATGTAACAGCTTGACAAGGAGTTTTTCAAGTTTCCACCTGAGCCTACATCTGTAAAAAAACCCAAAAGTTTGAGTAGACTCAAAGCTTGTAACCCATCAGTGGCAAATTATACAGCCTAATTTTTGTCCTATGATCCTAAATGGAACCAAACTTTGGATATGTATTTACATGGAAAATAAACTGTTTTTCTACATGTTCTAAGCTGCGTAATTAAAAGGAAATGGCATTGTCTGGAATAACTTGGGGGAGGGTCAGCTGACAAGACTTTGAAGTGGTTTGTTTTTATTCATACATGATCTCATGCAATACCTACTCTGAGCCCTGAAGGAAAAGCTATGATGCGATGATAACCTTCTCTGATCCACTAGCCTTAACAGGATCTCTGTAAAGGTGGGAGGAGTGAGACACAGCAGAGACACAAAAATTATCAATTTATTCATAGTACTGCCCTAATTTCTGCAGCACTAATTGCCACTTCTTGCTCTGCATGAAATTATAGTGCCTTGAACATGAGTAATGCCAGTTTCCCTCCCCTCCCCGCCC
>JAWWTY010000077.1:30370371-30392637 GCA_035222235.1 Margarornis squamiger | reverse complement strand
CGTTCCCTCCCCTCCCCTCCCCTCCCCTCCCCTTCCCTTCTTTCTTCTCTCTCCTCTTCTTATTTGAAAATTAGCCTGTTCTTTAGTGTGGACATTAGTTCTTCAGCTCTGGACTGAAACTGTTAACTTGCTTCCAATGTGTTTTATACAACCATCAAGTGAAATGAGTAACATCACAAACATATTTGTAAAATCTCCTTAGCTTTGCAAGGAAACATTTAAAATTTCTCAACAGAAGCATTTTCTGATTGAAGGGTTCCTAATACCTGTCTTAGGGTGTGAGAAGAGAAAAGTTAAAGCAGGACCCTCACTTTTCATATATAGGACAAACTTCATATATAGGGGCAAAGTTGTATAGACCTATAGCTAGATGGTACATAGGACTTGGGTTGCACTGATTCAGCCAAGTACAAAATCCTTCAAGCTAAACTCAATGTTTGAGGAAGCTGTGGGAAAATAGTCCGTCCTCTGTTTTTTTTTTTAAAATTCAGAAGTGTTTGAACTCTGAAATGTGTGTGATTCTAATTGCAAGACCTTAATGCATGCATCATCCTAACATAACTTAATCTCTTTATGTCACCAGTGGAGAGAAAGAAGTGCATTTAATAACTTTTGGAGTTACTTTTTTGTCTGCCACAGCACAGAGCACTTATGCTCTGCCAGCTGGATACCACCCACAGTTACTTGCCTGGCTTGCCCTGTCAGGTGGAGAATAGGAAAGTGCTACTAATCAGGAAAATATGTAAGAGAGCCCTTTGCACCTTGGAATTTCCTGGTGTATTTTAAACAGTAATGTTTGTACTCCAGTCGCAAAACACACAGCAAAAGGTATTCTATGCACTACTCATATCTTCCCCAGATAAGTAAGAATTTCCCTAGATTTCTCCTTATCTCATGTAGTAAATGATAGCAGAAACAGGATGATTTGCTTGAAGCTTGAACTTAATGGAAGTTGCATTTTGTTCTTTTTTTTTTTTTTTTAAATAAATGATATCAGACTTCTAAGTTGGCTACTAGTAAGTTGTTTTACCAGACAGATGAAAACATGGGGGAGATTGTACACACTGCCATAAGGTGTGTGTGTGTATACATCAGTAATTTTCTGCTACCCGTTACAGCTACGGTTTACTTGTATCTCACTTTGATATGTGCTTTCTGCTTATAGCTGAAAAGAGAGGCCAAACCTAGCAAAATCGAAGACTGTCAGGAGGTGTTATGAGCACCTGCCTTGCTCTCCAATTAATTGCCTTTTCAGGGTGTGAACACTTAGGGACAGAGAAGGACTCTTCTGATATTTATGTAGTTAATTTCAGTGCTCTGGTCTTGGTGATGGTTTTCTTCCCATGGCACTTTTATGTCCTGTGCTCTTACACTGCTTTCCTGAGGAGTCTGGGACAAGTTTGGAGCTGGATTTTTAAGGGGTCAGCACGTGTTTACACAAATCTTACAGTAGGTGTGGAAGACACTGGAATGTGGTTATCAATTTCTTTGTAGTGTAGTCTTTCCATCTTGGATTGGGGGTTGGACTAGATGACCTTCAAAAGATTCTGCCAATCCAATTCTGTAGCTTTATGATCTGTAAACTTTTTTATCTCCACTTTCCCCCACCCCTGCCCTTCCTTGCCTTGTGCATTAAACAAACAGTTCCTCATTACAAGGCACTGTGTATTATGTATTTGTACAAAGCTTTGCAAAAGGATTCTATTCCAGTTAGTTCTGGCAAGATACAAATTGAAAAGTAAAAGAAAGCCCTGGTTTGGATCCCAACAGAATATAAAGGTTTATAAACATACGTTCTGGGGCTCAGAATTGAATTTTTAAAAACAACCAAACATTTTCAATTCAATAAAAAGTGTCATGATAGCACAACTTGTCCCAGTAAGAGCTAGATAAAAGTCTATGGCCTTGATTCTGCATAGGCAGAGTAAAGATTATTGCTTTGTTGGGGTTTTTGGCTTTGAAATTTATGAGTAAATCAAATTTGGTGATTATGAAACACTCTGACAACTAGATTTGCCAGGTTTTGAGCTTTGATGTCTCTGGTGCCAAAAACTGTGTCTTGGTACAGGTAGATCTGGGAGGCTGAAAAACCTACATGTTTCTTAAGTGACTAATCACATCTCTCCTAACGTGGAGAAGGTGGAGTGAAAGTTCACTCTTTTTCCCTGTAGGCAAAAAGGTCCCATATGGATTACAGGTTAAGCCTTGGGGTTTTTTAACACTAATCTCTAAAGAACTTTAAAATGAAATTACTTTTTTGAATGCTAATGAGTCATCATACTGAATGATGATTACAGACTAAAATCAGCAATGTGAGATAAATTCCCTGTAAAATAAAATTATCTGAACTAACTTTCACAACAGAGCAAACTGTTTAGCTACATTTCTCAAGACTCTTTAGCACACTATCATTTCTGCTTGGTGTGAAGTTGAGTGAAATCTCCTGAAGTTCTGAAGATTAAAATTTACACCAAATTAGACAAATAATTTCCATATTCTTACTGGTGATCTTCTGCCTGATACTTGTCACTTCTGATGGATGTGACATAGCTAAACAATAGCTATCAGAAAAATGCTACATTAAGAATACTTGTTTCTTAGATCATGATAATTCAAATTTGAAGCAAAGTTGTACGTATTTCTCCTTATTACAGATAAAGCAACCTATACAAATATGACACTGGGCTGTGATCTGATAGGACCTAAACTAACTTCTTGCTGGTCCACATTTGGACCATACATCTCCAAGAATACTTGCCAAATTAAAGTTTTGATGAAGTTTTGGAAGGAGAACATATTTAATTTGAGTATTGATTTATATACTTGAGGCTTTTCTTTCCCTTTTTGTACTAGATAACTCTTTGTTGAAGAATTCCGTATTCTGTAAATATTTGCTTGTCATCATCAATAACCTGAAGTATAGAGGTATAATTACCACAAAATAGAAACTCAAAATTACATTCAATAAATTGCACAATCAGGATTACATGTGTCTGTAGGATAGAAATAAAACAGGAGTCTCCTGTCTCATTATGGCCAAGGAGAAATGCCTTAAGCAAAGTTACTTGCCGTCACACATCAAGGTGCACATCAAAGTGTGTGCTTGATTTGATGTTGCTAAATTAAATGTTAAAGGGATATTTATGATATTTAGGACATTATGACACTTGTACACTTTAATCAAGAAACCCCTGACAGTGTGAGCAAGAATATATGTGTCATGGTAGGAGTCAGCTGATTTACCTAAACAATCTTTCAGCTGCACTGTAAATGTGTATGTTGGTCTCTAAAAAAAAAAAGAAAAATAAATACCCCAACCATAAATAACATATTTGGTTAAGAAAAAAATAGTGGAATTTTGCATATATGATTCTGCAGTATATCACATAATAAAACACACATTTTGAACCTCATTATCTTGAGAGGTAGGAGCTGCTTAAACATGTAAAACTGAAGACTTGCTGCCAAGGAGGTGAGATGGGTAGCGAAATGCTTTGATCAACAAAGTCACTAACCTTTTGCAAAAGTGGTGAATTCTTGCTTCCACATTTTGGTACAAATGGAGCAAGGACAGTAAACTTATGAAAGTAAGACCAGAAAAACTTTCTTTAGGGCTGGCATTTGGAAGGTGTTGCTGAATAGACTGAATACTCCGAGCTAACACATGGCAGGTGCTTTCAAGTTCCTAATTAGGAAAATTGAAGTACTAAAGAACTGCTGTAAGTGTAGTCCGGATTTCAGTTTATTTCACTTGCAACCTTGTATTTGGTTTATTTCTGTCTGAAGCAAAGATTGCTCTGCTGTTACTGCTCAGACTGAGACAGCTAGAGAAAGCCCAGCTTTCCAAAGGCATTGATCCCAAAAGAAATAGCCTGTGCTGGTACCTGGACTTTCACCCTTGTCTGTTTAGTGATATTTGAGATGATTATCTGTTCCTTTCAATCTGCTGTTGCGGATGTATGAGACACTGTTGGTAGTTTACTCCCGCAGGGAGAGATTATCCTTCACCCCTGCAAGACAGGCTGCCAGGAAAACCTCAACTCTAGACACTGAATGAAAATTTCATTTAAAAGTAATAGTTGTAAAATTAGTGTGGTTTTCCATGATGTTTAAATATCCTAGTGGTCTCAGATAAGTTTTCTGTTACCTCTGTAGCCTGACAATAACCTATAGAGCAGTTTCACTTTGTATAACTTCTTTCTAGTGAGTGAAACATCACATGGCTGCAGACTTGATTTCGGATGATAAAGGACACCCAGGGTTTTATCATGTAGGAAGCTAGTGAGATCATGGAACTTCAGATTTTTCAAATAATTAATAGTATAAAATATTGAAATTGTTCAGTCTATATAAAACTGGGAGTTGACCATGTTCAGTGTCTGTGAAGGGTGAGCCAAAAGAAAGGATTGACACTAGGATTGTCACAAGGCTTGACAGTGACCAGGTCTTGCAGAGCCTGCCACACCAGTGAAAATGAATTTACTGCTTGTAAAAGTTCTTGCAGGAGTGTAGGAGTGATTGGAGTTGTGGATTTGTTTTGGTTTAGGGTTTTTTTGGGGGGGAGAGGGGAATGGGAAAAGCGAACAGAGGTTATCTGTTCATAACATTGAAATACTGTGTTTCTATCTATGAGCTACTGATCTGCAGCTCTCCACTTCTGCTAGCAAGGAGGTAACTTCAGCTGTGGTGAAAAATACTAAAGCTTGCTGAGACAGAATAACTGAAATAAAAGTCTGGGGCCATATTTTGAACTGATGGAGTATAATCCACAGCACTTCTGAATCATTTTCCTGAAGATTTTCTGCAGGTTGTCTGAGACACACTTTGGAAATTTGATAAGTTGGGTTTCAGTTGAATTTCTGAGCAATTGGTAACTTTATAACTCCAGCAATTATTTTTCTTTGAGTTTAGCAGCCATATTTGTTGGAATAGATGAAAATTTTCTTCAACTAGAATGACTATTTTTTGTATGCAAAAAGATGAAATTTATGATAATTTGGAGGTTGTCTTTGTGTTTTTTTTCCCCCTTTGATGTGTGAATGGAGTGGAGAGTCTTCTTTATTATAGAGCTTGAGCCATTGACCCCTCATTTTCTGTCTTATGTTAATTCCCTAAAAATCTCTAACACAGTGTCAACCAGTGCGCTGGTGTGTAGATAGGAAGGAAATAAGAAAGAAGGAAACAACAATTTTATGCCTTCTTTCTCTTCTCACCACTGCCATATCAAGTACAAAGAAGATTTAATATTAAGTGTTTTCATCATGGCAAATGGTATTGGAAAGATGTTATAGACCTGAATGAGACAGAAGTCTAGCATGGTTAGGCGCCCATCAGTGTATAGTGCCTACTCATGCTATGCCTGAGCAATTATGGTTCTCTTAGCTGATTCATCAAGTTTTGCCCTCAGTGATGTTGTCTCAGAACGAAGAGTGGGAACCAGTGGGAAAGTAGGGTGCCTGTAGCAGCCTGAGGGGGAGGGCTCTTAGGAAAAGCAAGCTGAGGCTCTGCTGTTCCTTTTGGGGTGAATAGAGACAATGGGAGATTAAAGTCAGCATAGGAATGCCTGGGATAACATGGAGGACTTCTCCAATTTGTTGTACAAGCAGTTCATTGATTGATTTTGGAGATCAGCTAACTGCCTGGTGAGAACCTTGGGAACGGTTTCCAACTCCAGCCCTTCAGGGACCCAGGACAAGGAAACATACAGCTTTAAGATGCTTCCAGTGGGTAATGCTATCCATCGCAATATAATTAGTGAGGTTTTCCTGGGTATGAAAACTAGCTTACCACTGAGGTATTGCATCTATGCTGATGGTATACATCACCAAAGGGAGAACTGCTGCAGAAAAGATGGTTGGATGCTGTGGTGTAACGGAGAGAATGAAGGTGGTTAAATAATATAAATAATGCTTCCTTTCACTCCTGAAAAGAAGAGAAAATCTTTAAAGAGTGACTGTAACAGCTGCATAAAATTGGATGAGTTTGTACATGTTATTCTGCTTATCATACCAAACAGTAAGGAGCAAAAGTATAGATGTCCTTTTCTCAACAGGTTCAATCAATGAGCCTCTAAGGCAGCTAGATTTAAAAACTAGATTTAGACACATAAAAGCATGCATTTTTGAACTTTTCTGTTCCTCAAGAAGAATATCTGCAGTGATAACATTGACTGATATAGTAATTTTTTATTTTTTATTTTTTTTTAAATTTTATTTTTTAAATATAGAGTCACTCTCATTTTGGTTATAAAATTACCAGCAATACTGGAAGTAACTCTTCCTCATTTTCTAGATAGGACTCCTTCCTCTGAAATGTGCAGTTTTCTGTGGTCAGAGATGGATTATTAAATGGGATCTGATATTGCATTGCAGTTTATCTTCCTCTGACTTAATTTTTTGTTGCTGGATCTTTGCCATATTAGAGCCAATCTGGCAGTCGTATTATTTCTGTAAAAATATTCAGTTAACAACACTGTTAAAGTAGTAATTAACAGTACAATTCAGAGACTCAAATGTCCTTCATTAGTAGAGAAACTATCCACCTAAACATATATTCAATTTGATAGAAACAAGGGCTTTTTGCTTGTCAAGAGTATGTGTGATTGTTATGTAAAAGGAGAGACTGCACTATAATGAGAGGTACTGTTTTTGGCTTTTAGAGAACACAATGCATTTTTATGAGCTCCCCTCTCTTCTTCCCTTCAAAATTACAGTGTCAAAAATAACTTTCAAATATTGGCAGGTGTAGTTTAATGGACAACTCAGACTATTATTAACAACATAGGCACAAATATTTTAAATGCAATGACGTCTCACTTCTGGAGAATAGATCCAACCAAACTTTGGGGACTGTAATTGCCATAAAAAGTAAGAAAGAAAAGTGCTCTTTCTGTAGTATACCTTGAAAATTGTCTCTGTGATTAAGATTCTCTCTGTCTTTGCAATGTTCCTAAACTGTCAAGGTATTGAACAAGTCCTTCAGTCAAAACAGATCAATACACAAAAAATAGATAACAGTCTTTCCTTGTGAATATTATCAAAATCTATCAAACATATCAAACTATTGTTTCTGGTACATGTTCCCTGTGTCCGTTATATGGTCATTCAAGTAGAGGAAAATGTAATTTGTGGATACACTAAAGAGTGATTATGCTTACAGTTATTAACTCTCTGAACTAACCTCTAATTACAACCAGAGAAATCCTTGCCAAATGGATTTAATTTCTTCTACTATATTTAAGGTAATTATTTTCCCAAAACAGGTAATTGCCTGTTTTATTAATTTTTTGACTTAAGCTGATCATGTGTCACCCATCTTCCATTGTTTCTGCCACCTCAGTATGGATCTCCCTTTATATTTCCCAGGAGAAATGGAACAAGTGACTGACACGATTCCCCCTTCTTCATCCCGACATTCTTGCCTTACACAACTGGGTTATCTTCTTTTCTAGTTTATATATTTGAAAGCTTTCCAGACATGGTTTAAACATTGCAAGGCCAATTCTCCATGTGTTGGTTTGTGGTTTTGTTTGTTTTTTTTTTCCCCCAAGGCTAACTCATACCAAACCAAAGTGGTTTCTTAAAAAAAGGTGCACCTGACAGTATGGGGCATCTAACATGTTTTTTCTTTCTGCTGAAGCAAAATTCTGTCATGCTTATGGAAAGAGGCTTTTCTAGTACCTTGCTTCATCAAAGGCACAACACATTATGGAGACCCCCTACATCCTTCTCCAGGCACTTATCTCAGTTTGCTCAAACCAGAACACCAAAAGCTTAAAGACACCTTTTATATGCCTGAATATCAGGTTAAATTTCCTTCAAGGTTCTCATTGCATGTTTTGCTAATGCATCTTTAATCTACACCTGTCCAAAACAGAGTGTCACTATCCAGGCAGCATACTGACAGTCAACCTTGTTCCACAGTTGGATATTCAAGACTGAATCCTGACATAGTGTCAGCCACATCACTTTATTACATTATTCTTTGCCTGAAATAGCAGAAAAACCTTCCTACACATTTGCAACATATCCAGCAAATATATCCAGCAAACAGGTGCTTGAAATCTGTTGTTAATACTAATTACAATTATAATTTCGAAAACTGTAAGAGCTGTGAGCAAATAAAACACTGGTCTTGCTTTGTGCACAGGTTTCACGGTGTATTCTGCTTTACCTGGATGCTGTGAAGAGAGCACAGCTCTTGTAGGATTCTTCAATCACATCACTAGGCCATTTGAGACAGTTAAATGTTAAAAGCCATAAGGGACCTTTTCTCTGCCTGTGCTCAGCCCTTAAATTTAAAAATAATTATTTCTGTGAAACATCTAACTCAAAAATGCCTGATTGTCAGTTTCTAATGAAGAACTACTTCATTACTTGACCTGGGTTTGATTGTCTGGAAGATGTGCTGTTTTCTGTATATAACTGGAAAAGCTGGAAGAGTGTTGCCAGAAACAAGTCTTTGGGGTAGAGGAAGTCTTTGGTTTTGTTTTTGTTTTACTTTTCTTTTGTTTTGGTTTTGGTTGTTTTGGTTTGTTTTTTGGTTGTGGTTTTTTTTTTTTTTTTTTGCTCCCCGTCTTTGGTCATGCCTTGCTAACTCTGAGAAATAAAAAGGAATTCTGTTAACGCTACTGCTATTCTGCCCCCCCACTGCTTCCTGCCCTCAAAGACCACAGCTCATATCCATCCTGCTCAAAGCTGACTTGTGGCATTAGCAGGCTCAGACATGAGCTTTTCTTAGGGATGGACACAACAAATACTATGCAGGGTTGGGAGTGCTACGTCAAGCTAGTGCACAGATGTCTCAGCTTTTATCTTCACTTGCTACTGACAGGCAAACTGTTCAGTTAAAGACCCAGCATAATTCCTGCACGCACTCTGGATGTGAGAAAAAGTCTAATTTAGTGGAAAGAGAAGAAGAAATTAGGGGAACAAAATAATATAGAGTACTTTGAAGATAACATACTTATAAACCCATGATCACAGTGTAGTTCACAGGAATATAAGTAGCTAACAAGATTTTGAGATTCCCAGTAGCTCCCACTCTTCTAGGCTGATCAAAAATGTTGACAGTTGAGGTTTTTGTTTCATCCCAGAAAACATTGAAACTACCTAAGGGTCAGCAGCAGGAGTCTAGTTTACTTGCAGAACAAGGTACATGCAGGCTTTGCCTTGCTCTGCAATGTTGCATGCATTATGGTGACACTGAAACACTTGTGGCACCTAGAAATGGAAGTTTTGTTTTGTAATGAAACTTCTAAATAAAAGGTGTTCCTTACAGAGTGCTTTTAATACCTACTTTGAAGGAATAGCTCCATTGGCATCAGTCTGTAGGAACTTGTATTATTGTAATTTCAGTGAAGAAACCAGAAGCATTTTTATAGAACCTCCAAAAGTGAAGAAACTGGCTCTGTTTCCGAAATACGTACAAGTAGACATAAGAAGTGAGAATTCAGAGATTTTTAACTATGGGTTTTAGAGATGTAAGGAAATGAGTCCATAGAAGAATTAAGCTAATAAACTTGCGAAGTTTTCTTTGTTCAGCAAAAAGAAGAAATATTGCAATTTAACAGTAAAAAGTTGGATCCTTTAATTCGTTACTGATATTTTTACTTTCAATTTCCTATTTTTCAAGAAGTTACTTAGTAAAGTAAGTGGAAGGCAACATGTTTCTTTTATCCTGAGGCTAAAGGGAAACCTTGGAGTATTTCAGAGTTGTAGCTGAAACCCAAAATACAACATCAAAACTTAACTACACATTCTTGAGGCTTCTAGAAAGCAATATACACGAATGTAAAATTTATAATTAAAAATAAACGCTCTACCACTTATGCTTACAACAAGCAATTTTAGAAGTATAGATGTGTGTAATGGAAGGAAGGACACTTGTCTTGTGGAGGGAGTGTCTATGGTATAGTCATTTTTGCTTGAATAATGTTCTCCAAAGAGGCTGTAAAGCAGTCAGTTCTGGGTCATGCAGGGCTGGGCAGAGGCTGTAAAAACCCACTTGTGAAGTAGTGGAAATCTACTGAGAGGATGACCCACTTCAATTTCCATTTTTGTTGTGCTGAGAGTACTAGCTCTACCCTTTAGCACTAGCTGAGATGAAGTATTACAAGCAGCGATTACGTCAGTTCCAAGCAGACTCACACACATATGCTGGGTCTGCAGAAAGTCTAAGCCCTGGTTTCACTGTGACCAGCTCCACAGTTCCCACAGGGTGATACATTTTCAGAACATTGAAAAAGTAGGTACCAAACTTGGCAACAAGAACAGAGTAAACTAGTAGATATATCAATTGAAAATTCTTTTCTATAATTATACAGAGTGGCCAGTAATAGGGTCATACTAAAACATTTAGGTTGTTGCCATGTATTATCAAGGGTTGAGAACTCTTGAGGTTGAACAATAAAAGTCAATTTTGTCCCTATTCAAAGCAGGATACAGATGTTTTTCCTTGACTGCCTCACATGCATCAGACTAAAATGAGTCCAAGGCTTCCTCACTTCAAATGAATGTCTCATTTGCTATCCTGTGCTACCATTAGCTGCAGACCACAGTTCAGCCCTGTAATCAAAGATTAGTAACATGGATTCAAATGTCTCTCATGGAACTCTGAGCTGCATAAAGCTGTTCCAGGCCACAGGAACCAAGGGACTGTTAAAATATGACCTATTATCGTAGCAAATGTTTAGTTAGAAACATGTTAGTCTGCTGAGAATGGGCAGTGTTTTAGATTCATTTGTGACGTGCAGTGCCATTCTCTCTTCTATGTATTACTGTCATTTTAGAATTCCTTTTCTTCTCTCTATATAATAGAATTTAAATAATTCAGTATACTCAGTATTTGGTCAGATAAGAAACACTTTATTTAACATTCTGGTGCATTTACCTTGCTCATTTTTCAGAAAAAAACTTATGAATTAAGACTAACAGCCCAGCCTACATAACTTGTAAGTAATTTTCCCCCAAGTCACCTAAAAATGAGCCTGAGAAATGAGACAAACTCCATTACCTGTTTTTGTTTCTTGTCCTGCCTGTGCTAATACATACACTTCATCCTCTGGATGCAAAGTCCA
Source organism: Margarornis squamiger (assembly GCA_035222235.1). NCBI lineage: Eukaryota > Metazoa > Chordata > Aves > Passeriformes > Furnariidae > Margarornis > Margarornis squamiger. The sequence continues at coordinate 30,381,560 of JAWWTY010000077.1, read as the reverse complement.
TGAGTCTTTGTGAATAAGGATATGCGTAAGTAGCACTGTCTGCATGGAGAGCATGTAGGAGGCCATAGGGAGACATGGCCACAGGAGAGCTCTGCTCTTAACACAACATGCTTTTGAAGGATTAAGGTGGAATGAAAGGCAAATTTCTAGTGCTTTGCTCTGGGGTGCTGATACTTTAAAAACACAAAGGAATGTGTTCTTGCTCATTTTTGAGGGCAAAGACAAGGGGAACTGTTTGCTTCTGGCTTTATTATTACTATTATTATTATTATTACTATTATTATTATTATTATTTTCTATATTCCCACTATTTTATGCACAGCAGGATATGATTTATTGGTTGTTTCTTTGTAGAGAGACTTGAAAGGAAAAAAGGAGGGGGAAAAAAAAAAAGGTGCACTTGAATTTTGAAAGACCTGAAAGAGATTTCTGGAGGCATTATATGCAACAAAATTGCCATTTGCAGCAAATCTGTCTCCTGACTTCTGTGAAACTCAGCTTGCTACCTGAGACTTTCTTCTTCCTCTAATGTATTTTTCTTCCCCTGTAAAAGTGCTGCAACCTGCTGGCCACCAGCACTCTGAGTCCTGAGTCCCCTGCTTTTATGGGTTAAACCACAGCAGAGTGAACCCAACTGTTTCTTGCTCTCATACAGAAAAATGCCACATCTCTCAGCAGTCACTCAGATTCACTCACTGGTCACCTCCACAGGTGATCTTTTTCCAACCTCTTCACTTTTTCATTCCCTGCTCACTCCCCATTGTGAAGCTGACATACCATTAGTCAAATAATTCCTTGCACCATTAAGTACTTGTCAGTTACATCTTCCTTATTCAGTAGTTACAGCAAACAAAAAGCTTGCTCTCTGGTTCTTCCTATACATAATTCCCTCTTTTTGCAGCAAAAGGTTTTATACCTTTCCCATTCACCACTAATCAATATGGTTTTATATCCCACATGCATTGATCTCTCTTCTCTTGTTCTGAATTTGTTCAGCTAAGTTCCTAATTAACAGGGCTGTGTTATCAAAAGTTTAATTCAGCATGCTATTTTATCACAGAATGTACCCATGGAAAAGGGTGAGCATTGAGTTTTCTTATTTTCTTAGTCTCATACAAAAACACTGGAGTTTTAGAGATTCCCAGCACTAAGACTGGACCACAGGAGAGATGGGACACAACCCTCGTAATGATCATGTAATTCTGTGCAGGAGGCACATTGTCCAGTACCCAGTGGTGTGTGTACAGCTTGTCCCCAGAGTTTCCCACATCCCTTGGCATGCTGACCAAATGTGGTCATCTTTTGCCCAGGAATGTTTATATATCTCCCTTTCTTTCATCCTCTTCTTGGCTGGCCTGAAGGCATGCCTCAATCACAAGGGCTGCCTCATCATGCTCTCACACCAAGGAATGCTTTCAAGGCGATGGAGGATTATTTTTGAAAGTGGTTTTCCTTTTCAGTATCTGCCTTTTCTGTCTCTATGCCAGGCTAGGGGTAAACATTTTGAGGAGTTCCCAGATGGAACTTTTAGGAAACTGCGTATTCTATTTACAGAAGTCCTTAGCGTTTATAAAACTTCCATATGCAGTCCTATAATCATGTGTCTGTCAATATACTCCCACTGTGTAAAGATATTGTTTTTCTTTCTCTTTCTCTCTTCCTCCTCCTTCCCAATGGGTTTCCTGTTTTAGCCCCTGTGCATCAATTTGCATTCTTGTGCCCTTTCCTCATCCTTACTTACTGCCTCCCACTTTATACAGCTACTGAAATAATTGTGGGTGTTTTAACTATTTAAAGAACCATTCTTAAATTCATTTGTCAATTGATCAGTAAGTATCAGTCAGAGATTAGTGCTGGCAACAAGTACACTGGTAATGTAAAAAATAAACTTGCTTTTTGTAAATTTATTGAAATTTTAGACTATGGATACTTTATGCTGGTATGATCAAACCTCCCCAGCATCTAAGTAGAAGCCTGAAATAAAAATGTTGTGTGTTTATACAGTGCATTCAGTTTTTCAACATTTTGAGATGCAGCAACAAAGCAAAATTTATTTGCTTTGAAGGAGTCTGTATACATTATCAAAGAATCTGATGCTTATCAGAGACAGAAAGATCAGTGATATCTTTATGCAGTTGTTGTATGTCACATCTTGGAATTAGGGTATTGGGATTAAGTAGGCATTTTACTTTCCACTTGGGTTCTGGTGGGGTATTAGTAGCAGAAACTGAGGAAGTATCGGTCTTGAAGGCTAGCTTACACCATCAGCTGAAATCATGACTTCAATGGCCAAATAACAGAGATTTCTGGGTGACAGAAGAACCTGAAAGTCCATACAGTCCTCTGAACAGCTGGGTGACAGTCAAGCTTAACCTGACCTAAGCCTTGCACCCTGTCTGTGTACAAAATAGCACCTGAACAGAGTGCCATTAGCTGAAGGTACATCTTGTGGGAAGAACAAAAAATACCAATTTATGTCTGCAGTGAAAAAAGAGAAGTCTTAAACCATGGCATTGTGCAATGAAAACAGACTGCCAGCTTCTGCTTTCTGTGCAATAGTGCTTGGATATAAGAGACGCTTCCTTTTCCTATAACTCACCAACTAGAACTGTAACTGAAAATTCCTTTTTCTTACAGACACAGCAAAACCAGATCCAATCTTGCCCCCCCCGCCGGCCCCCCCTCCATTTTAAAAATGATAAAACAAGATCTGCTTAGGCTGCAACTGTGGCTGCAGAAGTAGCAGTCTGCAATGTTTCAGACTCCTGAACAAAGCTGACTGTTGTATCCCATGTATGAATCCAACAAAACTTCTGGATTTTTACCTTCTCTCTTTTTTTACCTTTTGAGTTTTGTTTGTTTGTTTGGCTTGTTTTTCAGCCATATATCTTAATGTATCTATTGATCATCAGCATTTGTACCTCACTAAATAAAGGATCTGTGAGGAACCTGGGAAAGTCACTAAATCATCTCTTGGCTTTTAATATTAACTTAAAGAGCTTTCCTGCACAAAAGAACACTAATATTTCACTTCCTCCAGCTTCTGTTTCTGAGATATAGTAATTTCAGCACATAAGTTACCAAATGCTCCTTTGAAACTCCTACAACTTCTCTGTCTTCAGGAGTCAAGACAACTCCTGCTTTATTTAGTGTTAGTAGAAGTTCATCCTTCTGTTGCCTGCCTCAAAGGGATACCTGTTCTGCCCTGCCTTGTCAACAGGTTTGCTGTTGACTCTCTCTCTTTCAACCATAGCGTCTAGTTTTCAGCTCTCATGTTGCCCAGTCCACATGCAAACTTCATCAAAATAAAAAGAGCTTCTTGTAGCCAGAAAAAGGAAGAGGAAAAACCTGAATATCCTCAGCTATTGCTGTTCTGGTGTGGACCCTAAGAAAGGATCAAGTCATTCTTGTACAGACTGAAAGGAAAAACCTGACCTGATCTTCTTTCAGGGAAATGCATAAGAAGAATAATAAAACAGAAAGGGATGGAAATACTATTAATTGACAAAGAAAGTAATAGATCTCTCTCTTCCCCTTTAGTTAAACTTTTCTGAAAACAAGAATTAGGATTTTATTTTTTTTGAAAAAAAATTATTTTATTAAAGACTTACTGAATGGAAGTTATTGTACAGTTGGCTTAGTTCCAACTGCAAGACACTTAATTGTGTGTTATTGGACTTCACTATGGACTATGTTGTACTGCAGCTGTAGCATCCGGTGGGTTTGATGTACACTAGATAGTAAGAATCACTCAGGATTGTGATGCTCTTGGGCAGACTGCATAAATTTACTCATAAACCATAACTTCACTTTTTTCATGTCATACCACAGGACCAAAGCTCAATTATTCTTCAACAGTTTCCCCTTTTTCAAATTGTTGATGTTTTATATGCTTAACTGTTTTTTAGGAGGAAAGTTCTTCCAGTAGTGGAACAGATTCCCTAACCAGTGGAGAGATTCCACGAAGCAGGTCAGAGGGGACTTTGATTGATGTAGATGACCGGACACCTCCAGAGAGCTACAGTATGTCTCTTCTGCTATTTTCTGTACTAAGGCCCTCCATCTGAAGTCTGTATTTCTGAAAAATCTCTGGGTCAGACAGACTGGAAGAAAGAATTGAAATCTTTAACCTTACATTAACAAATGCTTTTTAGGGTATGTCTACAGGGGAAGAGAAGGTGAAGTTCTTAGCCAAATTAGATTAATTTAGGGGTTTAAGAACCAGGATGACAAGGTAATTTTGGAGTTAGCCCAATCTGAAAATTGGAGTCTCAGCAAAGTTTATTTAATCTCATACTATTTTAACACCAAAGTTAAGAAAACTCCACCCTTCACAGCACAGGCATTCTCTTAGCTTCCCCGTGATTTGTGCTGTTGCCTTGGAGTAAGAAATTATCCATCCTAGTGACTCAGGCTCTGCCGCAGTTTTGAAAACATGCCCTTTAGGATATGATTAAAAAACAAAAAAAAACCCAAAAGCAACCAAACAAAAAAAAAAAAACCCACACCAAGAAAATGCCCTTATGTTATTTTTTGGGCTTAGTTTTATTAATGTATTTATCTATTAATTTTTTTATTTATTTTTATTAATGATCTGATTGTAATGTCATCACAGCACAAAGAAAGCTTTTGCCCTATGGGTAAAAATACAAGTACTTCTCAGTTGGTTCTAGAGCAGTCTAGCCCCATCTGGTGACCCTGGTCAAGCCTAGGTGCTCGAGGAAGACTCTGCCCCTGGGCTCAATACCCCTGGCAGCTCTTCTGGAAGGCTCTTGTCAAGATGATGTTAGAGCTTTCAGATAGGAAGCTGGGAAGCAGGTAAATTCCACTTTGGTTCTTCCAAATCAGAAATTTTCTCAGAATTGTGGAAAGGCGTCATGGTTTTAGCTTTTTATCAAAATTTGACAAATGAAACAAAAAGAAAAGTACTAACATTTAAGTTCTTTTTATTTTTTTTTTTATTTTTCTGGCGGTCATTCTTGAAATTCAGCAATAATAAGTAATTTTGGAAATGGAAGGTACTATGGAAAAGGTAATAATGAAAGATATAGTTATGCTGAAAAAAGAAAAAATTAATTTCTCTAGAAATTTAAACTCTTTGCAAGGATGTATTAGGAAGGGATGGTATAATGTCCATATGTAGAAAAAATAATGGCAAACTGAAGTAATAGAAACCCTTAGTATAAGAAGTTACAGGTACTCATTGCAAGAAGTGCGAGTCTCAACCAGTAAAGCAGCTTTTATGAACAATTGTTTATATAAAACAGAAAGATGTCTGTTCTTCAGATCAGATAGATACTGCTGTTAATAAAGAGTATTTTTAATAGAAAACATATTTAAATATCCTGTATAAACCCCTATTTGTCTATCAAAATACAATCTCAGAAAAATTAGTAGCTCCACAAACATTTTTCTCTAAATTTCAGGTTACACAAGACCTCATAAATTATGTCAATGTTTTTTTTTCTAATGGAAAACTAGTATAATTCTGCACACACGGAGATAAATTTTAAGTGTGTTGTTATAAATTAAATGCATGTACACTACCATGAAAAGGAATAATGCATTTATCTGTACAGTGTGCAGTGTTTGAAAAATGAAACAGTAGTTCTTTAATCTTTGCAAAGAGTTGAACACAAAGGGAAGAAATCCATGGCTTTTTGTAAGAGGCCAAATATTACTGGAATATAGTGGTTTGAACCTTATGGAACCTTATCTTATTCAATGTCAATTAATAATCCTAGGGTACGATAATGATCAGCACATTGAAGAAGCTTTTCATCCTTCAATACAAATTTGTTATTCAGCACTAATTTGTTAGCACTCTTCCATTAAGAAAGATTCCTAATGAAATCAATATTGATACTATTTAAAAACCTGAAGGAAAAATATAGAAATGATCTATATGTATTTCAGGAAGATAAATTTTGTCACCACTTAGTTTAACAGACTAGCAGTTGGAAATGAACAGAATGTCTCAAATCTCTGTGCTTTAGGAAATGCTTCTGTTTTTTCTTTTAAACAGATGTCAGTGAAAGTAAACTGGATTTGGATATTGACTGGTCTGGTGTATTCAAACATGCCCAAGCTGCTTCCAAGACTAATCCTTTCTGGAATGAACTGTCAGGCTCCAACCCTTTCATACATGACATAGCTGCTTCAAATAGAAATAAAAATAATAAATGCCTTTCTATCTTAAAAGAAAAACCTTATTTGTTCTCAAAAGTTTCTGGAAATAGGGACTCTTTGGATTCCTCAGGTGATGAGCTAGATATTGATTGTCTCCTAAGAAAGACTTCAGCAAGAAGATCTGGACGATCCAAGAGTGTCTCTGACTTCCTGGATATTGTTGATAACCGAAGAGTTACTCCTCACAAGACAGCACCTCAGAAAACTACAACCTCAGACATCACATGGCTTCAAAATGACCGTGAAGCCTACAAGACGGCTTGGTTGAGTCACCGACAACTCACACGGTCTTGCCTAGATTTAGAAGCCATGAGCCATAGTCCTGGATGGGCACAAACGCAAGCTACAGACATTCATGTAGTTTGTAAACTGAATCATGAAGGGGGTTCAGTACAGCTACCTGACTCAGATATCAACATTCATGTCCCTGTGGGTCATGTATTACCAGGAGAATTCCAAGAAGTTGGTTTAAAGGCTATCCTTAACCCTCCATCATCATGTAACAATGAACTGTCTAGCACCATAAGTCCCCTGATAGAACTTACGCTGAGCAACCTCAACACAAGTGAAGCCATTTTCCTAGAGGTGAAAGTTGCAGCTAAAGTGAAGAATGATCCACTCAGCCAAGTTATGAGTGATATTGTATGTTTTTTTAGTCTCAAAAAAGAAGGGCCTTTTAAGAAGCTAGAGAATTGCTACATTTATCAAGATACCATACAAGTGAAGCTAACAGACCTAAGTCATGTGATGTATGCAGTGATTGCCATACAAGCAAACAAAATCCAGCCTCCAGCAACTAATGTCTGGGACTACGTTCATAGAACAGTCTCAGTTGGAATTTATGGCCCCAAATATATTCATCCATCTTTTACAGCAGTTTTTACAGTCTTTGGTCATAACTACATTCCAGAAAAACTCACAATTTGTGATATTAAAAAGGGGGGGAAAAATATGCCTCCTGTGGTGTTTCAGCTGTGGGGGAAACATACATTTTTCCTTGAAAAACCACAAGATCTAAACATTTCTTTGGTATCCTGTGATCCAGATTTTGAAGTAAAGACAGAAGACCAAAGCAAAAATATTAAGGAGGAGGAGTTGAAAACTGGTGAAATGGTCCGCCAACAATTCCTGTTTTCCCTGCTTGGATGTAGGGAAATGCATTTCTTTGTTTTCCTTGTTCAGATTAAAGTCTTACAAAGTAGCCTAGTAACACAGTTCCATGTTACTACTCCTGATCCAGCTCCAAAATTAAGTGGAATTATCAATAGGCCAAAGCGCCTACAAAGCCGCAAAGAAATCAAATCCGCACCTTGGCTTTTGATACCAACAATAAGATATCCAAGGTTTCAAGATAAAGCTTTGAGTGTTAACACTTATGGAGTGGCTTTGAAAACTGTGTTACGTCAAAATAAGATTGACTATTTGCTGGAATATTTTAAAGGGGACACAATAGCACTTCTTGGTGAAGATAAAGTTAAAGCCATTGGACAAACTAAAATGAAAGAGTGGTACGTAGGAGTTCTCAGAAGAAAGATTGGCCTTGTACATTGCAAAAATATAAAAGTGATTTCCAAAGAACAAGCTATGGACACTGCTGATAGTGAGCTAACAACCAGGAATCTTGTTGAACAAATTGCATTGCCATTCAAAAAACTGACTTACATCTACTCCGTAGTTCTTTCGACAGTGTCAGAGAGTGTTTATGACTGGAGAGCTTTAGCTGAGGTGCTAGGATACTCACATATGTCTTTGGATGACTTTAATGAGGCACATGTCAATAAAGAATCAGAGAGAGTTGCGTATGTTGTGAAGAGGATGAAGCAAGACTGCCATGCTAACAAAAAAAAAAGACTATTTCTCTATGAACTCATTGTTGTAAGTATTGCATGAACTAACTTGCTTATTGGGAATGCATTGCCAAAAAACTGCTCAGTAGCTATGTACGAACAAGAAAACATGATTCTATATCCTTGCAGGAATTTATACATATTACTAAAAGTTGTGGACACCTCTAGGCAGAAAATACATTCAGACTCTGATGAAGAATAATACTTTGACCAATTAGTTCTAAATGGTCTTCTGTTAATGCTCTAGGAACATTGCTCATATAGTAGGTTGACTGAGTTGACTTTTTTCCTTTTTAAATAACCATAATCGAAATAGTTTTGTCTTTTGTCATGGTAAATTCCTTTCCTGAGCAATTCACGTTCCTGTTGGGAAGTGTTAAGTAACCTTATAATGTGGAAACTCCATTATATATATCTATTTCTCTATTCTAAGGTGTGTATCTAACTTACTTTCATGTTTAAAAATGAAATCCTAATCGACATATTGAAGACAGAATTTTCTATCCACACATGACTACTTCATAATCAATGTTGTAGCAGCCTCAGAAGAATATTGCAAGTATTTCAGTATGTATTTCCATGGGCCTCATTTGTTAGCCACTGGACAACTACTATGTGACTAAATACTCCTATATGTGAATCAAAAGTGCATTTATTCTAAATGCTTCCAGGTAATAAGTTGCACTGTTAACCATCTTCATTTACTTACTGATCTGTGTTCAAATTAACTTAGAATTAATGATTACTTAATACTGTCCTTGGCTCTGACTGAAAAGTTGACCAGCCTATTAAGGGACAGAATATAATTAAATTTCTGATATGAAAATAAATTATTATTAAAATTGATGTTTAAAAATTCACATTGTAGCTATCATCTAAAGCCTTTTGATTATCTTGGATTGCAAACCTTAGCAGTTTACTTCTCATAACTATTCTATCCCCTGTGTTGACAACAATTTCAACTGGATTCAGAAAATTTTGGTAGTGTTGCCCATTTACAGCTCTTAAAAGTGCATTAAGCTGTGTGGAAAAAAGCCAGTATGAAGTACAGCAAAGTCTGCCATGTCTCTGTAAAAAAAGAAGAGGGGAACCTGACCTAAAGGTGAAAATTATCCAAACTTTTAATTGGATGCAGTGAAACAGAGTTCATTGCAGAACAGGCAAAAATGGGGAATAATTAGATTAAGATAGAATCATGGAATGGTTTACGTTGGAAAGGACCTTAAAGATCATCTTGTTCCAACACCTGTCATGGGCAGAGACACTTCCCACTAGACCAGGATGCTCAATGTCCTGTTTTGTAAGATTTATAGAATTTTGAGCTATGAACTGCCAGTGAAGGTCCCTGTCCTTGCAAAGTTATACTTAAAACTAGATACCATTTGTGCAATTTTTGGGTGAAATTTTCTAGTTACTTCTTTTAAGCAAGCTGCTATTTTTATGTTTTATAGGGTTCTTGATTATCAGAACAAGGGTAAACAGAACAACTTTGTCTTCACTTTGCCAAAATATAGGGGAATTTGGTATGGTACACTGTAATCAGCTTCTCGTTACTGTGCCTGCCAGAGTTCTGTTGTTTGCTATGGGGATTTTCATGGTAAACTATTTTACAATTAAATCATATATGTCTGATTTCTGCAGAAATGCCGATCTTTCAGTAAAAATCAGTATCTCAAAAACAAGGAAAATGTCTGGCTTTTGTTCTTGATCTCTCACTGAAAAACTCAACATTTTCAGTGGAATATTTGCTGTTAATTTAAGAAGAATTAAAAAAAAACCCCAACACTTATTTTTCTCATTAGCTAAGAAAGAAAGAGAGAGAGAGAGAGAGAAAGTAGAATGCAACATATCTCCATTTCAGGGTTTCGCTTGTGCAACCATTTTAATTTGTCATAAAACTGTGTCACTAAATCTCATTTGGCACAGGGGAGGGAAGAGTTCTGTGCTTGCACTTCTGCTTAATGGTCAACAGATTCTCAGCTCTGTGGAAGGAGTAAATCAGAAGGTGCTGGCCAATGTGATCAATGATTTTCCAGAAAAGCTGTAGACAAAAGACAACACCTTAGTATAACAGTTCTCTAACTTCGTTTTCAAGTTTCATGATGTATTTCTAAGAAGCCAAATTTGATGTCCCAAATATTTTTGTTGGAGAAGCCTATTTTTCCTTTAGGATCTGTAAGCTTGGCAGGATCCATTTGACACTGGAATGCTGAAGCAGCTGAATGCCAGTTTAATTTGTTTCTGAAGCTCATGGGCAGTTTCTGCTCTGAAATTGGCAATGCCATTTTGTAGGAAAAAAAAATTACATATTTGTAAGAAGGCAAAATAAAAAAAATAACCTTTTCTGTCTGCATAGAAATTGAGAATAATGCTGTAAAGAGAGATTAAAATGTTCTATTTCTAATTACTGGTGAAGGATCACTAATGAAAATTATTGTTGCAGGCACTTTTGAAAATAGATTGCCAGGGATTAGTGGCACGTCTTACCCAGGACACCGTCATTTTGACGTCAGCTGTCAAGCTTGGCAAAAACTGGCGGGAGCTTGCAGAGAAATTAACCCGACTCACAAAACAGCAAATAGAGGCTTACGAAATGCCCCACCAAGGGAAAAATGGAGCAGTATCCCTGGAGGTAAGAGTCTGGTTTGGCAGTGCATCCACACATGCTCCTCTGCACAAGCATAGCCAGGGACCTTTATTCTTCTTTGCTTTGTGTGCTTCTTTCCTTTTTGCACTTTCCTGTGGAGGTCCCGATCTCTTGTCTGGAGCTTCAGGGCCATGTTAAATGACTTCCTATTGTCCTGTCCACCTGTTAACCTTACTCACTCCTCTGCTATCTGTTCAGACACAGAGAGGAAGAGCATCCAGTTCCTGCAGGAGCCACTTCAAATCATCCTCAGTACAGCTTTTGTTCTTTTCACCAAAAGGAAGCTGACCTCCATCATTAATAGTTTTCTATGCCAGAGTAATAGTTGGTATCATTTAGCTTAAGTAACAAGAGAAGAGGTTGGAAGCTCTGAAACCAATTCCACTTCTGTTCTGTTGTAGGCACATGGCAAATCTATGCTTTGAATTCTTTTTTTGTTTTTTTTTTTTTTTTTTTTTTTTTTTTTTTTTTTTTTTTTTTTTTTTTTTTTTTTTTTTTTTTTTTTT